>LFYR01001191.1:0-128014 GCA_001185155.1 Zostera marina | reverse complement strand
TCTCGTTAGATTCCAACGGCGACCGGCTCAGGCTGTAGCAAAGATCACTCAAGATGCGGTAGTCAAATTCGTATATCGCAAGTGGCGCATGTGCATTGATTTCACAGATCTCAATAAAGCATGCCCCAAGGACAAATTCGTATATCGCTCCATAGTGTGCCGATTCGGAGTTCCCCAACACATTGTCACAGACAATGGTACCCAATTCACAGGGGGGGAAGTTTTCAAGAATGTGCGAGGACCTGGGCACAAAACTCCACTTTGCTTCCGTTTACCGACCACAGGCAAACGGACAAGTGGAGGTGACCAACAAGGCCATCGTACAAGGTCTCAAAAAGAAAATCGAATCGGCAAAAGGGGCCTGGGCAGATAAGTTGTGCGAAATACTATGGGCATATCGCACAACTAGTAAAAATCCCACGGGAAACACCCCCTTCGCTATGACATATGGAGTAGAGGCTGTCGTACCAATCGAGATGAGCATACCAACGTACAGGATCTCGATGTACGACGAGCAAAACAATGACCAAAACCTAGCTACAGAGCTAGAGTTGAGGGATGAAACCCGCGACGAGGCAGATCTGCGGAATGAATCGTACAAGGGCAGCGTATCACGATACCACAATCGCCAAGTACGCAAAAAAGTGTTTCTGCCGGGAACCCTCGTCACGCGGAAGGCTAGTATCACCGAAAGGAATAGGCCAAGGAATAAGTTGTCATCCAACTTCGAGGGTCCATACATCGTCGATGAAGAGATAAGGCCAGGAACTTATCGCTTACGACGACATGATGGAACGATGGTTCCAAACACCTGGCATGCTGACAACATGCAACAATACTACGCTTAGTATTGACCCTCCCCTTCCTTCGGTCCTTTCGTGTATAGCAAAATAAAATAGTTAGATTTTATTTCAAACAATTGTTTTTTCTCTTTTTTAGTAATAAAAAGTTAAAAATTTTAAGTTCCTAGATATTTACGACTTTACCCTTGATAGATCAAAATTGTTTCGTCGCTATGGCCTTAACAATTCAACTTCATCTTGTCGCTATGGCCTTGATGAATAGATCACTCTGTCGCTTTGGCCAGAAGTGAACTTAAAGAGGATACGTCTTAGGAACACGTAAAACCCTAGATCATTCGCAGTTAGGGTTTCGAAACTAATCTATTTTGTCGCTATGGCCTCAATAGACTAGAAATCGTTTTATCGCTACGGCCTTAACGATCCGACCTCATCTTGTCGCTATGGTCTCGATGAAGGTAAACAATCACTCCGTCGCTACGGCCGGAGCAAAACTATAATTCTAGAGTCTTAGGGTTGATCGTATCTTTTTATTGTTATCTTTCGATATATTTGTTGTCTTTTGAATTTGTTAATCGATATTGCGACTTACTATTAGTTGTGAAGTTTAATTTATTTTTGCGAATTTAACCGTAGACTGAGCTACGATTCGTACGACCAAGTCTACGCCCAGAGTGGCTAGCGATAGGGTTAGTCTAATTTACGTCTAGAGCGGCTAAATTACGACTCGCGAATCTAGTTTCGGGTCTTAGTTACAATTCAAAAGAATAAAATAAATGAACAATTGAATAGAAAAGCAAAAGCGATTAATTTCATTAAAAATTCAGATTACAAAAAGATAACAAAAAAGATTACAAAATGTTAAGGACTTAGATCTAATCTTGTGCAGCTTCGTCCTTCATCTTGTCGAGGGCCTCTTTATTCTTCTCGAGCTCCTCAGGATGCTGCTCCACCCACGTCATGATATCCGTGATGTAGTCCGGAGGTAGAGCAGGAAACACTGTCGGGCCGAAGAAGATAAGCTCTTGAAGCTGGTCGGATTGGTAGCGTACGTCCAAATCCAACCCAGCAGCTTTCCCAGAGAGTGCGGCATTGTCATCTTTAAGAGCTAGAACCTCTTCTTCCGCACTCACGAGCTCACTCTTCAACTCAGTTGTTTCACGTTGGCTCTGAGCAGCTTGTTTCTTTAAATCCGCTATCGTAGCCTCAAGCGAGGCTACGTGCCCTTTCTCGCTAGCTAGCTGACTCTTCAGAAGTTCAGTCTCTTTGGTACGATCAGCAGTAGCGACTTTCAAATCTTTTCGGAGTGCCAAGATCTTCGCGACGTAATCATCAATCTCTTTCTGCTTGGACTCAATGGTCTTGTCCTTCTTAGGCAGAATGTTGTCGCGAAGATTCTCCATCCTGGACCTCACGTTCTTCAGTTTGTCCAGGGCCTTTTCACTTTCTTTAAACTTTGCGTCGAGTTGGTTGTATTTCTCTTGTATCTTCTCGACGTCATGGATAGAGTCTCCATGATAACAAGCATGTGCCATGTAGCATGCGGCATTCATATGCTTCAGTAGCTCGCTCCGGCACCAAGTCCCAGGATGACCCAAAAGGAGTGACATCGCTTCCCTCCGAGTTTCAGCTTCAGCCATGAAATCGGGAAGTGTCACCCCAGCAGAAGTGTAAGGCACATAGCCTCTAGGAGGTGGTGGTGCGGAGCGAGAGCTCGACCCATGCTCAAAGGTCCGGCGAGGCTCGCTGCGAGAAGTTTTCTTCTTTCTCAGCCTGATCAGCTTGCCTTCTCGAAACCTCTTGCGCATGTAAAGAGGTGCAGCGTCGTGATATAAAAGCGAATGCTTTTTTCCGCCTTCCAGCTCCTTCTCAGTTGGTGGTTCATGCGCTTCTTCCACGTCATCGAATGTGAAGTCTTCCCTTTGGCAAAGGACAAAGGGAACACCGCGCGGCACAGAATATGCTGTCAGAGTACGCGCTATTCGATCCGAGGCCTCAATATCCCTCGTGCTCAGCTCGATCGAGGCATTCATGTGCACTCGATTTGGATCATTCCATATTTCCCGACTCCCGGGAAGAAATTCAGAAGTGATACAGATAAATTCCCTTCTCCAGTTGCATCCGAAGTTCGTCGGGAGCTCATGGACGATGTTCTTGTCAAAATGTCGTCGCGTGAATCCAAAGCGACCGGATGCAGACTTCTCTTTGGTGAGCTTGTAGAAGTACAGAAACAAGCTCGCCGTCGCAGCAATGTTCAACCCCCAGCAAATGTTCATAAAGCCCCGCAGAATCACAAAGAATCCCGTCGGGAGCTGCGACAGGGACACTTCAAATGTCAGAAGCACTTCGCTAATGATCTCCGGAATCGGCAGCTCGGAGAAGTGCTTGAAGTAGACCCTTGGGATGGCCTGGAATCCCGGGGGTGGCAGATTTATTGGCTGGTATCGCGACATCCAGAATCGCAGATGACCAGATAGTTGAATCCCCGACAGTAGTGATCGAGCGTCACTCGCATTCAGGCTCGAGGGGGGATTCACTCCATCAGACCCATCCAAGGTTGCATGAGTCATTACTTGTTCAAATTCGCCGTCCCCAGAACGGCCGATGGGAAGCAACCTTGGCACGCCATTCACGACAATTTCACAATGAGCGAACCTAGAGGGGTTCAGAGCTCCAACATATGTATTCAAGTCGAGGTCCGGGTCTCGACTAGCATCCAGATCCACGGGAGGTGGCGGAGTTCTTTCAGAGCGCCGGTTCGCTCTACGGCGTGGATTAGGAGCACCACGGTTCACAGTCAAGGTCTCCTCAAAGTTAATGTTTAGAGGAGGAGAGACCCCTTCGTTCTCTTCAGGCACATGTACTTTGCCCTTCCCAGTAGTGCACCTTCTCTTTCTTTTCAGAGAAGGACCTTGGTTCGGGTTCAGTCCCGACACAATATGGCCTTCCGCGTTCATAACCAACGGAGCGGTGCGACGCGCGGAAGAATCATCAATAAGCATGGGAGTCGCCGACTCCAGCACACGAGTCGCAGATTCAATGTGAGGAATCGGCGAGTCACGGCCAGCAGTCGCCGACCCAATAGCAGCTGAGCCCTGCCTCCTTCGCTTGAAGGATTTCCCCTTGACAGGACCTGCATGTGTCGCCGACTCCACAGTGGGAATCGCCGACACAGAGGCCTCGGGAATTTCCCCAGCTCAAGAGGCTCCCGTACGACCACAAGGGCCTTGCACTGAGTCGCCGACTCCACAAGGGGAGTCGCCGACACTGGCGAGGCGCCAAGCAGTTCGTGCACGGTGGCACTCAGCTCCATACAAGGTGGCACGACCGGAATCGCCGACTCAACCTCGCTGTCAGGAGAGGGAATCGGCGACTCGACGGTATTCAACACTCGTCTAAGTTGTCAACAGTAAGCTCATCTATGAAGGCCGACGTTTCGGTTTCTTTCAACAATGACAAAGGGGAATCGGGGGTAGACATTGGGGGAATCGACGATTCGAAGGTTTAAAACTGAGGAATCGGCGATTCAAAAATCTGAAAGTTTGGGCGATTTAGAAGTGGCAAAGGTGTTGTGAGGATTTGGGGAAAACCTCTCCACTATTTATACCCCTTGGGAAAATTGCAAAAAACCCCCAGAAAACCCAAAATTTACAAATTTTGAGATCAAGAATCGATCTCCAAATCCCCCGAATCACGCCAAATCGCCGACTTCACAGGGAGTCGCCGACTCCGAGCAAAAACTCACAGCACTGTGAGAAAAATTTCCATATTTGGAGATTTTACAAATATTCCCCGTATATCTTCCAAATATCCCAAGGATCTCCCAAAAAGATCCGACGGTTACACTAGGAATCGCCGACTCACAGAGGGAGTCGCCGACTCACAGGGGTAAAAAGCAAAAATGCCCCCTACCATAGGTATCGCCGACTGCAAGGGTATCACAAACTCCAGTCGCCGATTCCGGGTAAAATAACACTAAAACTGCCCCAAGTGCAAGTTTTCAGGGGGGAGTATCACAAGCTCTCCCGGCACTTCTGTCGCTTCGGCCAGAAGTCGTCAAAATTCAGGGGGGAGTATCACAAACTCTCCCAACACTTCTGTCGCTTCGGCCAGAAGTCATCGCACTTCAGGAGGGAGTATCACAAGCTCTCTCCAAATTCTGAGGCAACCTTCGAGTGTCGAATATCTTTGATTCGTCGTTTGCTCTATCTCTAGTAACCCTACGCCAATCTAGAGGTATAAATTGTCCGTAAATTTAACCATAGGTTGAGCTACGATTCGTACGACCTAGTCTACGCCCAGAGTGGCTAGCAATAGGGTTAGCAGAGTCTAATTTACGTCCAGAGTGGCTAAATTACGACTTGTGAATCTAGTTTCGGGCCTTCGTTACAATTTGAAGGGTAATTTATATGAAAGATTAGCAAAGGAAAAACAATAGATAGTTCACCGACAGTCACATACTTCGAAAAACACTCGTCCCAAAAAATTGTGTATCACCAAAGCACAATCTTCGGGGGGAGTATCACAAGCTCTCCCGATACTTCGGCTAGAAGTCGTCAAAATTCGAGGGGGAGTATCACAAGCTCTCCTGACACTTCTGTCGCTTCGGCCAGAAGTCGTCAAATGTCATGGGGGAGTATCACAAGCTCTCCAGACACTTCTGTCGCTTCGACCAGAAGTCGTCAAAATTCGAGGGGGAGTATCACAAGCTCTCCCGACACTTCTGTCGCTTCGGCCAGAAGTCGTCAAATGTCAGGGGGAGTATCACAAGCTCTCCCGACACTTCTGTCGCTTCGGCCAGAAGTCGTCTAATTTCGGGGGGAGTATCACAAGCTCTCACGACACTTCTGTCGCTTCGGCCAGAAGTCGTTAAAAAATTTGAGCATGGTAAAATCTGTCGCTTCGGCCAGATTCACCAAGGACAAATTTGAGCAAAGGAAGGGCTTCACGAAAGGTAAATCGCACGGTAAGTTCAATAATAAATATATGCGCTTATGGACTAATCTAATTGTTTTGCAGAGTGTTTTCCTTTTTTGCAGGTTAGATTCCGTAGTCCGGGTTAGGATCGGATTCTGATAGTGAATTCGTAGCCCCGACCGGAATCAGATTCTAATAGTGAATCAAAAGGTTCTGTATCCGAGGCGAGTATCGGATCCTGATAGTGGATCTGTAGCCTTGGTCAGAATCAGACTCTGATAGTGAGTCGGTCTGCTCCGTCGCTTCGGCCTTAGTAGACCAGAGGTCATTTTGACGCTTCGGCCTTAATGATCTCAAGGGGGGAGTATCACAAGCTCTTCCCGACACTTCTGTCGCCCTTCAATAGGGCATCATAATGGGGTGGACCCCACTCCATTGAATGGAAACGCCTCTAGGACCCTATAAAAGGGGTCCTAGGGGTGTCCTCCATTGACAACATCTTCTCTTGGCACAACACTATACACTAGAGCAACCAAGGAGCCCGAATCGCCTACTCCCACGTGAGTCGCCGATTCCCCTCCTCTTCTGCAGGTGTTTGACGTAGAGCGCGCGTCGTGGACTCCACAGCCTCCGGCTCATCTCGCCACCCCGCGAGCCCACTGGTAGCAGATTCCGTGCTTCATCACTACTGATCATGTACGGAACAAAAAGTAGGATGGAAGATGAATGAACATTTCATGTTTTTTGTTAATTGACTCACAGATAGTAAGTTAATTGGAAAAGATGGTATTTTTAAGACATTGTGTAATGTAATGTCTTTTGATATGGGTATAGAACCACTTGAGGAAACTCTGGTGGTTTACGAGTTTGGGAGACAAATATTTATTGGGTATGGTAGTGTTTTAACATCAAATAGTGAGGTGTTGGGGGAACACATATGATCTGTTGCCCCTGTGTCAATGATCCATTGGTCATTTTGTGATTGGGTGTATGACATAGAGTATGAGTTGAGTGAATAATGGAAGTATGTATTATTTTTAGGATAAAGATTACCAGATGAGCTTCCAGAGGCCATATGAGCTTGAGTTTGATTTTCTTTGGAGAATCCTCCCAGTATTGAGATGAGTTTTTCTATGGTGATGAAACTGTTTTCAGTGCTTTTGCTGTCACTTGGCTCATCTTCAGATTGTGTGTTTGCATTGTAACTCTGGTGTTTACCTTTGTAACTTTTGTGAGGCTTGTCATTGAAGCCCTTTTTTCCATTATCTTTTGCTGTAGTTTCCATCTTTTTGTTGAAGTCTACTCCATACATACTCATTAATTTACTAACAGAATTGGTAATCTGGCCCATGATAGTTGGCCCATTAGTTTCTTTATTGAAACTTTTACAACTTGCTCCCCAAGCTTTCCTGATATGATGTGTGTATGTCTTGAGATATTTTATCTGCATAGTAAAACTCCACAAATAATAGCACATAAGTTCTGTCATATAATTACAGATTTAAAATGAATTTACAGAGTTTATTTTACAGTGTATTAACACTGTAATTACACTCTAATTCCTTTAATTAGTAACTAACTGTTACTAACTAATTAACAAACAGATAGTTTGTTATTTAATCTTTGACAGAACCCTAAATATTTACATTTTTATGATTTGCACAATGAAATGCATCGTTAAACTAAACCACAAGTGACTTCGTCTATTGTGATTTGGGTTTTGTCATGAGTAGAATACTTGGGACTAGAAACAATTAAATATCCACTTTCAAGATTGTCATCCACAATGGAAGAACAAGCACTGTCTGCAGAAACTAGCAAATTCACCACGCGTTTGAGTTTCCACTGACACTGTGGATCATTCATCTTGTTCAGTGTAAAGGAGTATTCTCTTAGGTTGCCATTCGCATCGATAATCACAAGCGTTGCGCTGAGACACAGAGCAAAGAACAAATGGTATTTTTTTCTTTTCTTAAAAAAGCTTAATATTTATCGATGAATTGATAGTAGTATAATCCCAAAGTAGAACTTACCGAAAAACTGCAGGACTGTATGTTTTAACCACGTTATGAACCATTGAATAGCTGTTATGTGCGAATTCAGTGTATTGAAACGATATATTGAATAAGTAGATGGATCTTAATGGAATTATTATTCACCTTTTGATACCAGGTGATAGAGCTTGGTGAAGAATTTGATGGTGACAACATTCAAGTGCATTATTTATTGGACCAGAGATTATTGATCCAAGAAACCCACCTGATTTTCTTCAATCAGAAATTCAGGAAGATATTAAAATATAAGGAACATGCCATGCGATTACTGATGTAAAAGAAAAAAATGATGCATACTTACTTTGGGTTTATTGTGGATTCAAGTAGAAAAACATGAATTGATCCAGATGAACTTGTTGCAACTAGAATTTCTGGAAGTTCTTTAGATGATGATCCAAACGACAAAGAAAGGATTTTTGAAGGATAAGTGCCTCTCCGAAAACTATACGACTGGTAAAAAAAAGACAATTCCATCAAGGGATCGTTCATCATGATACACAATACTTATGTATTATAGTATTATACTATCATAGAACAAAGAAATTAACAATCATCGGAGATTGTTTATGCACAACCTTTGTAGCTTGAGCAACAAGGTGAACTCTAATTACTGTACCCTGTTCAGATGCTGTTGCAATGTACATGCCATTAGAAGAAAATTCAAGTGCAACAAGTGGATTGCGATGTGCATCTATCTGTTGCAAATATTAAAAATTATTCCAATATATCTATGGCTAAAGCAATAAAGAGAAAATGAAAATTAAGTTAGAGCAAAAGTTGAGTAATTCAATATTCATGAGAAGAATTAAGGAAAAACAACTTCAATAGAAAAAAATGGTGAACAAAAGAAGGAACAAAATTATATAGTATTGTAATCAGTCACAACCTGACACAGGGAATTGAGTTCCATTGTGTTGTAAATTAAAACCCATCCCTTGGTTTTACTTGCAGGGAGTGCCAAGTAACAACTATCTGAACTAGGCGAGAAAGCACAAAGTCCTGAAGCAGAAAATGCAGAAACATAGAACAGTTGATTAATTAAATAGTAATAATGTAATATTAAGAAAACAGCAGAAAGACTGAAATTATAATCTCATAAAAAAAAAAGATACTAAATTGTTTACATTTTTACCAGTTGTATTTGGAACCGTATCAATTGTATCCAAAATTGTAACCTTGTTGGTGTCATATATGTATGTTTTATCCTGCAACACGACAATAAGTCTGCACAAAGTTCATCAGAAAAAAGATAACAAAACAAACAAAAAAACTGCAATAAAAGCATACCTCTTCTTGTTAAATCGAACCGCGAGGATTGTCGTCAAGAAATTGAGTTCTCGGAGCGTCTTGTTTGTATGTGTATTATACATGTGGAGGCATCTTGGGGACAAAGATGGCTGATTTAACAAATAAATGAATCAAAGAACAACGTACCAACCAATATCCAATGATCAAACGAAGATGAAGAAAGAACCTGTTCGCCAGCACCGACGATGGTAAGAAGACTAGTACTGAACAGCATCTCGACGATACTGAAAGCCCCGATGGCTGAAATTTAAAGGCAGAGGGAGGGCAAATCTCTATATAAAAAATTAGAAGTAAAAACTTTACTGAATTGAGTAATTGGGTTTGCTCACATCTCTGAAAGCATAATCCGCCGGAGGAGTCAAACACCTTGAATCCATCTTTGGTTCCGATAGCGAATCCACTGGTGAGTTATTGAGATTGGATAAGAAGAGAAGGAGAGAAAGATGTTCGATCTGGTTAGGGTTTTACTTTACCTCTTGTCTTGATTGAAGGAGAGGCATGTGATGAATTCCAAAGAATTATTGCTTGTTGATGCCATTTGCTGTTCTTTTTCTCTAAAGACTTCTCTATATTGCACAAAACACGACAACACTGACAACATAATTATTTTATTATCTTAATAATTATTATTTTATTATTTTATCTCTATTATATATTTATTATTTTATTGATACTTTTTTATAGTACAAAATTTTATATAAAACTTAAAATGTTATATTGATCGCAGTGCTTTACGTTTCTGATGTTCAGAATGTGCAATTGGACGGACGTGGAAGGATTTTCATGCGATTTCCATAACCGAATCGTTTGCGCATGTCATGGCTCGAATCCCTTTAGCTAAGAGCTGCTTATCTATAGCCGTAGTATGGGATGTCCTCGTACGGTCGCCATGTCACATCTTACCGTTTTCGGTCGCCTTGTACGACAACTACAAGGTCGAATCGAACACCTCCAACATTCGCGATTCCGCGATGCAACGTAACATTCGAGCGAAAACCTCGATCACGGAATCACGATTTCCATGATCGGATTCCATGATCTGCAAGGCAACAATCCACTCCGCGATCACAGAACGACAAGTCGACAACAGTCCACTCCATCACGGAACTGTTGAACAAGTTGCTTTCATCAGTGGGAAGTGAGGCAGCCATTTGAGGAGATGAAGGTAAAGATAGGAAATTGTTGGTGTGTGGGCTCGCCGGAGTAGGCTCACAACCTCAACTTCGTGCAAGTCTGGTGCTCTCCTAGAATTGTCAACCCCCCCTCCCCTAGTAGACCAGGGAAGGTATTTATAGCCTTCTCTTGCTGCCCTTGGGCCTCGTGGGCTCACCCGCCAAGTCCATTCGTGCGCCCGGACCCTTGACGAGGCTTGTTTGGTCCATAGGCCGCAGTCCATGGTACCAACAATACTCCCCCCTCCCTCGATGGGCCCGGGTCCGGGGGCCGCCCGTCCGTGCCCGGCCTTCAACTTCCCCCCTTTACTAGTCTTAAAGACTCCTCGAGGTTCGAGCTGCTCCTACTTCTCCCCTCCTATAAATAGCGTTCTCGCCACTTTGGCTTCTCACCCCATCCTTCCCTCGCGATGAGCATCCGGGGTATTCTTGAGGAATACGGCCGTGAAGTGCAACTCCAGCACGCCGCCTGGGCTATGTGTCTGTTGTCGCCCGCTGGCGTCCCCAACAACGTAGCCGTGGCTGAGACTGAACGTCTCAATGCTGTGCTGATCGACGTCCACCGTCGCCTCTCTCAGATTCGCCGCTCCGATCTCCTTGCGAGTCATCCTGTTGTCGCCCCCCTGACACCGTTTCTGCTGCTGCCCCGGGCTCCGTTGGGACCGTGCACGCCTTTCACGCTCACGGCACGATTGCGGTTCCTGCTGCTGTTCCTGCCGAGGCTACTGGCCCCCGTCGTCGGTCGCGCGACCACCGCTGCTCCCGTGGATCTTCGTCCCTTCCGGCTATTGACCTGCGCCATTTCTTGTCGGGGTCCCTGAAGCCGGGCCGTTAGGCCCGTCGTGGAGCTATCCGCGTCCGCTTCCATGCCTTTCGGGTGGTGGGCTTGCCTTCGTGGGGCGGCGCCTGGGGCGCCCTCTCTATCTTTTTTTGCTGTACCCGTACTTACAAATGGAGTCATTGCTTCAGATTCAGCCCACGATTTTGCCTTTTGACTTTTGATAAATTCCGTGGCTTCAAGTTGAAAGAATAACAAAATCAAACAATAATAATAGAAATTATAAAATATAAATAATTTTAAAAAAAGACTTACAACTTTATCGCTTCCCTTATATGTCATTTATAAAGTCTCTGACCAAGCTTCGACTTCACTCCTTCCTTGTTGCATCTATATTCACATAATTCATTAATATATAAAAAAATTAGATATAAATTATAAATAAATTACCAATTCATGACGTCTTTGCGCTAATCCTTTTGAACCAGCATGATGTGTCATTTGATTCGCTCGGTTCGCGGTATTTATCTCGAAAATTTTCTGAAATTATAAAAAATAATAAGTTTTTAAATTTATTAATATAATAAATATATATATGTATATATATATATATATATACATATACGTACCTTTCCTTTTTCCGATCGATATGTCTCAATTTATTTAGAAATTGAGGTTTGCTGACATACGGTGGAAGAGTCGCTAAAATATCTTCTTCTCTCATATCAGGATCAGAGCCATAAGTTTTAACCAAAGAATTATGGTTGCTCCTCCAGAGTTTGTTCAGCCTGCCATTGATATAAGTTTGTGCAGCTTTGCTTTCACTTAAATCATATTCAGCCTACATATTCAAAACTTATAAGTTTTGGAAAATTAATAAATATTATAAAAAATATATATACTTACAGTTAATATTTTTAACGCGTCTTGAAAATTTTGTTGTAGTTGATAACGCCACTCAATGTCGTACGGGAAGAGAGTATGATATTTTGCTAAAAGAGTCATTTTTGTGGTTAATTTCTTCGTCATTTCATCCGTCGCTTGGTTAGTGTTGTCAAACATGACCTTCCATTTCGTACCTTTTTCTGGATGGTTATGGGGGTGGTCTTTTGTGCGACCATGACCCTTCTTCTGTGGAGGCACATTCGATGTGGATGGCCTTACATCTAATTAATTTACATATTTAAGAATTAATATTTAATAGAAATCATGATAATATTTAAAATATGAATAATAAACTGACCACTTGAACTGAACTCATCGATTGAGCGACGGGATGTAACCATCGCCAGTGCCATGAATGGTGTGATAATACCGATCAGAACGAAAAAAGTAAACATAATCTGAAATATTTAAATTTTAAAATAAAATTAGTTATTTTAAATACATAGCCAGACACCCGTATATGGGGTCTTAGTCTGACACAACAACCAAACATTTTTCCTATTGTAATTTACATTCTTTATTATTAGACACAACAAATCTTCGAAGTCGTCGTGAGAAGAGTTGTATTCGATTTTGAATGAATGTGTGCCACCACAATCATTTAACACTCTAGCTTCGTATCCTAACACTAAAATCTGACCGGTTTTCATTGTTTGAGGATTTGTCGACCATATTTTTGGACAGTTGTGAAAATGATGATCGTTGACTCCGCAACGGAAACAAGCAAAAACACGACAATAATAATCTATGTTTTTGTAAAAACTACGTTGAATCTGATTTAGTCGCTCGAGTCGTTCATATCGTTCGATGATTGCAAGTAGTTGACTCACTTTTTACTGAAAAAAAAAATATTTATAATCAACATAATATTATATTCAAAATATTAAATTATATTGTAATGTAATACTTTATAATTTAATTACAACAATCATCATTATCGACATCGAAAATATCTCTATTTGGTATTTTAAGGACTGAACTCCATTCAGATTCTACCGGATCTTGAATGTAGAAACATTGTTGAGCCTGATTTGCCAAAATGAAAGGTTCCTTTCCAAATTTTCCCCGTGTCGTATTCACTGAAACGACACCAAAATCATCTACTTTAGTACCTGTTTTTCCAGGATCGTACCACTTACATTCAAACAGACAATATTTAGTCGTGTGACCGTAGCAAATTTCGAAAACATTTTTTAATAATCCATGATATTCAATTTCTGCTACCAACGGAGCATCATTTGGAGATTTAGCATACGTTGATGTTGTAGCCGATAGAAAAATACCATTATTTTGCGTCGATCTACGATTTGTCAATTTTGATGTCTGAAATTTTAATCCATTCATAATGTAACCACTATAAATTGAAGCAAAACAACTTGGTCCGCGGGAAATAAAATTTAAATCTGTGTCAGATTGTTGAGCTTCGGACATGTGTTTCTTAAACCATTAGGCAAATTGTTTGAAGTGTAAATTTTCCAGACGGAGCTGTGTGTGTTTTGGAAACATAACTTTCAATTGCTTCAAGTGTTTATTTCGATATGGTTCGACACTTTCAAAGTCAAACAATATACATTGATGCAACTGTTTCTGTTGTAAAGTAGTTAACGTTATATCAGTCGGTGCATTTAAAAACCCATCGATATACCTATCTGGCCGATTTGATTTTATCTCGACATTTTGTAAAAACCGAGAACAAAACGTCATTGATTCTTCAGCAAGATAAATTTCCGCAATAGATCCTTCTGGGTGACTACATACGGTCACATGATTTTTTAAAGTCAAAAGATACCTAAAATAAGAATATATATTGTATGATTAAGACATATTAATTATAAATTTATTTATAATTGTATAAATATATATACCTCTCTATCGGATACATCCATCGATATTGTACCGGTTCAGCTATTTTCAATTCGGTTGTTAGATGGACCGTCAAATGAACCATTACAGTAAAAAAACCCGGAGGAAAGATTTTCTCAAGATTGCATAATGTATATATAATTCTTTTCTCCCGTCGTTCCATAAGTTTGATTTCGATCACCTTCGAACAAATATCGTAGAAATATCCGCAAAGTTTAACGAGAACCGAAGTCACTACAGGTTTTATCGATTTTCGTAATGCAATAGGAAGTAACTGTTGCATTATAACGTGACAATCGTCCGATAAATTTTCTTTCTTTCATTTTCACGTTTCTAGAAATGTTAGAACAATATACATCGGGAAGTCGAAGGGATTTAAACACTGACAGAAATAATATCTTTTCTTTCGTCGTTAAGTTGAAATACGCACTCGGAATGTCCCATTCTTCTCCCCGTCGAATAGGATGAAGTTCTTTTCGGATTCCCATCGATTGTAAATCGAACCTTGCGTTTAAATTATCTTTCGTTTTACCATCCATTTCCAAAATAGTGTTCAAAATATTGTCACATACATTTTTTTCGGTGTGCATAACATCAATATTATGTCGTAGAAGCAACGTCTTCCAATACGGTAATTCGAAAAAAATACTCATTTTTTTTCATCCTTTGGGAAATGGTATTTTCTTCGTTCTTTTCGTCGACGGTCTACAATCTTTTGGTACATTCGGTTTTACCAAAAGTTACTGAATCTCGAAATGGATAAACTTAACTATATATTTCAGACCCGTCAGACATTTAGGGGCGACTCTAGTTTCGATCTAATTATTGAAACTTTTCTTATCGCTCCTATAATAATGTTTCATATCTAAAAATCGACGATGTCCCAAAAAACTCTCTTTCTTTCCATTCTCTAAACGAATACTTTCAGTGTCATTCTTACATACTGCACAAGCTAACTTTCCTTTAGTGCTCCACCCTGATATATCACCGTATCCTGGATAATCATATATCGTCCACAGAAGTGATGCAAACATCTTAAAAGGTTTCTGCGTACGTACATCAAAAGTTGTAACACCATCTGCCCATAAAATCTTCAGTTCATCAATAAGCGGTTGAAGATAGACATCTATATCGTTCCCTGGAGCTGACGGACCGGAAATTAGTAGAGACAACATGAAATTCGGTTGCTTCATACACATCCAAGGTGGAAGGTTGTACAGTATAACTATCACAGGCCAAGTACTATGAGATAGAGATTGCTGACTGAACGGGTTGAATCCATCAGTTGCTAAACCAAGTCTTACATTACGAGGTTCGGATGCAAATTTGGGATGAACCTCGTCAAATTTCTTCCATTGTAAAGAATCTGCTAGATGCCGAAGAAATCTGTCATCTTTACGTTTGGAATGGTGCCATATCATGTCTTCAGGAATTTTGGAACACGGATACAATCTCTTCAAACGTGGAATCAACGGAAAGTGACGAAGACATTTCGCTGGAACACGTTTGTTTTTCTGAACGCCTTCGACGACCCAACTACACGTTCCGCAATTCGGGCAAGTTTCTGCGTCTGCATACTCATTTCGATATAAAATACAATCGTTGCGACATGCATCGATTTTCGTAAAATTGAGGCCTAGGTCACGAACTACCGATTTCGCATGGTACATGGTTTTCGGAAAGGTCGACTCCCCATTTGGAATAGCACAACGCATGATGGATAATAATTTCTGAAAACTTTTATCACTCCAATGATTGTCGCATTTCAACTGATACAATTCTAAGATAAAAGATAGTTTGGAAAACTCTGTGCAACCTGGATATAACTGTTCTTCACCTTCTTTTAGACGGCGTAAGAACGAATCGTCATATCTGTGCTCTGGATCTTCGTCGACTGGATCTACATTGAATGGATCTTCATGGACAGGCTCGTATTCTAGAGGTTCTGTTTCGAGAAAATCTTCGTCGACTGTATTCTCAACTACATGTTCTCTGTAAACTGCACGAACCAATCCAATCATATCGTTACCAGTTTTCAAAATGTCTCTTTTCGTTTCACTTTTTTCTCACCATATCTACTCGGTAACTCTCCGTGACGCGTCCAAACATCGTAATGTTTCAACCAACCATTTATGAAAACATGTTTTCTCATCTCCTTTATAGGAACCACTTCACTATTTGTGCAGGACGAGCATGGACAAGGTAAATAACCTTCTGGGTGAGTCGAATTCGAAATTACGAAATTAGTGAAAGTTGTTAACCCTTCACCGTATTCTTTCGAAAACCGATCTAATTAACTCATCTAAGCTTGATCGGGTACTTTCATGATGTTCGACATTATCCTAAAAAATAAAAAAAAAATTAAGTTCAATTAATATTAAGTTTAATTTTTTGGGGAAAATCTAGCTAATTATTGAACTATTTCGAATCCGTTTCATAAACGACTTTCTTTGGAGTTGCTGGTTGCGGAACTGGAGGGGCCGGTGCTGGACGAACAGGGGCCGGCGGTGCGGGATAGACCGGTGCTGGACGTACAGGTGCCTGTGCTGGATGAACCGGGAGATAAAACCGGAAAGCATCTTAGGGATTGGGTGGTAGAGCCCTTTTACGAGGTAATTGCTTCACTCTACGTGACATTTCTTAAAATCTAAAAAATCTAAAAAATTAATTATTAATTATCAAATAATTAAATAATCATTCATTTTTAAACAAATAATATTTTTATTAATTAACAAATTTAATTTCATGCAAATTAATAATTATTATTTCAATTTAAAATCATTCAATTTAATAATTATTCATTAACATTTCTATTATTTCATGCAAATTAATTTATCATTATTAATTCAATTTAAAATCATTAAAATAATTCAATTCAATTATTATTAATTAATAATTTCATGCAAATTAATCATTATTGATACAATTTAAAATGATTCAATTTAATAATTATTAATTAACAAATTAAGAATTTTATGCAAATTAATCATTATTAATAGAATTTAAAATCATTAAAATCATTCAATTTAATAATTACTAATTAACAAATTTATAATAACATGCAAATTAATTAAATATTTTTAAAATGAAATGATTAAATAAACATTTATAATTTCATACTGCAATAGAACTTACTTCAATCTCAATTTTTTGAATTCTTGATTTTTCAAAACCTACAAAAGTCAACAACACAATAATTTAATTAGTTAATTAAAACATTATATAAATTATTTACTTAATTAAATCATTTTATAAATCATTTAAAAATAATCAATTAAATAATTAATTAAAACAATTATAAACAGTATATTAAATACAGAACGCTTCTGCTGCGAACTCGGAAATGCGCACTATATGCGAACTCAATCTCCACCGTCCAATTCTTGAGTTTGAATGCTGACCCTTCTTATGACATGCAAGCTTTGATTGGGAGTTTATGACACATCGGCAGAGGATGTACATAGAACATCCTATAGACCGATGGATGGAAGGAGGAGGTGATTGTGCAAATCCCGATCTATTATTCCTATTCTGAAACCCTCATTTTCAACACGCATTCATCTCTCGATTTTGAACATCCTCCAACGGCGATTTCTTCCCAGCGACGATTTCTTTCCCATCAGTTACTGCACATCATCTCCAAGATTACCATGTCGAACCCAAGTGGCGAGCGTAACGGGAAACCACCTGCCAGGTCGCAATCGTCAACTATTCGGTACGTATCCTGATTGAATATTTCCTTGTTCGATTTTCCGATAGTTTTGGTGTGTTGTGTGGTTGGATTTTCATCGGTCTTCCCCTCTGTTTCTACACTTAGTTGGTCAGTTATTCTTCCCCACTCGATCTGGCCATCGTATTATGCCTATTTGAACCCCAGGAAATCAGAAATGACCCGACCTGGATGAGGAAACCAGTTTTGCTTTCACGATCTGTGGTGTCACTGTATTACCAGCCGAGCCATCACTAAAACTACAGAGATCAAATGAGTATGTCCAAGATATAGTAACTCCTAGCACTTATGAATCTGATAAGAAACGAAGGACTCTCTTCATAGCTTGCCAATCGAACGGTTTTCGACTGGGCATATACTATGATAGCTTATTGACACCGAACGAAATGTCAGGATCATAGTATTTGAGACACCAAGGAGATAAGAGGGTGGGATGAAGCGAGTAAGCAGTGCTGCAGTGCCGGAATTTGTCTTCAATCCAGTGAACTATGATGGATACTTGCTTGAATTCAGAGAACAAGGGGTTTCAAGGTGTTGGAAACCTTAGTGGATGTGATGGATTTTGAGTAGAATGGTCACAAATTTCCATTCTGTCTTCATTGTATAGTAAGGTCTACACACACACACACACTTAAAGCCCAATACACACACACACATAAAAATAGCTAACGTAAGAAAGAGGGCATTCCCATTGCCCCTTATTCTATATATGAGTTCTCCTAGTTCTGTGAATAAAGTAGGTTTGCCGCAGAAGTGGAGCATCCTGCCAATTTAAGCATTGTAAATTTGCAACTCCTCTGTTGTGTTGTCCCCTAAACTCTCCAATGTAAATTTGCAGACTGAATGTGGCATGTTGTTGTCGTTTTATTCAATACTATGTTATTCGTTCTTGACTATTTTATTTGCATGTTTATTGTGTAATACTATGTAAATACTCTGTTTTAATGTTTTATTGTGTAATTTTGGTTTAATTGATTTATGTTAACAGTTCCTTATTCAAGAAAATGGCTCATAAACGAAGAGCGTCAGTGGCTGGCACCCACGCACCTAGTAAGTTAATTGAAAAAATATTTGTTCCCATAAGCCAAGGGGACCATTGGCATTTTCTCACCGTGAATTTTGATGGTAACACAATGACACACTACAATTCAAGAATGAATCTAGGCAGACACTATCGGGAAAATGCACTATGTACTATGTACTATTAACTTTGCACTATGTACTATGCACTTTTGGGATATGGAAAATGCATAATGCATTATGTACAATAATAGTACTGTTCACTACGCCCATCCAATTAGTACGATTCTAGATCGAATGTTAGTGTCGAATATTTAAAGTGCACTATGTACTGTACGTAGTGCACTATGTACTGTTGACTGTGAAAAAGATTAAAGATGAATGTACAAAATAGTGCAAACCCAATTCATGAAAATACCTAAATGAGAAATGAAACACAGTGGGAAAAAAAATGGAAAGCAAACCGGAGCAGATATTAGAGGAGACCCGATGACCATATTTTTTAGAGGATAAATAGAAGAATAGAAATGAAAGAAGACACTAGAGGTAAGGAATGGGAGGAAATAGGGTTTAAGTAGGGGATGAAGGAAGGGGAGGAAACGTGAGTGAGAGAGAAGGGGAAAAGTAAAAGTGTAAGGTAGGTGGAAAGTAGGTGAGAAAAGTAGATGTGAATGGTGACAAAACACATTGGACAAAGGGATGTTCTTAGTGAATAATGACAAAAATAAAGATTATGCATTGAGATCTTCCACCAAAAAAATAGATATAATGAACTATATTAATGACCGTCGGATGTAGATGAAGGGCAAGGATTGAAAGTTTTCACGGGGTTCTCACGCTTCAGGTTCTCACCTGAAGCTGGCCCTATTTTTCACACCTACTATTCTTTTTCCCTTTGACCATTTACTTTCTTTTACGTTTCCTCCCCTTCCTTAAACCCTCTTTTCTTCCCATTCCTTCCTTCCTTCCACTTTTTTCTCACCATTTCTTAACCTCCTTTATATCCCTTAAAACTATATCTATTACAAAAAATGGCCAACTAATCTCCCCCCATTTCTCGTGAGGTATGTTTTTTTTAATATGTTTCCCTCTCTATTTAGAAGTCAATATGGAATCATCATGTTGGGTTGGGTTTGCACTATCTGTTTTTAATGATTATTGGATTTCGATGACTCAATTAGGTTTGTGCTATTTCACTATTTGCACTATGACTAATGATTTTTGATGTGTACTATGACTAATCAAATTTGGGTTTGTACTATTTACAATATTTTCCAATTTTCTTATGCACAGTGCACTTCGTCCATCAGTCATAGTACACACTGCAAAGTCAACAGTGCATACTATACACTATGCACTACACAGTACTACACATGCATCCGACCGTGGAACATAATGCGTAGACTGTTTCATGTAGTGCATAGTCCAAAGTGGATCATTCATAACGCATAGTGCATATTACATAATACATGTTACATAGTGCATAATACATAGTTTATAGTGCATAGTTCATGGTGCATAGTTCTACAATCACAGTGCAAACACAGTAAGAGGTACAAAGTTCATGGTCCATATAGTGCATTAATACATAGTGCAATAGTATGCACCGCCTCACCACTAGCTAATACTTCAAAAATGGTAATCGCAGATTGGTGATCATTGTCGTATCATGTCCATCAAAAGAGCACATATATCAACAAGCGTGAGGTGCTGCCTATATGGGGAACTTTTTACATTTTTCAAAATTAGGTACAAATGCAATTTTGGATAACTGATTTTTGCAAATCTATTTAATATGCATTGAATCATAAATTGTTTTTCATCATTTTGCACAACAATTTAAAACTTTTTAATAATCAATAAATTAAATACTAAACAAGACATTAAATATTCGAGATACGCAAATGACCATTTTGCCATAGGCACGAGTCCAATATATCAATCGTCGAATGTTGCCATCGATCGAATTCCATCTAACAGAGACCATTTTGCCGCATTCAAATCTTTGTCAAATGACGTGAGGGTTTGCAGGGTCTGTCCCGACACGAGAGGGATCAAGATGTGCATCCCCAAAAGCCCTGTGTAATGCATCACGGGCCCTTGCATCCTCATTTCGTTGGTGATCAGCCTGGTGCCTAGGGTCGGCAAGGCAGGACGGACAAAAACAGGGAACATCTACCTCCGGATACGGCACATCTGTACTCACACAAATAATAATTCGACCATCATGAAAATAAAACCAAATCCTAATTTTGTAACAAATATTTAACATACTCAAAGCCGAGGTACTGGGCAACGGCGCTCTGCGTTTGTGGGTCATTTTCTTGAATAATGACCTATATAAATAAATCAATAAATAAAGTTGCTATTCCAAAAGCATCCACATTACACCACTATCTTACTAAACAGATCCAGAATTTTAATCAATAATATTGACATATCAATTGAATAAAATACAAAAGAAAAAATATTCATTACAGTAGCCACAATTTAATCTACTATGGGTCTTGAAGAAACTAGAGAAAGAGATTAATATAACAGAGGAAACCTAAACAAATAAATTGACAAGTTTCCAAAGAGTACTATCTTCATTCTGTCGAGAACAAAAAAAAAGGATTATTATATTTGTATGACTATAACATGTTTAAAGCATAACTAACAATCTAACTGACTGATTATATAAATTAAGAAAAAATAAGTGTTAGAAAAACATACCATATTCTGTCATTATCTTTGTTCTTCCACTCCTTGAGGTCAAATATATTCATTCCACAAGCCCACTCACAAACCCATCCCAAAAACCAGGCAAGTCTTTCTGAATGCCAATATCATCATCGAGAAACAAAATCATATCCAGCATTGGATATATTTGAGGCAGATAGAAACTCACATGGTTCCCATTGTCGAGATCTAAATGGGGGAAATGAATGTGAGAAATATTCTAAGATCTCAACCCAATCTTAGGGAAAAGGAAATAAGAAATACCCCATTCTAATATCTAGTAAGATCATGGAAATGAGGGATAAAAAGATATAAGAAAACCCATTTCTAAGATCAAATAGATAATGGAAATGAGGGATAAAAAAAAATCAGAACCCATTTATAATATTTTAATCTTCGAAAAGAGGGGAAAAAACAAGATCAACAACAGAAAAACATCAAAGACCAAAACACCAATGAAAAAAAAATAAAAAGGATGGAATAAAAACAACAAATACCAAAACTGCTAGAAACTAGGTGAAAAGATGAAGAAGCAAATACCTAATCGGGAATGGGTTTGACCTTGCCGGAGCCTTCCCATCACGAGCACCAGATGTGTTCGACATGGCCTGCTTCGAAAGGATGAAGAGAAAACACTTGAAAAAATCGCCGCTGGGTAAGGAAGGAAACGAGAAAAACAAGACAGAAGATGAAGTGTTGAATGCTACGATTGGAATGAGTTTGTGATATGAATATACGGATTGCCGGTAAAGTAGAATCATCCTTGCGTCTATCGGTCTATTGGAGGTTCAGTGTACTATCGCCTGCAGGAGTGTCAATCAGTCTCGAAAAAACTTACACCAACTGTGGACGGTTTTAATTAAATGAGTTGGATTGGACGGTCAAGATGCGGTTCGCACATAGTGCGCAAATAAGAGTTCTCTGAAGCGTTCTCTCTCTATATATATAACTCTATAATATACATAGGAAAATTATCACGTGTGTCATTTGTTTGTGTCATTTTTGTTTCGTTTGTTATATGCGTCGGATGAAACGTTTTCCAAAAATGAATGGTTCTGATGAAGTTATACACGAACAAGTAAAAGATGTACAACGGTGGGTAGAATCTCGAGGTATTACTGCTAGCCGTACAAATGTGAACAGTAATTTTTAGTTTTTCATTATGTGTAAACTAGCAATCTTATCATACCTACACCTATGTATTAATATTTTTATTCTTTTATTCCTAGCTAATTAATGTTCTTGACCACTCTTGTTTGACATAATATTGTACATGATTGATATACACGATTTTATTTGTTGAAAAATTGTTATACACCTTACTGAAATTTTACATAATCATCACTTTATTTTTCTTCTCCCATTTTCTTCCCACAAACATCCCCTCGTCATCAAATCACCATTAAGTTTCTGAAGTTTATTTTCAAAGGTATGTTAGTTCTTCATTTTTTTGTTTAAATTTTCAGCTTTTTTTCTTCTAAAACTCTTCCCAATGTTAATCGACATGACTATGTATATCATTTCTTCTTATTTGTCTACTACTGAAACAAACATCTTTGTACCTCATTTTCTTCTACAAATAATGTTTAATTTTTTTCATTAACCCTCATCCCACTTTTTTCCACCCTCTACGAAAATGGAAGCTCCCCATCTTATTATCATCTCCGACGATGATAGTGATATCCCTACTACTGAAATAGAGACATCAGATATCCCTAATACTGCAAATGAGACATCGGATATCCCTAATACTGGAAATGAGACATTGACTGACCAAGATGATTCTTCAAGTTTTGTATTCCCTCCCGGGTTGTTCTCTTTACCTGATGTTCTTGGTCCCGGATTCATCGCTCAACTAACATACCACGACAACATAAAGCTCACAGAGTACAACGTCACTTCCCCATATCATGGTCATCCCATTTATTCCTCGTCATTTTTATCCATATATGTATGATGTAGGTATAAATCCTTTACATAATCTTAATGTCATTCCTATTGTTAGCCATGAGCAGTTTCCTGAAGAGGGTGACCTCCAGTATATATTATCAGAGAATGCAGACCTTTCGTTCAGCGGCGAATCCAGGATTTTTTTCTCGGGGGGCTAATTTAAAATCATTTAATCAAATTAAAAAAAAAATCAATCCAATTGTTCTCAACGAGGGGCCATATTTTGGTACCGATACATAATATCATCATTACTAACACTAGAAAATAAATCTTTTTCAACATATGTTACTAAAATATCATTCAACTAAGCATCATCCATACGATTGCGACAACTTGATTTCACAAGATTCATTGCTAAAAAAGATCTTTCCACTGAAGCAGTCGCAACTGGTAATGTGAGTGTTAATTTTAACAAACGAAACACCAAAGGAAATACGATATCTTTTCTCTTCTTAATCAACTCTCCAATTCCATTCAAATTCGAAAGTTCTTCGTTATTCCGTACATGAAAAATGTATTCTGACAGTTCATCTTCAAGAACTTTAATGTCAACAGTAGAAAAATCCATAGGATAAAATTTCGCTAAATTTAGTACCTTTGTTTTATCATAAGAACGAAATCCATTATCCGACGTCAAACAACTCATGCATTGAATTAGATTCATATTTGATGTTGCAAAACAAACGATCATTCAACTCTTTCAACTGCTTGTCAATAACTAGATAAAACAATTCAACACGATATCGATGAATATTTGTTACCTTCTGAAGTAAACGTCTTTATCTATCAGGGGGGATAAATCTGTCTTCCATTATAGGAATAACGATCTCATTCTCTAGACAAAAAAATGATGTTGTGGTTAGTAATATTTCCCAACCTTCATCTCGTAGCATTTGCAAACGAGTTTTAGAATTAAACACCGTTTCTATCGCATTCACGATATCCTGTTCCTTTTGTTGCAATGCCTGTGACAGACGATGTGTAATAGATAATGTTTCTTTCATAAGATACAAAATAATCACAAATTCAAAAGACTACATATAATTCAGAAAGATGGGTGCCTCTTTTTTATGATCTACTGATTCTTCTCCTTGTGTAATATCATTAAGAATGCTTATAATTGAAGGAAATAATATTA
Source organism: Zostera marina (assembly GCA_001185155.1). Lineage (NCBI taxonomy): Eukaryota > Viridiplantae > Streptophyta > Magnoliopsida > Alismatales > Zosteraceae > Zostera > Zostera marina. The sequence goes on along the minus strand of LFYR01001191.1, from coordinate 103,618 downwards.
TGAGATTCACTAAACAGTTATAATGAGAACTCCATCTTGTATCACCCGTTCTTTTCAAAGTTAATTTTTGGTTTAAACCTGTGCCACTTTCTATCTCTTCATATTCAAGTGCTCGTAATATTTCTTCCTTTTGTTTCTCTTGCAACAAACTCATTCTTTTATAAGAAGATGCAATCAAATTTGTAATATTTGAGATATAAAAGAAAAACGTTAATACTCGTTCAAGATGTTTGACCTCAGAAACTAGTGTCAATTGAAGTCGATGAGCAAAACAGTGAATAAAATATGCTGATGTCTGTTCTTTTTGGATCAAAGCTTGAAGACCATTGAATGCACCTAAAAAATGATATATAAAAAAATAGTTATACATAAGATTAAATTAATATTTCAAATAATTTAACATGTACCTGACATATTGCTTGCTCCATCATAACCCTGTCCTCGTAATTTTGAAAAACTCAATCGATGTTTTGAAAATATTGCTTCAACTTCAGCTTTCAATGTTAAAACTTTTGTGTCTGGAACTGAAACAATTGCTAAAAAACGTTCAATCACATATCCTTTGGAATTAAGAAACCGTAACACAATTGTCATTTGTTCTTTAGTAGATATGTCTCGAGCTTCATCAAGTAATAATGAAAAATAAGAATCATTAAGTTCTTCAATCAATTTCTTCGTTGTTTCCTCAGCTGCACAATGACATATTTGTTTTTGAACTGTTGAGCTAGAAAGTGTATTATTTTTAGGAGCATTGTCCCACAATTTTTTAAAATCGGCATGGATCTCTCCCAAAGTCTTCCAAAAACCCAAATAATTGTCTCGATTCAATGAACTTTCTGACTCATTATGACCACGAAATGCTTGACCATGAATTAAGAGATATTTAACAATAATAATTGAAGTTTGTAATCTCTGTTTGTATTCTGCCCGAGCCACCGAAGAGTGTCGATCGAAATGAATTTCAATGTGTTGATTTTGATTTATCAAAAATTCACATTTACTCTTTGCAACATTGTGATGAATATTATCTCTCTCAATATGTTGTTTCAAATATTCTGGTTTATTCCATTTAGAAAAACCTCTAGCTGCAAAACATGATCAATCCAAAAGGAAAAACAACATCAATGATTAAAAAAAATCAATTAAGTTATAAGGAAATTAATAAACAAATTTTACTTATAAGTAAAAGCAGTTTCATTTATTTCCAGAAATAAATAACAACATAAACAGTAAACGACGTCTTTTGAAATGCTATATTCAATCCATGATTCATATTTGTCAAACCACAATACACAAAATCTTCTAGATTGATTTTTAATCCTTTTCAATGGAAATTCATGTTGGTGTGATTGACAAGGTTTCTTTTGCAAATAATATCTTCTTATTTGATCTCGGGCATTTAGATGGTAATCATTTATCTTCTTTTGCAATCCCGGATCAGAAGGTAATTTACTTACATCGAGCGACTCTCTAAATGGTTGTGAATTGGATAATAGAGTTGAAATTGGTTGATTTATTCTAGGTCTTTTGATTACAAATTTATCCATTGATTATCTATGTAAAAAAAAGATTTAAAAAAATTTGCAAAATTCCTAACCCTTACCCTAACCCAAAATTCCGCCCCGTTCTCACCCTTACCCTATTCGTAATTAAAAAAAATTTCTTACAACATCCACAAATGTTCTTATCTTTATTTTATAGTTGTCAAATACTATAATTCAGAAACCTAATTTAAATCCCCATTTAAACAATTCCATCAAATTCCTAAATAAAAAAAATCCCCTAATACATAATCCCCAATAAATCATATCAGTGTAATATATACTCCTAAATACAGTGTAATCATATTGCGGCAATATATACTCCTAAATACATGGACAAAATTATTCACCATCCAAACTATAGCTCTAGTGTAATCGAACCCCCTCACGTTGTATGCCCTCATTAATCTCTGTAGTACTCATTTTTCCTCTCATATTTTCAAAAAGAAAACCGCTGTATCCCAATAATCGCATTTATTCATTAAGAATTTCGAACTGACATTTACCTATACTACACTTTAGAACTGATATCTTGAGAAGTGACATTTACCTATACTACACTACATGTCTATCTACTACCTATATTCTAGAAACATGCAAATATCCATTGAATTTTTACGTTATTATTAACTCAAACAGTGTTTTACATATTATAAATAATATATTTAACCGAAAAATACCACGGACGGCTGAAAATGACTGACCATCATCCAACGGCCTACAACAAATGACACATATTTGGCACACCTGAAGTTTGCCCAATATATATATTTCAATAGGAACGACAACAGTCCACAACGCAACTGTCCACTCCGCGATCTGTCGTTTCGCGATTCCGTGATGGCGGAACCGCGGAATCGCGCTGCGTGAGTTCTGGAATCATCAACACGGAATCGTGGAATTCACGCATCGCGATTCCTCGGTTCCGTCATCAAGGTAAGGTTGAGCTATAGTGGACGGTAAGGTTGAGTTACAGGAGATGTCTCATCGAACAACCGTTTTCTGACATAAGTGACGAACGGTGGAGCTTCGCCTAGGTAAGTGAACAGCGAGATGTGGTGTCCGCACGGAACATGTATCGTTCCTGAAAGGGATCCTATTATTTTACCTTTATTACATAAACGATAAACATAATTAATGGGCGCGCCGAATCGCGGAAGTCAAAATTCGGATCTCAGCTCGCTAATTTCGCAAAATCAAGTGTAGTTTGACAAAGAAAAGTAAAAAAACCCACCGTAGCCTGCTTCAGCTGCGGATTGAATTAATAATATTATATTTTCGTGTTATCGTGTCATATAATCGAATCGTGTTTTTAAAAACAGACATTTAAACCAACATTATTATTAATTGTGTCAAAACTTTCCATACTATTATAAACTTATTATGTTGTGTTGTGCTTTTTTGTCTATATAATGACTTTAGTTTTTTTTTGAGTTATAATGACTTTAGTTAATTAGTGATAATTTTATTAAAAGTTCAATAAAACAATCAAGGATTAAAATGCAATTTATTCCAATATATTTCTCTTTCCCCACGGTACGATTTAACCAAGTCGTAAATCTTTTAAAACCCTAATTTTAAAAATCTTTCGACGAAATCTGGTGACTGGAGGAAGAAGTTCCACTCCTCTATTAGAGGCCGCCATTTTCCTACAGAGATTGTAAAGATTCATTTCTTCTCCGGTTCATCTTTTGATGTCGAAATTCCTATCATTGGAATCCCTCTCCTCCTCGGGGAGAGATACCGGGGGGCTTAGTCTTCGAACTCTGCAGTCGAAGATGAAATGCGACCCCGAAGGTTATGAATCGGAACTTCTTATTCTCTACCGCCATTTTGATTCATCTTTGCAATTATTCCACCAAAAATCTTCTTTGGATACTTCCTCACACACGGATGCCTCCAACCAACTCGGGGAAATGGTCATGTTTCTAGCTCATGTCACGCCGTTTTACCCTGGGAAGCTTGATGATTTCCCCCTGAAGATCGTAGATTTCTTAAGAAATGATGCCAACATGCTTCCATTCCGATTGCGTTCCCATTTGACTCAAGCGGTCATTCTTCTAGTTAACAGGAAGGTGGATTTCATTTCTCTCTCTGATGCATTTTTTTGTTCTCTTAATAATATTTAGATCTTCAATCTGTTGCCTCATTTTGTTATACAAATTATGTTTTTGTTCTGATAATTTTAATTTCATGTTATTTTTTTCTAAGTGTTCATCTCTTTGATTGCAGATTATTAGTATTGAACAAACTCTTGAATTATTTATGCATCTTCAAACCATTAACGACAGGACTGTGAGAAACCTTGCATTTTCACACATCGTTCAAAGTATTAGACATATGAACCAGAAGCACAAGAATGAAGCTACAAATAGAAAGCTTCAGAATATTATTTTCTCCATTTTACAGGTTTTTTTCCTTTGCTTTTCTAATCTTTCATCATTATTTTTGTTGCCCATTAATTTTAATACCATAGAATCATATGATTCACCAGGAAGAAGACGAGGTGAGAGCAAAAAGATCTCTTGTGGTGCTCTGTGACCTTCATCGACGAAAGGTGTGGTTTGGTGATAGGGTAGCTAATTCAATCTGCACTGCTTGTTTCCATCCTTCCTCTAGGTTTGATTGTGTTCCATATTCCATTAGTCAGAAGCCAGATATTGCTATGATCGAATACCTCTTTTTGAGCATTGTTGTTTGAGATTCTTCTTTATTGCCTTCCTGGTAGGATTATGATTTCAGCTCTGTCATTTCTTCTTCAATATGAACAATTTGAAGATGACGAGGATTCTGATGGCTCAAGCAGTGAAGATGACTCCATTTCTCATAAACCACATCTTATTCTCAGCAGAGGAGATGTGTACAAGGTCATTTTTTATTAAACTATAGCTTATTATACTATACGAGTATACGTCTCAGAAGAGGAGATGTGTACAAGGTTATTTTTAATTTTAACTTTCTTTCTTTGCTCTTTAATTTAGTAATACGATTTCTCTTTTCTTCATTGATATATATATATATGAAATATTGTGCACATGGCCCATCTCTTCTTTCTTTTGCAATTGCGAAATACTATTTTTTTTCTTCATCCATTTTTTTACTTTATATATGTAATTTTAATAGTCTTGCTTCATTTCTTATATTTTTACACAGGTTATTGGCATATATTTTCACACCTTATTCTGTTTTTCTTTTTAGTTTAAAACTGTCTTGTTTAGAAATCTAGGGTGAGAATTGATCGATGATCATTTGTTGTATAGTGTCTTTTGCTTTTTACTGGTGAGTTGAATGTTTCTGTTTCTTTAATAGTTTAATACATGATATGTCATTATTTTTATTTGTAATATACTAATATTATTAGATACGCTGTTTTGTTATTTACACTCTAATTTCATTTTAATAGATCTTTTTTTGGGATTCTTACAGTCACAACACCAGGGTACTTTATCAAGCAAGAAAAAGAAAAAGGCAAAAATCCAACGAGTAATTCGCAGTATGAAAAAACAAGATCGTGCATCATCTGAAAATACCATTTCTAGCTCTTATACACCACTAACACATTTGAATGATCCTCAGGTTTGTTTTTGTGCTATTTACAATTTATGTTTTGATAGATCTTTTCCTTTCCTTTTTCATATGATTTATGCAAATTTTACCTCATGGTACAAAATGTGCTTATTTTACTATTTACACAGGGATTTGCAGAAAAGCTTTTTTCACGTCTTCAAAGATGCAATGAAAAATTTAAGGTTTTTTTAGAACTCTCTTTATTCAATCTCCTATTATTATTTTCATGATATCAGGATATTGTGTTTAATGTCTTAAATTCTTTTTGCACTGCTTTGATGTCCATGTTGAAAGAGATATATACTACATCAATGCAGATATTGTATGAAATGCAAAAATTAGTTTGCGTATTCTTCTATGTTTTAAACATTTTATTCTCAACAATCAATTCAATATTTGGTTTGCCATAGAAAAAACATTAATTTTTTCACATCTTATGGTGGTCAAATTTTATTTCAAATACAATTCTTCTTATGTTATGTATTGATGGAATATTTTTTATTCAACTTCAGGTAAAAATGATGATATTAAAAGTGGTTGCTCGGACTATTGGATTGCATCGTCTGGTCCTGTTAAATTTTTACCCTTTTCTTCAAAAATATGCTCAGGTATGGCAAAAAACTCTTGCAATTAATGTGGAGGTGTTTGATTATTTTCCTTTAAAAAAATCATTCTTCTTGTTATACACAGCCTCATCAAGATAACGTTACAAATATACTTGCAGCTGCAGCACAAGCCTGCCATGATATGGTTGGTGTTTGCTTATTCTTTTCTATACAACATAGTTTTTCCAGTTGAAGTTATTTGTTTGACAGCTACTCTTCTTTGGATATAGGTGCCAACTGATGCCGTCCAACCATTGTTAAAACATATAGTTGATCACTTTGTTCATGATCACTCACGTACAGAGGTCTGGCATAACATGTCAATTGACAACATCATAAATAAGCTTTTTGTCATGTTTGATTGCAAAAGTTTTTTTCTCTCTTTGCAAGGCAATTGCTGTTGGGCTCAATGTTGTAAGAGAGATTTGCCTACGCGTACCTTTGGTAAAACTTTTATTTGATGTCCTCTTCAGTTTTAAAGACATGTATTACATAGGCTACATTAGTTTTTGTGTTTGTTTATGTGAAGTTTTAACATTAAATGTGTGGGGGATGGCTGTGACTTTGCCCTAGTTAATAGGAATGGGGCTGAGAACTTTAAAGGAGTGACCTGTCTTAGTTATCTTGGGAAAATATTTTTTGCAAAAAAAAAGACATTAGTATTATAATTTTAATTCACCGAGGAGAGTATGCAAGTTTCATGAAAACAGGGTCTTCCATGGCAAGGTAGAGATTGCCTCCAAAATAGAGTGAGTTAATGGGTCCAGGGTAATTCTGAACCTATAGTCACTCCTAGTAAATTTGAGATTTCAATGCATTAAATTTTACTGATATTTTTTATTCTGTAAATTTAAAGATCTTTCGTGCCGTTCTTTTGAGTTATCATATTTGTTCAAATCATCATTCACAGTGATTCATAGTACTTCATAATTTTATGGTCTTGATTGATTTCTTCTACTTCTTGGATACCAATTCCATAAATTAGGTTGTTAAAAATTAAAATATAGATGTCTTGTATGAATGTATGGTGTTGTTTGCAACTTTGTATAGCATTGCACATTATCGATTATTGTAAACATATACGTTTGAACTTTCAGTTAATGAATGAAGATTTGCTTCAAGACCTTGTGTTATACAAAAAATCACATGAGAAAGCTGTTTCTACGGCTGCCCGATCACTTATAACTTTATTTAGAGAGGTTAGTTTTCTCTCTTGAATTTCTAAATTATATCATGGATCATACTTTCATTTTGCTAATTAGTAATTACCTTATTTTATAATTTGCAGATAAATCCTTCACTTCTTATAAAAAAAGACCGTGGAAGGCCTATTAATCCAAAAGCAAAGCCTAAAGAATTTGGAGAAGTGAACGTAGATAGCAATGTTCCTGGTTTTGAATTACTTGCCGAAGAGGATGAATCTTCTAGGAGTGACGATGAGGAAGATAATGAACAAAATGAAACCACATATGATATTGCCAGTGATGGTGAAGATAATGATATCAATGTTGGCGATGATATTGATGACAGTGAGGATGATTTTGAGTGCAGTGATGATGATCATATCGATGTTGGCAGTGATGATGTTAATGGCAGTGAAGATGATCTTGAGTGCAGTGACGATGACAATGATATTGATATTGGCGATGATGTCAATAATGATAACGAAAATGATATTGAACAGGAAGAAGATGCACAGAGGACTAATGCAAAAAAGCGAAAGTTTGTGGATTTTGATGGAATGTTAGATTCTGCAAATACCAGTCTTCGTTCTTTGAGGAGACTAGCAACAACAAAAGATTCTCATGCATCTGGTGACACTACTGATGGCTTTCTATCCAATGAGGATTTTCAAAGAATTAAAGATTTAAAGGTCTTTTTTGTGTTTACTGATATATCCTGCTATTTGGCTTCCATCCTAATTTCTTTTTTGTTATAGGCAAAGAAGGATTTAAAGACTGCAATGTTTCAGCATCGTCTCTTACATAAAGGTTCAGATCCCAAACAAGCTTCTTTTAAAATCCCTTCTTCTGAGCAACTGAGCGCAAAGCGTCTTGATGCTTCAAAACTTGAGGTGAGTTTACATTCTGTTTTTGAATTGTAGATTGTTTTAAAAGTTCAAACTGAAAATAATTTAATATTTTAAAAAATAGTTTTTTTCATTCACCGATAGTCTGATATGCAGTTCCCCCTTTCCTTCTTTTGTAACTTAATATATGAATATCTATAATTGATGGTTTTTTCTAACTGGTAATCTTTATTATGCACATTCTCATTTATAGGTTCACATAAAAATGAAAATGAATAAAGAGCAGAGGTTGGAATTAGTAAAAGCAGGAAGAGAGGACAGAGGAAAGTATCAAGCGCGGGCAGCTGTAAAACAGAAAAAGGTACTCTGCTACTGCTAGTGATTAGTTAAAATAATTATGCTCTTTCATCTGTTTGCAATTTTCAGAAGTGTTTTGTTTACTAGGTTGATGTGTGTTGATTTTTGTTCATTTTCAATTACAGACTGGTGGATTGAGCAATAGGCAGAAAGAGCATAAAAAAGTAATGCCTTTTGCTGCCAAAAAATCCAAGGTAAAAAGATCTCGTGTGGATAAAAGGAAGAAAAGTGCGATAAAAGGCAAGCAGTTCAGGGGGAAGAAAGCTTGGAAATGAGTGCAACACATACTGGTTTGGTTTGTTTCCCAACTAAATCTATTTATTTTTATGGTTGATTTCTAAAATTTTGTCCGAAAAAATTTATTTATTATTCAAGTTTTCCAGTTTGCTTAGTAAGTTAGCATTTGCTTGTAAGATGAATATTGTGTACGAAGGAACTCAACTACTCAAGCTGTCGATTATTTATTTGAGCTATTGACTTATTTCACGTGTTCATAAACTATATGGATACATTATTGCTCTTCTGTTGTATTTGTCAGCGTCTATGATAATGGAAGAAGAAACCCAGATTCCCAGAAATTCTCAATATCAAATTTCAGTCAAAACAAACAAATAAAATAATAAGACAGCCATTCACAAACAGTTTATTTGTTTGGTGGTAGAACTTAATTGGAAAATGTTAGAATAAGGGTTGATGATGTAGAAAAGTTGGAAGAAGAATGATGTGGATTTGTTTAAACAGAACAAATTTGAAAGAAAAATTCATCATCAAACATAAAGATTATAGTAATTTTAATTACAGCAGTCAATGTTTCTAAGTATGTGTATGGAGGGAAGGGAGTAGTAAAAATGAGAGCAATGAATTAAAAGTGATGCTATACAGTTGGTCTTGGGTAGTTGGGTAGTGTCAGATTTAGTGTGAATATATAGAAAATTAATCTAATGAATGAGAGGAGAAATTAAAAGTGAGTTTGTAAATGAATTGAAAGATGATATGAAGGTAGTAGATTAAGTGAAAACAAAGATGGATAATTTGGTGTGTGTATATATATAGCGTGTAGGAAGGAAGGAGGTGCAGAATTATGGAAGAGTGTTGGTTGTGCATGAATATTATATGATGATGGTGTAAAGTGTGGGTATGCGAGTGGAAATATCCCTAAATTAAAACAGATGAACTGACGTCTGAGTTTCTGTCTGACATAAAAAAAAGTGCAGACTGAAGGAGTAGCCAAGTTGTGTAAATAAATGTTGATTTCCAAAACTTGAAAAACAGTTGGTTTACATAAATAAAATCACAGATCGATTCACTATTTTACGTCTCACATATTTGAAAATCAAAAGCAAAACGAAACAGAAAAGATAGGAATAGAATGGAATAGAAATATAGAATAGAACATGTTGTAACAGTAGCAGCTAGTGATGACAATCGATGGCCGAAAAGGTTGATAAAAACTGAATGAAACCACAGATGTGTTTGGAAAAGTACCATCGATGAGTCATCCGCCATTAATATCCTCGAGAGAAAACAACAAGTAGAAAGAATAAGAAGAAGAACGTAATTAATAATCCTTTGGTCTCGAATGAATGGTGGGTGGATGACTCAAAACCCATGGAACTGTATATAGGAGTAAGGAAGGAAGTTAAGATGCATGTAAAGTCCGGTCACTTCCCAGAGGTTTGTGATGATGATGAATTGCAGGTAGTAATGCTTCATGGGTGGTACATACCTACATACATCTCAGAATAATTACACCTCAGAAACTGTAGGTCTCTACTACGCACTTCCTCACTCTTCACTCCTCAGTCAGGCAAGGCAGTCAGTCAGACAGACATAAACCCTAGCTATTAACAGGCAGCTGCTATCTTGCCTGGCTGCCTGCCTGCTTGACTGACTGGTAGGAAGAGGCAGAGCTAGATGGAATCTGATGGAGTTAATTAAGATGTAGAGATTATATTAATGGCGTTGTTGGTCTAAACTGGACAAAAGATTTGATGATCTAGCTTGTGATCTTGAGCATGCATGCACAATTTGTGCACTTGTGGAGTGGTTGGTGTGCTCAATTAATTCAGATTCGAGACAGACAAACTTAAACTCAAATTAAAATTGATCTTTAAATCTACCATTCATATATAATATAATCAGATTACATTTTTGTAAATGAATGATGAATGAATGGATCCAACAGTGTTGACTTCTGAGCAATGACTCTTTCTGCCATTAATTAATACATGCATGAGAAATTGAGGAGTTAATTAATCGGAGACTGACCTATTTCCAAAGATGAAAAATCAAATTATTAAATCCATCCATCCATCTATTCTGAATTCTATTATAGTATAATTGATCTATCCACCTTCCCCATCTTCAATTCCCAGTTCTGGTTTAGGCTCTTGCTGCAGGTTTTGCAGAAACCAGCCTCAGATACCTACTACCAAGCAGGCAGAAGCTGGTTAAATGTTAATTATCTGATATTCAGATCAGATCTATCTGTCAATCTACATAGGGCTTTATCGATCTATATACATGCATTAATTCAACACAACCAGCCGATCGACGATCAACCCAGCAGCCAGCCAGCCAGCCAGCCAGCCAGCTTGCCGAGTTGTGTGAGTCTGAGTCCCCCTCGGGCTGAGCACAGTCACACTGAACCGCATCAGATAATAAAAAAAAAGTTTATTTGTTTTGTTTGTTTTTCCTTTTGGTCTGTGCTTCTGCATGCTGTTGTGTTACATGTGCATGGTTTGATGATCAGTGGCCTTTTTCCTGTTGCAGGGAGAGAAACACACATTTGGAATGTCAGACAACCCAACTCAAGCAACCAAGAAACCAACCAGTTGGGTTTTGGAGATTAATTTCTACCTTCTCCTCGATCTACCCTATTTATTACTTCCCTTTCTTCCTCACTCATTCTCTATAAAAAGCTCTTCTTTTCCTATTCCGAGATATATAATCCATCCCTCCTCCCTCCTTCCATCATGTCTCCTCTGCCACCTTTGTGTGCTGCTTTGATTCTCAGGTACGAGGGTTACAAGAAGAGCGTTATGGGATCTAGATGGGAACAACACGCGTACCAACTTCATTTTCATCGTCGTCTGTAATGCTGGTGCTATCCTTGCTGAGCTCTCCCCTCCTCTACCTTTCCTCTTCTTTTTTCATTTCTTTTGTTCCTCTCTCTATATCTTTTTCTTGACCTTGCAAGGCTTTTATAAGCCAGATTTTTCTCCTTGGCCGTTCTCTACGCCGTTCGAAAATGACAAGGTTACCTTCACTCTTATCAATCCTCCCATCTTCATCTTCCCCGTCTATCCCTCCTGAGCTCAAAATTGCTAGTTTTTTTTCTTCTTCTTTCAAAATTGTATCATTTCTATGTAAATTAATTGATCAAATTTCTCATTGAAACATATATTGTACAGCAGCACAATGTCTAAGAGACGCAGATTTAAGTAACTAAACGAACACCAAATTGAGATATATATAATTAATTAACTCCATTTTGTTTAGTCTTTTTCTTTCAATCCGAATTTGTTTCTTCATACTGGTTGAAGCTGAAAAGCCATCGATTCCTACTCTCTCCATGTGAGACAGACCGATGCAGCCGTGGTCTTGAGCATCTAACCAGAGAATGCTCCGTTACAGGACCACCCAAGCAGAGAATTGGGTTAAGTCTCATCGATGATCCTGGACACATATGGCAACTTAATGATCGGAATAACGAAGAACCCAAAGATGGTGTGATCGATGCACAGTTAAACCCAGATGGCTGCTTGTATAATTGTTCTGATGAATCTCCTGTGCTTTCTACAGTTGTACCACAAATGCCTCCTAATGCTAAACCACTGGGCCTTGGTAGAAGCTTCTTTGGTGGGGTGGCATTACTTTGGAGCTTGGAAAATGAGATGATTGGGTGTCGACAAAGTGGGCATGGTATGGATCCCGCAGATGGACAAGCTACTGATGTGGTCGTTGCAGAACATAGATAGAGTGCACATCGTGTACAAAACTCATGTCCACATCCTACAAAACATAATTATTAAACACACAACAAACTGAAGAACCCAGTTAATAATCAGTGATAACTGATGAGATATATAATTGAATTTACTAGTACCATCAGTGGAAACTGTGCATTTCCTTTCTAGACAAACTACACAGGGATCGAAAGATGTGAGCAATTTATCAATTTCATGGCACACAGATTCCCTGTTGGTAGAATTTTTTGATAGAAAAGAGTTTAATTAATCACTGGTTACCTGAGTAAACTGAAAGATAAATTTGTAATTACCTAGCTATCTTCATAATACTCATAAGGGGGAGAGAGAGATACGGTGAAGGATTAATATCGATCCGATTTTCGGTTCCGGTGGGTTGCCTGCTTAAAATATCTTCAAGTTGAATTCTATGGCAGGATCGCGCCACATTCAAAGGGGTTGAACTATAATAAGAGAAATTAATTACGTATTAATTAAAACTTAATTTTAAACATGTTTCATTAACATAGATTGGTTATAGATGAATTCTGGATACATACCCATTGGCATTTTTAGCATCCAAGCTTGCTCCTCTTGCAATAAGAAGCTGTTGATGTATCAAAAATCGACACATATCAAGATCCAATATAAAACATTCGGATTTCGAAAGCAATTAATATAACTCTTTACCCGACAACACATTGCATTTCCACCATAGGCAGCGTAATGAAGAGGAGTGCTTCCTCCGCCTGTAGATATGCATGTATAGAAGATGGATAAGTGATTTAAAAGGATCCTCCTTAATTTTCTATAAATAATGTTCATGGATTCAGACTTGCAGTAATGGTTACCAATTAAGATAATTATAAGAGAGTGCTAACAATTAGGCATTTTATTAAGACTTTGCAGTAATGGTTACCAATTAAGATAATTATAAGAGAGTTATAGGTTTACCAATCAAGTCTACCGAAGTTCCATCTTCGACGGTGACGGCAGAAACGAAACCACCCAAGTCCAAAAGTAATTGCACGGTCTCGGCATGACCATTAAGTGCCGCCATATGGAGAGCAGTGACACCTCCATCAGCTGGATTGCTAATAACTCCAAAGAGTCCACTGATGGTATGTAAAAAGATGATCACATATTCACATCATAAAATTTAAGAGTAATCTAGTAATGAAATGGAAGGATAGGTGGTGTGCATAATATAATACAAACCTCTCATCGAAACCACAATCTGAAATTTCTGGGTCTGTCGAGTCGTTGTTACTGATGATATTCCAGAAATTGGATATACTTGGTACATAATCTGTTAGAAGAAGTCGAATGCATCGAGAATGTCCATTAAGAGCTGCGAAATGGATTGCTGTCCCTCCGTTAAGGTAATCTGTTTTGTGAATCTAAAATAATTTCTTTCAATTTCATCCATAAAATACAACAAAAAATCATTGAAGATAGTGCTTCATAGTGATAAGTTCATCTTACATTGGCATTGAAAAGAATCAGAGTTTGAACAACTTCCCAGTGACCATATTGGCAGGCTTGCATCAAAGCAGTCTGAATCCAAAGATAAATGATTTAGGAATTACCAATTGATTGAGCTAAACTAGAAATACTTTACAGATAGGATCACAATTCACAAACCTGACCACTAGCATTCCGAAGATCAATATCGACCCCGGATTCCAGAAAGAGGACAACAATCTAAACAGATATGAAATCAAATCAATAATAATAATAATCATAGTCACAATCAGCATCATGGATTAGGTTGATTTAGATCACCTCGTTGTGTCCTTGAGCGGCGGAGTGGTGAAGTGGGGAGTTCCTGAGACCGAAAGTAGAGTACCTAGCAAGACGAGGATTGCAATCCAATATCGCCTTTGCCTCATGAAGATCTCCATCTCTTGCAGCAGAAACCAATCTCTCTCCAGAAGCGGAACACCCAAAAGAATTCCCCATTATATTCAGAAACCCCATCCCTCTCCCTCTACCAGACCCAAACAAGCAAACAAGATTAACAAGATCATAATCCGATCTAAATACTCGTTGTTAAATAACCTCTGTCGCTATTCGAATAAAGAAAAATCCAAAATCAGACGCTCATATAGAGCCAAGATATCACAAGAATCTCACACAAGGGATCAGGGACAAAAGAAAAACTAACCCAGATCAGAGATCATCCAGAATTTCACTGAAACATCCTCCAATTGCCCACTTCACGAAATAACATGTTTTGCATTGATTATCACAAAATTCTCTCTTTTCATTTCTGCTCAATCTGTCATCCCACTCCTGCTACCGCTTTCTTGTCTGTCTTCTCTTACTCCTTAACTAGAATTTTTAATGACTTACTGACCCGTGAGTTCAGTCCATCGATCTTCTTTTTTTCAATTTTTTTTTTTAAAATACCTTCAACATCGTTTTTGAAAATCAAAACTGTAAAAAACAAACAAACGAACAAACAAAACTATTTACTGTTTAGAGTTTGTTAGAATTTAGATAGAGTTCACGAGAAAGTTAAGAACATAGTGAGAACGAAAAATTTAATAAAATTATATACACAACCAAACTCCGAATTCTATGAATCTTCAAAAATATTATAATCTTTTAGCTAATCTCTATCTGTAAAGATTGATCACTTGATTGATTGGTGTAGGATATTGGACTTGAAGAATGATCACTTAAAACGGAATGTTGTAATTTACTTGAGTAAAACCAAAACGTTTCTTGTTGGCCTGATTTGCAGTATCTTTGGCTTTCTTAAAATTATCATTTTTATTTTTCTTTGGAAAACTTACTATGTGATAGCAGTCTTCTCTAAAGTGACTAAAAAATTTACAATTATCACGATAAAAATTAGTATCGGATACGGCCTAGATCAACAGAGAAGCTCAATTAAGAAATCGAGGGACCTGAGGATCGGGATGCTCCGGATCTGAATGTCTTCCGATAATCCAGATATCCAAAGCAGAATGTGACGGGGTCAACCCCTGATATCGAGACTTAACTCTGGACGAATATTTGTTGTTAAACAATTCGGTCGAGGGCTCGATTCGACTAAGAGAAGTTGATCGACGAATACTTCTGATGACGGCACAAATTCCGATGAAGATTGTGACGGTGGAATGATTAGGAGATTGGATGGAAGGGGTGTAACAAATCGTTTTATCTTGAGTTCACTATTTTAGAATTAGTTAAATAATTAAAATTATTATGTTATAATTGTCAAATGACAGCGTTAGGTTGGTTGATTGTATTTTTATTGTGTATATATGAGGCTAGAGTAAATGAAAAATATATGAATTGAATACTCAATAAAATTTTGTTTTTCCTGGTTCTTTTGGAAGATTCTTCTTTTCAATCTCAGACTCCTTCAAAAGATTTTTCTTTTCAATTTCAGGTTCCTTCGGGAGATTCTTTTTCTCAATCTCGGACTCCTTCCGGAGATTCTTTTTCTTAATCTCAAACCCCTCTGTGAGATTTTTTCAATTTATATTCTCTAACGACCGGTAATCAAGAACGGTTGTTACAAGAGGTGGGATGAAATTATGAAAATTTTTATATTTGATTGGATACCTAAAATAAAATTGATTACAACTATTTTTAATAAGTTTCAAATTGAAATTTTAAAACTAACAAGGGACTACTAATTAAATTTCCCCAGCCACTTGACTTGGACCCGATGATATAATTTGCCATCCAGGTTGGCTTCTGGGTAGCTCGACTCGGATGGAGGTAGTTAGTTGCTTGAGTCGGGTTCTTCTAATAACTTCCTTGGATCGTCTTTCCCCTTTCCAGTAGCAATCAGGTCAGGCTCCTCTGCTTTCGATGAATCGACAATGGCTTGGACGTCTTTCTTTACGGCATGGTGACCCAAGGGCATCGTATCAGTATCTAACTTCTTCCCATTCTTACTATACATCTTCTTCTTTGGTTCATCTTTCTTTTCTTCTTTGCCATTCTTTTTGACATATAATGCAATTGTATTGCCATCTATCTTTTTCCTAAAGTTAACTTTCTGTTTTTCTTCTTGTATGTCTAAAGAAAAGACTCAATTCATGGATGACAATTCAGAATATGCAAGAATTTGACTTCTAATAGTCATGAATTCTTCATTTAACCCTAAGAGGAATTGATAAGTTCTATATTTTTTCAATTTCTTGGTATAAATGAGAGCACCATAGTACAAAATTTGCAATCTGGTTTTTCAATTTCTTAGTATAAATGATCCTATAGTGATTTAAATTTATTAAAATAGATTGAGACTGAATCATTTGATTGATTTAAGGTATAATTTCATTACTTAATTGGCTAATCTTGGGTGCATTCTTTTGTTTATATCTTTCTTGGAGTTCGAATCAAGCTTCATAAGCCGTGTCTGTGTGAATTAAAATTGAAGCTATCTGTGGACTTACTTCATTGATGATCCAAGATTATCAGTTAGCCCATTCATCATTTCCCAATCTTTAAACTCTTCCTGTAATAACCGGTTATTAGTTAACCGGTTAATGAGTGACCCGGTTAAGGGTAAAATATGAATGGAGGATAAGTAAATAAATTAAGAAGAACTAGGGCAATGGGAGAAAGAAAGAAAAAGGAGAAGAAAGGAAACGGCTAGAGTAAGAAGAAGGAAGTGGCATTGTGGCGGAGATCTGTAGATGAGCTCCGGTATCGTGGTGTGGAAAGTGTGAAGCTCGACGGGCAAAGGAGGATAAGGTATGTAGAGTGTTAGATTGTTAAAAGGAAATGTTCATGGTAGATGGGAAGAGAAGGGAAGATGGTGAGTGAAAGGAAGATTAAACGAGTTCAATCGGAATGGGTCCGATCTGGACGAACTCGTTCATCCTCAACCTTGCCCTTCACATAAACAGGGATCCTACGTTTTGGATTTCCTGATCTACTGTTAGGAAGATAGAAAAGAATTATATTACAATCGGATGCTATCTTATGGATTGTTAATTATATTATGCTGATTCACAATGATAGATGTATATTTAATTGATTCTTCCCTATTGTTTATGATGATAAATATAGTGATTTTTATGGTGATAACCGTAGTCATGTTAAATCGAATTGATTTATGGTCAGTAATATTAAATCATTAGATTCTTATGTTAGATGTAATGATTCTTATTGATTATGATGTTAGATCTAATGATTATTTAATTGATTCTTATGTTAAATCTAATGATTCTTAGTGTTTATGATAGATATCAATTTGACTGATCTTGGAGTGTATTGCCTTATGAGTTGTTAAAGTTAGTGATATTTGATTGTCTGATAACTTATGATGACTGAAACTGATTGAATTAATTTGTTAATAGTTTGAAACAGTAAATGTAAAAACACTACAAAAAAAAGTACCTTATATTACGGTCTTTAGATGACGGAAATCCGTCATCAATAATTCAGTTGTTTTGATGACGAATATCCGCCATCTATTCATTGAGTCCGCTGAGGAAAGGTTTTGGCTCGACGACGGTGTTCTAAAAACTCCCGCCCAAAATTTCAATTCCCCCCCAATATTCAACCCGATTACCCGATTAAATTGACTTAACATGGCGGATATCTGCCATGTTAAGTATTCGGGGAGTCGGGTGGAAAAGGCCCGCTCAAATTTCGATAGGGCGGACTTTTTCGTTTTCGATGGCGAAATTTAAGTGTACTTACATGGCGGAAATGTAAGAATTAGGAGTTTATTAAAAACCCCAAATCCCAAACAGAACGCATCTGTCTGAGAAATCCCCTGCCTCTGCCGCCCACTCGTCGTTGCCTCCTGCATCTGTGAAGATCGTCGCCTCCTCGCTCGCCAGTTACGCTGCTGCCTCCTAGCTCGCCGGACTCCTCATGCCGCTGCCTCCTCGTAGGTATTTTTTAATTTATGTTTGTTTTGTGTTTAATTCATGTATCTTATTGTTTAATTTTTCTTATATGTTTAATTAGTTATCGTGTTGATTATTTTTGATAATTGTTGGGTTTTTGAAATGGATTTATGGGTTTGATTTATGGGTTTGATAAGTGTTGATTGTTAGTTTGATATCTTTTACAGTAAGTCATTGTTTGTTGATTTTGTTTGTTTGATATCTTTTACAGTAAGTTATTGTGTTGATAAGTGATGGGTTTTTGATTGACTTGGGTTTTTGATATACTGTTTTGTTGTTTTGTGTATCTATTGATTTTTGTTATAGTTTATGATCATGGGTTTATGTTTATTTGAATGGTTTTACGATTTGATTTCAAGGTGGATTTGTTATAGTTTATGACGAAGATGTGTCTACTATTTTAGTTTTGATTTCAATGTATGAATAAGAATTTCATGGGTTTTTGATATGTTAAGATTTTCAATGATTGAATAAGAATTATAAAATGTGAAGATTTTGTTTTAATTTCAATAATAGTCGTTTCAGCCGATTGCCTCGCGCCGTTTATTCGCCGATGCCAGTTCCAAGGTCGCCTCTGGTAGCCACCGCCTACGTCCTGCCTTAATCACGTCGCCTCGCTTGTCCGTTTTGGTGAGATTTAATAATTTTTTTTTATGAAATAGTTAATGCGTGTTTGTTGTATTGTTTAATTTTATATAATTAATTTTACATAATTATTGATTAATTTAAATAAATAATTATTGTTTCTAATTTAATTAAATATTTACTGATTTTAGATAATGTAGAAATTAATTAAATATTTAATTTACTATTTTTAATTAAATAAATAATATATTTTTTAAATAAATAAATAATTAACTGTTTTTAAATAATTTAAAAATTAATTATTTTATTTACTGTTTATAATTAAATAATTAATATATTTTTTAAATAAATAAAGAATATACTGTTTTTAAATAATTGAAAAATTAATTAACTTAATTAATTTATTTACTGTTTTTAATTAAATAATTAATAATATTTAAAAATAAATAAATAATTTAAAAATTAATTATTTTATTTACCGTTTCTAATTAAATAATTAATAATTTACTGTTTTAAAATAATTTATAAATTAATTATTTTGTTTTTTACTTGTACGTTCTAGGTTCTGAAAAACCGATTATTCGTAAAATTCGGATTTGGAAGTTATATTGCGGTGAAAAATTAAATTTATTTAATGAATTAATTTTTAAATTATTAAATTTTTTGTAAAATGAAATGATTAAATTATAATTTTAATTATCATTTGAAATAACAATTAGTATATTATTAATTGATTAACAATTATTAAATAATAATTAATTTGCATGAAATTTATTTGTTAATAATGAAATATTTGCATGAAATAATATTATTTGATCATTTTAATTTGAAATTATTTAATTAATTATAAATTTGTTAGTTAATTAGTAATTATTAAATTATAATAATAATGATTAATTTGCATGAAATTAAAAATGTGTTAATTAATTATTAGTAATTATTAAATTGAAATAATAATGATTAATTTGCATGAAATTAAAAATGTGTTAATTAATTATTTGTAATTATTAAATTCATGATTATTTAATTATTAATTAATTAAATTTTTTTTTTTAGATTTTAAAAAATGCACGTAGAGTCAAGCAATTACCTCGTAAGAGGGCTTTACCACCCAATCCCCAAGATGCTTTCCGGTTTTATCTCCTGGTTCATCCTGCACCAGCACTAGTATGTCCAGCACTAGCACCTGTTCGTCCAGCACCAGCCCCTCCCGTACCGCCGGCAATTGTTCGCCCAACACCGGCCCCTCCCGTACCGGCGACACTTGTTCGCCCAGCACCGGCTCCTCCAGTTCCGCAACCAGCAACTCCGAAGAAAGTCGTTTACGAAACGGATTTGGAATAGTTATTTAGACATTTAAATAGCTTGATCTTCCCAAAAAAATTGAACTTAATATTAATTGAACTATAATTAATATTGTAATAGTCAATTAAGTTTTATCTAATTAATTATAATTCGATAAAAATCTAATTTTTTAGGATAATGTCGAACCTCATGAAAGTACCCGATAAAGCTTGGATGAGTTTAGATCGATTTTCGAAAGAATACGGTGAAGGGTTAACAATTTTCAGTAATTTCGTCCTTTCGAGTTCGACTCACTCAGAAGGTTATTTACCTTGTCTATACTCGTCCTGCACGAATAGTGAAGTGATTCTTATAAAAGAGATGAGGAAGCATGTTTTCATAAATGGTTGGTTAAAACATTACGACATCTGGACACGTCACGGAGAGTTACCGAGTAAATATGGTGAGAAAAAAGTGAAATGAAAAAAGACAGTATCGGAAACTGGTAACGATATGATTGGATTGATTCGTACGGTTTACGGAGAACATGTAGTCGAGAATACAGTCGACGAAGAATTTCTCGAAACAGAACCTCTAGAATACGAGCCTGTCCATGAAGATCTAGTCGATGTAGATCCAGACGACGAAGATCAAGTCGATGAAGATCTAGAGCACAGATATGACGATTCGTTCTTACGCCGTCTAAAAGAAGGTGAAGAACAGTTATATCCAGGTTGCACAGAGTTTTCTAAACTATCTTTTATCTTGGAATTGTATCAGTTGAAATGCGACAATCATTGGAGTGATAAAAGTTTTCAGAAATTATTATCCATCATGCGTCGTGCTATTCCAAATGGTGAGTCGACCATTCCGAAAGCCATGTACCAATGCGAAATCGGTGGTTCGTGACCTGAGCCTCAATTATACGAAAATCGATGCATGTCGCAACGATTGTATTTTATATCGAAATGAGTATGCAGACACAGAAACTTGCCCGAATTGCGGAACGTGTAGGTGGGTCGTCGAAGGCCTTCAGAAAAATAAACGTGTTCTAGTGAAATGTCTTCGTCACTTTCCGTTGATTCCACGTTTGAAGAGATTGTATCTGTGTTCCAAAATTTCTGAAGACATGATATGGTATCATTCCAAACGTAAAGACAACGGATTTCTTCGGCATCCAGCTGATTTTTTACAATGGAAGAAATTTGACGAGGTTCATTCCAAATTTGCATTCGAACCTTGTAATATGAGACTTGGTTTAGCAACTGATGGATTTAACCCGTTCAGTCAGCAATCTCTATCTCATAGTACTTGGCCAGTGATAGTTATACCGTACAACCTTCCACCATGGATGTGTATGAAGCAACCGAATTTCATGTTGTCTCTATTAATTTTCGGTCCGCCAGCTCCAGGGAACGATATCGATGTTTATCTTCAACCGCTTATTGATGAACTGAAGATTTTATGGGAAGATGGTGTTACGGCTTTTGATGTGCGTACGCAGAAATCTTTTAAGATGTTTGCATCACTTCTGGCTCGGATTCTAATAATTCTTTGGTTAAAACTCTGGAGAAGCAACCATAATTCTTTGATTAAAACTTATGGCTCAGATCCTAATATGAGTGAAGAAGATATTTTAGCGACTCTTCCGCCGTATGTCAGCAAACCTCAATTTCGAGCGGAAAGAGGACAGGTATGTATATGTATATATTTTTTTATATTAATAAATTTAGAAACTTATTATATTTTATAATTTCAGGAAATTTTTAAGATAAATACCGACAACCGAGCAAATCAAATGACACATCACGCTGGTTCAAAAGGATTAACGCAACGACGTTATGAATTGGTAATTTATTCATAATTTATATCTAATTTATTTATATATTAATGAATTATGTGAATATAAATGCAACAAGGAAGGAGTGAAGTCGAAACTTGGTGCGAGACTTTGAAAATGACATATAAGGGAAACGATAAAGTTGTAAGTCTTTTTTTAAAATTATTTATATTTTATAATTTCTATTATCATTGTTTGATTCTATTATTCTTTCAGTTTGAAGCCACGGAATTTATCAAAAGTCAAGAAGCAAAATCGTGGGATGAATCTGAAACAATGACTTCATTTGTAAGTTCCATTGATTATTTTAAACATCGCATTTACTATTTATTTATTTTTTATAATACAACAATTTATCGAAGCGATGGTCAACAAGACTTTCGAAAAAAATAAAAAGAATAGGATAATAGGAATTAGAGAAGCTGCCAGTATGGTGAGCACAGCGAATGAAAGATGGGATTCTCTAAATTGGAAAGGAAAAGAGCTTATCTCCGAAAACACGACTACTGATGCAACACCAGATGCAGTTTGGTCGGAAAAATTCAAGGAATTGGAGGTATTTTAAATATATTTCAATAATTTTGTTGATTATCGAACTCATTTTTGTTTTCATTTTCAGAACAAGTGTAACGTGAGTCAGAAAGACGTCTACAAATACAAGAAGAGGTTCATTGCCATGAAATCTTATATCAAAAAGGTCAATAAGACTTTGAAGACTTCCAGACTCGACATGACGCACATGGCTTCCACTTCAAAGTCTAGCATACCGTCTGCATTAAAATCAGATATTTCGGATGCTGATTCAGAAGATTCGATGTCAAACGAGTGTTGATTACAAAATTTGTATTTGCTTATTCAAACTTCGAATGTTTAACGATTCTGTAATTTAGTTTCTTTATAATAAAAAACATCGATTTCAAATTCAATTTAAAAATCACTTTCTCAAATATCGATTTTTAATTCAAAAAACAACGATTCGAACGTTAAATATAAAAACCTGTTTAAAAAAAAATTAAACAAACATTGTATGACGGATTTCCGCCATCCATGCTCTTTTACTAAGGTTTAGATGGCGGAAATCCGCCATTTAAATATGGGCACAACCGCCCTCTCCCTGTAATAGATGGCGGATATCCGCTATCATAAATACATTAGGCGGTTCCCTAAGTTTATAGTCGGCGGAAATCCGCCATCAATAAAATTAACCGTCATCAATGAATTGACGTCAAACTTTTGCAACGCCATATTTTAGATGGCAGATTTCCGTCATCTAAAAATTTTCAGTTCTCGCAAAAATTTTCAGATTAGATGGTGGAAATTCGTCATCTATACAATTTTTGGTGGAAAATGGAGATGAATAATAGATGGCGGTCTTTAGATGACGGTTATGGGGTTTTAATGACGGTTTCTGAGATGGCGGTCTTTAGATGGTGGATTTCCGCAGACGATCACTTTAAGGTCCTTTAAAGACCGCCATATAAGGTCCTTTTTTTTGTAGTGAAAGACTAATGGTTTGGAAGATTTAAGATATGTGATTGCTATGATGCTAATCCGAATTAGTGCTATGACTGAAACTGCTTTACTTAACTGAATGTATTGCTGATTCAAAAGTGATAATATGATCTGTAAAGACTAAGAATACAAGGACATAAGAGCAATGTCACCCATAAAGGCATGTATGTAAAGAATACAAAAGACAAGGAAAGAAATGCAAAATCACCCATAAGGGTTTGAATCACTATTGTATGTAAAATTTAGACTACAATGTAAATACACCACTCTAAGTGTGTGTATAAATAACATCATGGATTAGTTATTGATCATCAAGTTGAACTCTCTTCTTCCACTCTCTTGTTTTGTGATAACCTTCTTAGTTATTGGTTAATCTTCTTCTAATCTTGTTCAACATTTCTTTCTCTCTCTCTCTCTCTCTCTCGTGACAGTTAATCTACTAAACTGTTCTAATTCTTTCTTTCTTCTTCTTCTTATTATTATTATTATTATTATTATTCATCTTCTTCTCCATCGTTCTCTTCTTCTTTGATTTCATCACAACACGATTCTGCTTCAACGATCATCATATATTCCTACTGATTTTGTCAAGTCTGTTGACATACTCCTCAAGATTAAAATCTTCACATAGTATTGAGAGCTGGTCTGGAAAAACAGATCTAGGGATTTATGGTTCCTGCTGGTACGTTTATTTTCAATTTTAGGTGAAATCAATTTTTTTTTTTGGTTCTTGCATTGTTAAGATGGCAACACAAGGGGCTTTAGTAGCAAGAATGGATGTACCTCAGATGATGTATAACATTTCATCACTGTGCCCTACACCACTTAGTGAATGCAACTATTTGGTTTGGAAAAGTCAATTTGAAGGTGCATTGAACATTCATGATTTAATGGAATATGTTACTGGAGAAGTGACTATCCCTAATGAGAATCTTGAAGATGGTACTAAAAATCCAGCTTACAAAGTATACAAAAGAAATGATATCATTGTTCTTAGTTGAATAAAAGCAATAGTATCAAAGGAAATTCAGTCATTATTAATCCCGTGTAAAACAGCAGTAGAAGCTTGGAAGATGCTAGAGGTTGATATCTCCCCAATTGATAAAAATCAGGTCCAAGCTCTTAGGGATGAGATGGGTACTCTAAAGAAAACAAACAATCTGTCCATGAAAGAATATATGCTGGAATTTAAGAGTCTAAAGCATTCTATGGAGGCTGCAGGTTATGCAATGTCTGATGAGCGAGTTACAGAGTATATACTCAGATGTTTAAGGTCTGAATATCGTACTTTCAGAACTTCACTCAATTTTCATAAAAATGTTACATTTGCTGGGCTATCTGATTTGCTGATAAAAGAAGAAATTATAATAAAGCAACTGGATAATTCGACTACTGAAGGGGACTTCCAGGTTAATTACTCTAACCATCAAAAATATTATAATAAAAATTATAAAAACAATACAGGAAGAGGAGGAAGATCTTACAATCCAGGAGCATATAATAAGAAAGGATACACTCAGAAGGAATACAACTCTGGAACTCAGGTTATTATTATACCTCCTTCAATTCAGAAAAATAATTTGCCACCCATATTAAATTTACCAGCATCACAAGACAATACATATGTATGTCAAATATGTGATAAACAAAGACATTTAGCTAGAAATTGTCCAGAAAGAGGCAATTTTTCAGCCTACTCTATGGATGATAGTTGTGAACCTGAAGAAAAGGTAGTAGCAAACTCTGTGATAGTCCAAGATCTGGAGTGGTGTTTAGACTCAGGTGCAACCAATCACATGGTTGCTGATGAAGCCCTACTTGACATACTCAGGTATTGGGGGTGTTATAATTGGTAGTGGGGATAAAATAAAAATATCAAAAATAGGAAAACTTGAATTTAAAATAAATTCCAGAATATTTATATTAAATAAGGTTTTATATGTACCCAAGATTAAGAAAACATTAATATCAACAACTAAACTTTGTAGTGATTTGAATTGTTATATTCAGATTGGCCAGAAGGAATTCCAGGTGAAGAGTTTGAAGAATCAGAATATCCTTTTTTCTAGGATTAATAGAAGGGGATTGTACTACTTCAACCCTGAGATTCAATGCAATCTAGGATTTAAAACAACCTCTGACATCTAGCACAGAAGGCTAGGCCACCCATCTCTGAAGATTATGGATAAAATAGGAGATGTATCAGGCTTAGATAGTTTAGAATTACAAAAACTTGCGAATTTTGTAATAATTGCCCTATGGCAAAAATGACAAAACTTTCTTTTCAATATTGCGAAATAAAAAGTGTTAATGCATTAGAACTTCTTCATATTGACCTTTGGGGTCCATCTCCAACAATATCAAGAATGAATTATATCTATTTTGCTACAATTGTAGACAATAAAACAAGATACACATGGATAATTCCTCTAAGGAATAAAAGTGACTTCACATATCATTTTATTAAATTTCAGACCATAATAGAAAACCAATTAGATCTCAAAATTAAGAAAATCCACACTGATGAGGGTGGTGAATTTTTAGGAAATAAACTAAGAGATTGGCTAAATAAAAAAGGAATAATTCATAGATTTTCTTGTCCCTATACTCTTCAACAAAGTGGAGTAGTGGAAAGAAAACATAAACACCTTTTAGAAACAAGTAGGTGTATATTCAGTCAGTCAGGTCTACCCAAGGATATGTGGTCAGAGGTAGTATCATCTGCATGTTTTCTAATTAATAGACTTCCTAGTTCTATATTAAATTTTCTATCTCCCTTTGAGATATTAACACATAGAAAACCTGATTATAGCATACTCAGACTATTAGGTTGTTCTTGCTTTCCATTAGTGGCAAAAGGACTTAGAAATAAGTTTGAGCCAACTGCTACCAAATGTGTGTTTGTTGGATACTCAAACAAGCATAAGAGATATATGCGTATGAATATGGAAAATAGAAATATAATTATATCTAGGAATGTAAGGTCCAATGAGAATGAATTTCCTTTTTTAGAAAACACCAAGGATGAGAAAATTGAAGAGAAAAATCAGAATCAAAATGTAAGGATAATTCTACCCGATATAAATGGAATAAATGGACTCACAAGAACTGAACAAGTTATTGTTGAACCTCATCAAACTAGTCATAGAGTTGAACATCAAGAGCAAGTAGATATAGTTAATCAAATTGTAGATCAGATAAATGGAAGCAATGAATCACAACCAGAGATAGTACCAACACAGTTAAACAACTCTATTCAGACACAAGAACTAAGGTACCCAGCTAGAGAAAGAAGGCCTCCACGATTTTTGGAAAAAAATTATGAGTGTAATGTTTCTATAGATGAGATAGAACCTTGTACATTCACAGAGGCCAACAAACAAGACAAATGGAAAAGAGCAATGCTTGAGGAACTAAAAGCATTAAGAATAAATAATACTTGGACACTAGTACCAAAGAACTCTACGATGAATATAGTTGGGTGTAAATGGGTCTACAAAATTAAGAAAAAATCAGATGGGTCTATAGAAAGATACAAGGCTAGATTGGTAGCCAAAGGGTATAACCAAGAGGAAGGGGTAGACTACACTACTACTTATAGTCCTGTGATTAGGATGAACACACTTAATTAGATTTATTATTTCTATTGCTTTCAACTATGACTGACAACTAAGACAATTAGATATAAAGAATGCCTTCCTAAATGGGTTTCTAAGTGAAATTGTGTATATGAAACAACCCACAGGATTCTAAGATAAAAATTATCCAAATCATGTGTGTCTTCTAAATAAGGTACTATATGGACTAAAACAAGCTCCTAAAGCTTGGTACTCTAGATTACATAATTTCCTTGTAGAAAACAAGTTCAAAAATAGCCAGACAGATTCATCCTTGTTTTTTAAGGTAACCGATGAATCAAAAATCTACATTTTAGTATATGTAGATGATATAATTATAACTGGAAATTCAGAAAATGAGGTAAATAATTGCATAAAATTAATATGCAAAGAATTCTCATATAGAGACTTAGGATTTCTGAATTATTTCTTAGGAATGGAATGTATAAAACAAGGAAGGACACTAATACTAAGTTAAGATAAGTACATAAAGGAGGTACTAAAGAAAACAAACATGCTGGATTGTACTCCTTTTAAAAGTCCAATGACTCTAAGTCCAAAATTAACAAAAAACCTAAGAAATCCTCTAGAGGAACAAACAACCTATATGAGTATTATAGGATCTCTACAGTATCTAACTATGACCAGACCAGATATTTCATTCTCTGTCAACCATCTAAGTCAATTTTTGCAAACACCCACTGATATACATTTACAAGCTGCAAAAAGAGTTCTGAGATATATAAAGGGATCCTTGAATATTGGTTTGAGATTTACATCCTTAGATAATCCAGTAAACAAGCTAGTTGCTTACTGTGATTCAGATTGGGGTAATGATCCAGATGATAGGAGATCTATTTCTGGGTTTAGTAAATGGTTTGGGGGCAACTTAGTAGCATGGTCAGCTAAGAAACAACAGGTGGTATTTAAATCCAGTTGAGTCTGAATGCAGGGCTCTATCTGGAATTGTATCAGAAATAAAATGGTTTTGTTACCTATTTAGAGAGCTAGACATTAGGTTTGAGTCAGCCCCTAAGATATTGTGTGACAATAAGTCTGCGCGCAATATTTCTAACTAAGAATGCAACCTCAAGTCTGAAAACCAGACATATTAGATATTTCTCATCATTTCATTAGAGAACTAGTAATGAAAGGGGCAATCAAAATAAAATATATAGCATCAGGACAACAACTTGCTGATGAGTTTACAAAGATTCTAAGAACTGAGGCCTTTTTACAACACAGAAAGAGGCACAAATTCGTTCTTGTTGGTGTTTCACCTTTAAATATAAATTCTGAAAATATATCGAGAGAAATACCATCTGGGTAAATAGTAAACAAATTAATGAAATATATCATTAATAATCTCACAAGTAAAAAGAAAAAGAAAAAAAGGAAAAAGAAAGAAAGAATAAGGTGTGTGAGTTAAAAGTGTTTTTTTTATGGGAAGTGAATAAGATAAATCGCAGGAATGATAGATTAATCAAATACATCATTAGAATACGGGATTCTGGAAAGCAGGATCTTCTGTCTATTGATTTCAATATCATAAAAATAGTTTAGTTTCTGCTCTGAATTTGCTTTGGTCTGTACTGGTGTCAGGTTAGAATGAACAGAGAAAGTGAAATAAAACATTAAAAAGTATATATAATTTTTTTTAGATCAATGACAGGACTGGGATAATGAGATTAAATAGGAATATAAATATAAAATGCAATTAGTAACTGATATTTGCATGTATGCTTAATGACCTGATACATAGTGTGCATATATATTGTTGAAAATTATGAGAATATGCAGGATATACATAATCTGCAGATATACTGAAGGTAGGCTGATATGTACTGTTAAAGGAAGATGTGCAGGTGATATAAAATGCAGGGAGTGACTGAAATCTGATGTGTATGCATTATTAAGTAGTTGTATATATGTTATATATGCATGTTGCATGTGCAGGTTGAACAGGTTATAATTGTATGAACATGTGATATATATGTTGATATATATCTTACATAATATGTTGTAGAAAGACTGTGGAATTGCAGGTTTGATATAATTTGTAGATATGCCGTGATCTATGTGTTGTGCAAACATGATGGAAACACAAAGATCTGATCAAGGGGGGATTACAAGGGAAAACTTGGTTGTTAGTAAGGATTTCGTGAAAAATTACTTGATCAGATGAAAGGGTTTTCCCAGGAAAAATAAAGTGAAAAGAGGAGCAATAATATGAATCCCACCTGGGTTTTTTACCCCTACTATCTGCTTAATTAATTTCTCACCAAAGCTAAGCTACAATCAAGGATTTCGTGAAAAATGCTGCACTTAATAGAGCTAAGGAGTGAAAATGGAAACTCTGAGAAGATGGACAGGAAGCAGTGAATAGGTGAACAAAGAAAAGCTGGATAAAAAGCTGATATTAATTCAAGCTTCAAAGGATGTAATTGAGAATTCTATACTTTGAGGTGGAATGTAAAGACTAAGAATACAAGGACATAAGAGCAATGTCACCCATAAAGGCATGTATGTAAAGAATACAAAAGACAAGGAAGGAAATGCAAAATCACTCGTAAGGGTTGAATCACTATTATATGTAAAATTTAGACTACAATGTAAATACACCACCCTAAGTGTGTGTATAAATAACATCATGTATTAGTTATTGATCATCAAGTTGAACTCTCTTCTTCCACTCTCTTGTTTTATGATAACCTTCTTAGTTGTTGGTTAATCTTTTTCTAATCTTGTTCAACATTTCTCTCTCTCTCGTGACAGCTAATTTACTAAACTGTTCTAATTCTTTCTTCTTCTTCTCCATCGTTCTCTTCTTCTTTGATTTCATCACAACACGATTCTGCTTCAACGATCATCATTCCTACTGATTTCGTCAAGTCTGTTGACATACTCTTCAAGATTAAAATCTTCACATGATTAGGGGAGGGATTACATATTTGATTGCATGATAACCTATGATGACTAAACTGATTGAATTAATTTGTTAATAGTTTGAATATGCTAATAGTTTGAAACAGTAAATGTAAAAATACTAATGGTTTGGAAGATTTAAGATATGTGATTGCTATGATGCTAATCCGAATTAGTGCTATGACTGAAACTTCTTTACTTAACTGAATGTATTGCTGATTCAAAAATGATAATATGATTAGGGGAGGGATTACATAAATGTGGGGGAACAAAGGTAGAAATGCATGTGTAAACGAGTTAAGGAATGGATGAATGGATGAATGCAGATGAACGAACGAAGGAAGGAATGAATGAATGAGTGAAATATGACCGAGGTGTTTTGACGCTTAACCGACGGTGAATGATGAATGACGAATGATGACCCATATGGGTCTTATGAATGATGATTGATTGATGAAGTAGATTAAGGGTTTGATTGCTTGCTTATTATGTAAATCCTTACTATTTGCAGAGTGAAATAGCTTGATATTTGAGAAATGTTAGTGTGGATGCTTTACATAATGAGTGATGAAATCACTACGGATACATACAATGTTGCAGGGAATGGAGGCAGCCTTGCCTAACTGGAGTGGTAGGAAACAAAGGACTCGTCGAGACGACGAGGCTCGCTTGCGTAGAACATAAACTCGTATAGCCATTGGTATCTATTTTGGGTTGTAATAAACACTATCTTAGATTTCTTAAAGAATGAACATTTTGGAATATTTTGTTATATTCAAATTATGTTAGGAAAACAAGGTATTATAAGTCATTTTAGTGTATTAAAATTCTGTTTGAAAAGCAAGGTTTTACACTTCCCCTATTTCATCAACAAGTTTCTTTATCTCTCCATTTATGAAGGTTGTCTTCCTTTGAAACAAGTGACAACTTCATAGATTCGCTCATGCTACATAATTGGCATCACCAATCAGCTTATCATATACCATTTGAATACTAGGATGGTCACCAGCAAATAATAAAAATGGGGACTTTCTTGAGTATTTCTTGCTCATTGATTGATGCTTCTTTTAATTATTCACTGACCTTCTATCTTTCCTTTTTGATAACCGGAAAAACCTTGCATTTTCTTCAGAGCTTGGGTTTGACATTAATTCTTTAGAGAGTGCTCTGAGTCTTCAGATTTTTCAGAGTACTCTATTGCGGAATTGCAGTCCATATTAACATCGTTTCCGACTGATACCATATTAACATATAGTCGCCGGATTTAATTCCTCTTCACGTTGAGCAGTCACCGGAGATAGCACCGGCAGCAGTGCGGTATGAAGAAGAGGGCGGAATTAGGTTAACATTGTAAATCGTTTTAGAGAGTTAGTTAATGCGAAAATGATTAGCAGAATCTAACTTCAATTAATTAAGAAAGTTAATTACACTTTGTTTTTATAATATCAAGTTTTACAATTCAATTAAAATAAAACAATCGTGGCCCATTATCTCTTCATGGTTTCTAGCCCACTCGTTTTTATTTAAAATATTACATTCAATCCCCTCGACTCCCTTGATACTCATTCTGTGAGTATTGGGTAAATTGTAAGATATCTTAAAAATAATTATTGGTTAGTCCTGATTTTATGAACTAAGAAGTCACTCGATTTCCGATACCACATTCTCGGAGATCACTTTAGACCAATATAGCGAATTTTCAAGCAAACACACGTGTTGCAGATATTTTGTATCTTCAAAACCCATAGGTTGTGTCACAAAAAAATCCGTTCTTCACTGTTCTCGTGTAAAACGCATTCGATAATACGTCAATTTGCTTCAATGACCAATTTCTGAAAATTGCGATAGTAAGTACGATTCAATTGAACTAAATGTGTGATCGTAGTCGCACCCTGATCCGACAATGATACCATATTGGACTTGAAAAATGACCGGTTAAAACGGATTGATGTAATTAACTTGAGTAAAACCAAAACGTTTCTGATTGAGTGTTACAATGAAACTTATATAGTAACTATTACAACTGATTTTAACTAACTATATTATTGTTAAGGTAATAACAAAGGTAGTTGACTTTCTTGCTTCAATAATCTGTCATCGCTAGTATCGTGTCTCATAATTTATAGATAAGATGATGCCAACGGTAATAAATGTTACTCAACGGGTAGTTGGCTAATTTGATAATTGATTTAGATTAGTTGTTTATATTCAATTTTTATAGTTTTAATGTAGAATAAATCATAAAACCTTGAACTTGTGAACTTGAGTAAAACCCGAACCAAACAGGACTTATTCGAAATCCGAAAAAATTTATATAAGAAAAATTAAAATATAAATAATTATATATTATAAATAAAATTTTATTTTATATTACTTTAGTAATTGTATTAAATATTAATGAAAACGATTTGATAACGCACGACGATGTAATAGATCGAACCTTGTTCTAGAATTAGTTGCGGCACGACTTAAGGAGAAACTGAAATTGGAAGCAAACTACTAAGAGATTATGTCTATTATTGATTAGTTAGTAGTTATCAAGGTTAATTAGTAGTTACATTGTAATTCCACTTGTCAAACTAGAAATGACTAATAACTCTTTAAATAGCCAAGAGTATGAATAACAAATCATCCAATTAAACAATCAATTCTAATTTCCCCCACCGGCTCTCCGGTTCCATCAAAGAGATTTCTGTCCGTTGCGTTCTCATCGTGGCAGTCCGTCACAGACGATATATTCAAGATACGACTGCCCGAACCTGACCAAACCCGACATCCAATTCGGATTTTATAATTTTGGATGTTTTCTGAATTTGACCCGAACCCAGGCCAATTTTAAAACTGAGTGAAATTCGAAAGTGTTATTTAAGGTTAAATTCGAAAATGAGATGAATAATAAATTGCAAATTGGATGTGGCGGCGCAACTACTTTATCTACTTGTCTTATGTCTCTTACGTATGGATAATAACATTTTTGTCATGTTATATAGATTATCGAAACCAATTAATTATGGTCTAATCATGCCAAAATTATTTACAGAGATAACGAAAAAACAAGTCTTTTTCAAATATTCATCACACATCAATCTATCATTAAAGATTCATCATAATATTGATATCCTCGTATTATTGTCAGAATCACATTTAATTTGGTTCTACCACTACTACACAAATTTTATGTAAATATTATTAATCCCACCTTTAATTTTTCATCCAACTGTTTATAATCACACAGAATCAATAGATAGATGGATGAATGAATAAATGAAATACGAAAATGAATTATTCTCGGTTGGTTGTCAATTAAAGAAAAAAAATTAATAAACTTTGAATTTTATGAGTTCAATGCTTATCCACTTCCTCTGTCTATTCAATTACTTTCCGCCAACTTTGACAACTCAAACCAATTCCTCTACGGCTTTACCAAAGTTGACAATAAACCAATCACAAAGTTCAATAATATTACGTTAATGCCAAATAGTACGTGCATATTATGCTTAATCATACTTCTCGCCTAACAGACTGGGACCATGTCTCATACTGATACCATATCAAACCATACCCAATTACTTGAAATAATGAAAATAACCCAAAAGTCCGAAAAGTAATCAACAATGCAATATATATAATAAGTAATTGTCATGTGTGTCCAAAAAGTCAAAATGTGTCAAATTAATCTTGTCCATTAGATCGACTTTTTGTTGTACATGTGTTAGACAGTACATTATTTTACGTCGTACATGTGTTAGTGTTTTGTGCAGTATATTATTTTAATCATTAGATTAAATACTAATAACTAGACACGATTTGATGACGCACGCGTACCTGAACCTGAAGTGCGTCCTATATATAATAACCAAGATTGCCAAGTATTTATAGTGTTGCTTTAAAAAAAAAAAAAAGTATTTGTAATGTAGCTTAAAAAAAAAAGTATTTATAGTATAAAACAGTTATGCTAATTAGTCATTTGTTAGTGATGATGTAGTGTGCTAATTAGGATATCAACTAAACTTCAGCTCTAGTCGGGCTCGCGAGCTCAACGAGCCGAGCTTGAACTTAGATTTCGAGCTTGCTCGATAAGTTCGTTAAGGATTTTTTAATAATTAAATAAAATATAAATATTAAAAGTTATAAATATTAATTGATAATGAATATTAAATAAATTACAATAAAGCCTAATTTTTTTTTTTAAAAACTAAAATAAAACATATTTTTCTTAAAATATCCATATTTTAGATTTTTATTATTTCATTTGCAGAATTCTATGTTAAATTTCAAGTTCAAGCTAGAGGCCGAGATTGTCGATTTTACTAACGAACCAAGTCCGAGTTTGGTCAAACCAGACTCAACGAGCTCTAGTCCGAGTCTGAACAATTTCTTAACGAGAGAGCCCCAACCAGACTCTATAAGCAAAAACTCGACTCATTAGATTCATTTAAGCTATATTGTTACCTCTAATCTAATCTAATAAATCGAAATTAAATTCATTTAAGCTTAATTGAATTCGGATACGAATTCGAATATTTAAAATACTATATGAAATTAAACGAATTCGAATAATTATCCGAATAAATATATAAATATAAGGATAATAATTTTTACATTTACTAATATAATGTAATCTATATTGTGTAAAGAAATGCATAATATCTTTTAAAGCTGATATCTTTAAGAAAGAATATGATTCACAATTAGAAAAGACTATTATGCAGGTTTGGGAGACAACCCTCCTGAGGCCAAATTTTTAGTCAGAACACTAAAAAAGATAGTTACATAAGAGAAGGTCGATATAGTGAAAATCACAATATCAACCCCATCGTATTTTTATTTTCCTATTCAATTGTATTTCAGGGTATTTCCTTCATTATTTTTAATGAAAACTTTTAATATTTCCAAAAAAAAAATCTATATTGTATTAGTTTTATATGTTAAGGTAAAAACAGAATTTGAAATTCGAATAATAAAGAAAGAAAATCGGTGGTCTATCAAAAAGACAGACTCCCAAGACAGCCAGCTTTTATGGATAAGAATTTATTAATATTTTTTATCCAACCCAAGCAAGCTCATCAGCTACCGACAATTAATGTACAGCTAATAATTTAGGTAGAAACTGGCACCTGTTTTATCTTCTTCTTTCAACCTGGGACCTCGTGTTCCAATTCTCATGCTTCGTTTCAACGTTCAAACACTACTTTCCAAAAAACAAATCTATTTTTTCATCTCGTTGATTTAATAAACGTTTTAAAAGATTTTCAAAAATTATATTACGATCAAATTAAGATTAGCTTCAGTAGTTGCTCGCTTACTTACTCTTCAGGAGCAACTTAAAAAGAAACATTAAGATTCATTCATTCAATTAATTGAATATCAGATATTTAGATTAATTCTGTAATTCCAGAGATGTAGGGGTCCACCACAACGAGGATTCAAGTCATCGGTCAACCTGGATAGAAACCCACGCGGTCGGTATACAGTGGATTACGCGGCGACCGGTTTCCTCCACATGTCGATCATCTCTCTTCTTTATTGCCACGTGCCGAACATCCGAGAGGCCCGCAATTTAGGACTAGTTTTTTTTAATGAATAATTATTTCCAATATGGGTCCGACCACTCTCGACATCTTCAAAGCTTAGATGAGGAAGGAGGGAAACTTGTTCTTATCCGTAAAAAAATAAAACAAATCCCAACGCGCGTGGTCTTGTTTGACTAATATACCCTTATCACTTACCTAAAATTATGACTGCTCGAAGGGGTCTTTCGGTCACTTTTACCGGTTGTAAACAGTAACTCCACCGGAAACAATCGGTCGTGTTCCACTCATACTTATACATACGACGATCTTATCCATTTATCACACCCTCTTCTTCTTCCATAATTTCTTTTTTAAATTTCGGTCTCTTAATTTAAAAATAAATAAATAAATAAGGAGATTCAGATTACTCCTCGTCGTTCTTCTTCTTCTTCAGTTCTTCCCCAAACAAGGAATTCCTCTCTTCTCCTACCTCTGTTGCTCATCGCCGACGTACTCTAGCCCTAATTTTTGGAATGTCGTCGTCGCGTTCCTGCGCGAATCTTCTGGATCTGGTGGCGGAGGCGTCTGGAGGAGATTTCTCTTCGCCGAAGAAGACCTCGCCGCGTTTCTCAAGAGTGATGACGGTACCGGGTATAAAATCAGATTTCGATGAGGATGATGATTTGTCTACGCCGGCGCCGGAGCGGAGGATCATTGTCTCCAACCAACTACCGTTACGTGTTTACCGAGACGGAAACTCCGATGATCCACGTCAATGGAAGTTTGAGTGGGATCATGATGCACTTGTGTTACAGCTAAGATCCGGATTCCCACCCGATACCGAGTTCGTATATGTCGGTGTTCTTAAAAACGCCGACGTTGATGCCAAGGATCAAGATGATCTCGAGCAGATTTTGTTCGACAGATTTCGATGTGTTCCTGTGTTTCTTTCATCTGATGTGCAGAATAGGTTCTATCATGGCTTCTGTAAGCACTATCTTTGGCCTCTGTTTCATTATATGTTGCCGTTATCGCCGACAAATGCTGGTGCTAGGTTTGACAGGGGATTCTGGCAAGGTTACCTATTTGCCAACAAGACATTTGCTAATAAGATCATGGAAATCGTCAATCCCGATGATGATTATGTTTGGATCCATGATTATCATTTGATGATCCTCCCCACTTTTCTCAGGCGAAGATCTTATAGGATCAAGCTTGGATTTTTCCTCCATTCCCCGTTTCCATCTTCCGAGATGTACCGAACTATTCCGGTCAGGGAAGAGATTCTCAGGTCGCTTCTCAATTGTGATCTTGTTGGTTTCCATACGTTTGATTATGCCAGACATTTTCTCTCATGTTGCAGTAGGATGTTGGGTCTCGCATATGAGTCCAAGAGGGGGTATATTGGTTTGGAATATTATGGTAGGACTGTGATTATTAAGATTTTGCCAGTTGGGATCGATATGAACCAGATAGAATCTGTCATGGAAGCACCTCAGACAGCAGACAAGATAAAGGATCTGATGAGGCAGTACAAGGGGAAAACGATTCTGTTGGGTGTTGATGATATGGACATGTTTAAAGGTATAAGCCTGAAGTTTATGGCAATGGGTCAGCTGTTAGAGGAGAATCCTGAGTTGAGAGGTGAGGTTGTCCTTGTTCAGATTGCTAATCCGGCCAGGAGTACTGGTAGAGATGTGCAAGAAGTGCAGGATGAGACTCATCAAGTGTTGAAGATTATTAATGATAGATATGGGAAGCCTGGGTATGACCCAATTATTTTCATCAATCGCCCCGTCTCAACCCTTGAAAAAGTCGCTTATTATGCTGTGTCTGAATGTGTTGTGGTGAATGCAGTGAGGGATGGAATGAATCTGGTGCCCTACAAGTACACTGTGTGTAGGGATGGAAGTCTTGCACTGGATAGTACTGATAAGAAGAGTGTGATCATTGTATCGGAGTTTATTGGGTGTTCTCCTTCTCTCAGTGGAGCAATCAGAGTCAATCCATGGAATGTCGACGCAGTTTCTCAGGCAATGAACTTGGCCATCAAGATGACAGATGCAGAGAAAATATTGAGGCACGAGAAGCATTACAAGTATGTTAAGTCGCATGATGTTGCATATTGGGCAAAGAGCTTTGATAACGACCTGCAGAAAGCATGTAAAGATCATTTCAATAGGAGATGTTGGGGCATTGGATTTGCTCTGTGTTTCAGGATTGTGGCCTTGGATCGAAACTTCAAGAAACTTTCTCTTGATCATATTGTTCCGAGTTATAGGAAGACAACCAGCAGGTTGATTTTGCTTGATTACGATGGCACTATGATGCCACAAGCAAAAGTTGACAAGAGACCTAGTGATAAAGTCATGGCCATCTTAAAAAGTTTGTGTGATGATCCAAAGAATGTTGTCTTTGTCGTGAGTGGCAGAGGAAAGGAACCCTTGACCGATTGGTTTGACTCCGTTGACCAATTAGGAATAGCTTCAGAACATGGATTCTTTACCAGGTTGGTGGTATTCTCAATCATCGATTTATTTTTAACAGGTTAAAGTTAACATTCATAAATTATGTCATTGTAGTGTGTTGTGCTGTGTTTGTCATTCAAAGATGAGAATATTTAATAATTTTAATTGATTTGGTCATGTTTATTTTGTTTGTGTTATTCTGTTGTTGCAGGTGTAGTAGTGATGCTCCTTGGGAATCCTGTTTAGTTTCAACTGACTTTAGTTGGAAATCTATTGCCGAACCTGTTATGAGATCTTACACAGAGTCAACTGATGGATCGTATATTGAAGATAAAAAAAGTGCAATAGTTTGGCATCATCAAGATGCTGATCCTGATTTTGGCTCATGCCAGTCTAAAGAACTTCTAGACCATCTTGAAAATGTTCTTGCCAATGAGCCTGTGGTTGTCAAAAAAGGGCAGCACATCGTTGAAGTGAAACCACAGGTATCGATAATTGTTTGATTCTATGTGGTTTATAAGATTTAATTATATCCTAATATGTATTTTTTTCAGGGAGTGAGCAAAGGCATAGTTGTGGGCAATCTGATATCTAGCATGTCGAACAAAGGTAAACCACTAGACTTTGTGCTCTGCGTTGGGGATGACCGGTCAGATGAAGACATGTTTGAGAGCATATCAAGTGCCGTCCAGGATCCGTCAATCCCGACCATCACTAGTGTTTTTGCTTGTACAGTTGGTAATAAGCCTAGCAGGGCAAAGTACTACCTTGACGATACAGGAGATGTCATAAAAATGCTCCAGGGACTAGCAAATGCATCTACAATTCCTCCCAAAATTTCAAGTTTGCAGACTCCTGTATCATTTGATGACTTTATTTAAACTAAAGAAAAATAGTTAAATCTGTTCCTTCTTCCAGCATAATGTATATGATGATGAATGATGCTCTTGATTCTTAATGCTCTCCGGCATACCCTCAATCAACCAGTATCATCGAAGGCAAATATAGCAGGTCAAACATGAGTTGAAGAATGTGTTTTTAGTCCAAAATGAATTCAGTTTGAGTGAGAATGTTTTCATCACTGTTTAGAAAATGGAATGTAAATATTTTTTTTCCATTGAAAAAAAAACTCGAATTAACCCTCAATCTTCACTTCTTTTTTTAATTTTTTTTATTTATGTGTGCATTTTGGATCAAAAACTTATCATAGATCCAAATTATTTAATAGACAAATGAACAGTAATCACAGTAGCCTTTTTAATAAATAATAATATTCCAAACAATATAAAGGAAAAAAGATTAGATGTGAATAATTTGATGCTTTTAGTAGATATTATGAAAATAAAATAATTAAAGCTATTTTAGTTTGTAATGGACAAAATAATATCCATTTTAACGATTAACGAGATTATTAGATTAATTAAGCCAACCCAGCAAATAATTTTTTTTTTTTGATAACGGAGGATACCTCTTTATAGATGTAGAGCTGTCAACCTCCGGATAATATACCAGAGTCATATAATATATTATCGGATAAATTTAAATGAAAATATACAAAGTAAGATTCGAATCCTGAACCTTAAAAACCTTAATAATTCCTGATACCTGTGATTAAGCTTTTTTTGTGAACAACTAAGTGGGCATCTTTAAGGTTCAGTCGTGGCCCACTTTTGTTAAGTGATTAATTAAATTGTCGCATAAGGTTAGAGTGGCAGCCAAAGGATTAATAATGGGGTTTCTTTTTCTTTCTTATCAATAGGCAATAATCACTGTCATCTACACTTTAATTTATTTTTATATTTTTCTAACTATGGTTAATTATTTTACAAATTACAACCACACCTTGGTAAAAATATCAAGATATGGTGCCAAATTGTCAATCGATGAAGATGAAACTCGATCAGTACTCGAGGACGCTTCGAACAAACGTCAATTCGAAATTAATTAAAATTCCTCAAATCGATCTCTTCAAGATTTTTTTATGTAGGTAATCTGATTATTAAGACAGTAACTGGCTAAATAAAATTTCACAAATCGATACTTTTGAGGTAGTCGACACCTGAAAAAGTCGACCTAAACAAAGTCGAGCTGTAAAAGTCGATCCAAAACCTATACTGATACAACCAAGCACGGGATAATGTATCACTACCAATGCCATCAAAAACAAAGTCAGTGCATCAATTAAGAAATTAAAACAAATCAAAATGTATACTTACAAAATGATTTACACATACAAAGAGATCTAGATGAAGAAGAAAAGAAAATCCAATATAAAAGTGGTAAACATCTAGATGAAAAGATTTGGTTAATTGCATGATTAGACCAGATCAACACATACTTGGTTAGTACTATTAACTCAACTGGTTACATTAACTCAATTGAGAAAATCACTCCTGGATCAAAATGCTGAGGATTGATTGCATTGGACAATGTTTGGTTTCATACTGTTTCATATATGGAAGGAGCGAAACCAACGTCACAATGGAGGAATCTCAACCTCGCAGGAAATGATCACAAGGGAATGCATCAAATCGACGGAAATCGGTTTTAAAGAAAACAAATTCAAAAAGCCACACAAGTGTGGAATGTGGAAGAAAGGGCATTGCACCAATGAAATATTTTTCAGTTGTTGATCCACAACAGGGTGGAAGAAGAAAGTCAAGATTGATTAACTATTGGGCAAACCCGTCTTTTTAGATAAAGAGTAATAGAAAATAAATATGGCTATATTTAAATCAATTGTTTTTGTGTGTTGAACTTCTGTAGACATTAATTTTTTAATATATAAAACAACTTATTCAAAAAAAAATACATTAACTATGAAATCCAATATTCTGATCTTGATGGAAAACTAGATACACATCCATCATCATCAAACTAAATACATTCGTTTACATTAATTTCACTGAATTAAACAAGTCCACTACTGATTAATTGGTGGTGCAGCCTTGTCTCTGTCATTTGTCATATATGCACATTCTTTAAAAATAATTAAAAACTCACCGCACTTCTTTATAAATCGCTCAACCTCGATGTGTGTTACGTTGCTACAATAAATATTGTCGATGGAGTCTCAGCAGCAGCAGCAAAACTCGGTGTGGCGCTCTCCGGTGCCGTATCTCTTCAGGGGATTGGCTGCCATGTTGGGTTTGATAGCCTTTGCACTTCTCATCCTTGCTTGCTCTTACTGGAAGCTCTCTGGGTACCTAGGAGCTGAAAACGTTGCAAGAGCTGCTGCTCCTGCTGCTGCTGATGGGGATGTGGAGATTAATATCAGTCGTCAAGAAGATACAATAAAGGTTGAAGCTGTGTTTGAGGAGAAGATTGTGGTTATCATGGCTGGTGATGAGAAACCCACTTTTCTTGCTACACCTATTTCGACTGCATCTTCTATTGATGAATCGGATAGAAACTGTAAGAGGATGCCGGATGATCCTGACCAGCATCGAATCATAAAACCATGATGATATTGTTGTCGACTGTCGAGACAAACAGTTGACTAAATAGAGGATATTTTCAATGTACGGTAAAAAAACATGTCTGAAAGAGTTTGGATTGTGAGTTGGATTTTTATTTAATTATTGAACAGGTTTTGATCGATTTGTACTGTCTTAAATCTTAATCAATATTCCACTCAACTTGTATTGAAGTAAATCATTCATATCTTTATAGTCAGGCCCATAATCTCAAGGCCCACATAAGTTATCTTTTAGCCTTAGTATAAATAGCATCCTGTAATAATTTTAGGTTAACTTTTTTTTAATCTAAATCTAAAATCTGGTTCCCCCAACTCCAATCGTCGCTCCTCTAACCCTCTCCTAAATCTCTACCCCGCGACAACGCAGTCCCCTCCGCCGCTCATCACGCCTCAACATTCACATGGTATCAGAACCTCTGGCGGCATAGTACTGACTTGGTTGCTGTTGCGGTTTCATCGTTATCAAGGATCATGTGATCTTACTCCAAATCTTTCTTCACTTTCGATCTGGTATCTCTGAAGTCTAAAAACCTCTTTTATGATCTCATATACTGTGCATGTTCCATTTTACTGACATACATTGCATGCACCTTCTATCTTAAACAAATACCCTAAATCTTCGAATGTATGTGTTGATAAGTGTATACACATTTACCCTCTAAAAATCAATCACAAAAATCATCCACCACTTGATATATGTTACGTGATCATCATGCATGTTTCATTCTTCCCATATATAATCCAGATACTTGCATGTTAAGATCACATCTACAAATACTGCATATCTTTGATCGATAATCTTGTACACTTGATCACTTGCTGTCATGGATCGATGGATTTTTAAATGCACCGACTGAGATAACGTTGAATACTTTACAACAGAAACAGTTGCATCAATGTATATTGTTTGACCTCGAAAGTGTTGAACCATATCGGAAGAAACACTTAAAACAATTGAAAGTTATGTTTTCAAAACACACGTAGCTCCGTTTGGAAAATTTACACTTTAAACATTTGCTGAATGGTTTAAGAAACACATGTCCGAAGTCCAACAATCTGACACAGAATTAAATTCTATTTCGCGCGGACCAAGTTGTTTTGCATCAATTTATAGTGGTTACATTATGAATGGATTAAAATTTCAGACATCAGAATTGATAAATCGTAGATCGACGCAAAATAACGGTATTTTTCTTTCGGCTACAACATCAACGTACGTTAAATCTCCAAATGATGCTCCGTTGGTAACAGAAATTGAATATCATGGATTACTGAAATTTTTTTTTGAAATTTGCTACGGTCACACGAATAAATATTGTCTGTTTGAATGTAAGTGGTACGATCTTGGAAAAGCAAGTACAAAAATCGATGATTTTGGTGTCGCTTCAGTGAACACGACACAAGAAAAATTTGGAAAGGAACCATTTTTTTTGGCAAATCAGAGTCAACAATGTTTATTCATTCAAGATCCAGTAGAATCTGAATGAAGTTCCGTCCTTAAAATACCAAATAAAGATATTTTCGATGTCGATAATGATAATTGTTGCAATTAAATTTTGAAGTATTATATTACAATATAATCTAATATTTTAATATAATATCATGTTAATTGTAAATATTTCTTTTTTTTCAGTAAAAAATGAGTCAACTACTTGCAATCGTCGAACGATATGAACGACTTAAGCGACTAAACCGGATTCAACATAGTTTCTACAAAAACATATTCAACGTATTTATTATTCTCGTGTTTTTGCTTGTTTCCGTTACGGAGTCAACAGTCATCATTTTCACAATTGTCCAAAAATATGGTCGAAAAATCCTCAAACAATAGAAACCGGTCAGGTTTTAGTGTTAGGATACGAAGCGAGAATGTTGAATGATTGTGGAGGCACACATTCATTCAAAATCGAATACAACTTTTCTCACGACGACTTCAAAGATTTGTTGTGTGTGATAATAAAGAATATAAATTACAATAGGAAAAATGTTTGGTTGTTGTGTCAGACTAAAACCACGTATACGGGTGTTTGGGTATGTACTTAAATTAACTAATTTTATTTTAAAATTGTAATATTTCAGATTATGTTTACTTTTTTCTTTCTGGTCGGTGTTATCACACCTTTTATGGCACTGACGATGGTTACATCCCGTCGCTCATTCGAAGAGTCCAGTTCTGGTGGTTAGTTTATTTTTCATATTTTAAATATTATCATGATTTTTATTAAATATTAAATCTTAAATATGTAAATTAGATGCAGGGCCGTCCACATTGAATGGGCCTCCCAAAAAGAAGGGTCGTGGTCACACAAAAGACCACCCCCATAACCATCCTGAAAAAGGTTCGAAATAGATAGTTATGTTTGACAACACGAACCAAGCGACAGATGAAATGACGAAGAAATTAACCGCACGAATGGCTTTTTTAGCAAAAGACCATACTCTGTTTCCGTACGACATTGAGTGACGTCATCAACTGAAACATAATTTTCTTGACGCGTTGAAAATATTATCTGTAAGTATATATATTTTTAAAAATATTTATTAATTTTTCAAAACTTATAAGTTAAGTTTTGAATATATAGGCTGAATATGATTTGAGTGAAAGCTAAGCGACACAAACTTATATCAATGGTAGGTTGAACAAACTATGGAGGAGCAACCATAATTCGTTGGTACAAAAATATGGCGCGGATACAAATATGAGTGAAGACAATATTTTAGCAACTCTTCCGCCGTATGTCAGCAAACCTCAATTTCTGAATAAATTAAGACAATTTCG
The DNA here is from genome assembly GCA_001185155.1 of Zostera marina. NCBI lineage: Eukaryota > Viridiplantae > Streptophyta > Magnoliopsida > Alismatales > Zosteraceae > Zostera > Zostera marina. The sequence goes on along the minus strand of LFYR01001191.1, from coordinate 59,665 downwards.
ATCGGAAAGAGGAAAGGTACGTATATGTATATATTTATTTTATATTAATAAATTTCAAAGTTAATATTTTTAATAATTTCAGAAAAATTTCGAGATAAATACCGCGAACCGAGCAAATCAAATGACACATCACGCTAGTTCAAAAGGATTAGCGCAACGACGTCATGAATTGGTAATTTATTCATAATTTTTATTTAATTTATTTATATATTAATTAATTATTTTAATATAGATGCAATAAGGAAGGAGTGAAGTCGAAGCTTGGTCCGAGACTTTACAAATGACATATAAGAGAAGCGATAAAGTTGTAAGTCTTTTTTTAAAAAAATTTAATTTTTTTTTTATTTTATAATTTTTATTATCATAGTTTGATTTTTATATTCTATTATCACAGAATTTATCAAAAGTCAAGAAAGAAAATCTTGGGCTAAAGCAGAATCTATGACTCCAATGGTAAGTTTTAATAATTTTTTTTATACATATTTTGCATTTATTATTTCTTTATTTTTATAATACAGCAATTAATCGAAGCGACGGTCAACAACACTTTTGGAAAAAAGAAAAAGAATAGGATATTAGGAATTGGAGGAGCTGTCAGTATGGTTAGTACAACGAATGAAAGATGGACTTCTCCAAATTGGAAAGGAAAAGAGCTTATCTCCGAAAACACGACTACTGATGCAGCACAAGATGTTTGGTTGGAAAAATTCAAGGATTTGGATGTATTTTAAATATAATTCAATAATTTTATTGATTATCGAACTCATTTTTGTTTTCATTTCAGAACAAATGTAACGCGAGTCAGAAAGGCATGTCAAAATACAAGAAGTTTATTTCTATAAAATCTTATTTCAAAAAGATCAATAAAGTTTTGAGGACTTCCGGCATCGACTTGTCAAACATGTCTTCCATTTCGAAGTCCAGCATACCGTCTGTATTAGAATCAGATATTTCGGATTCGGATTCAGACGACTCCATTTCTGACGAGTGTTGATTACTGTAACTTGTATTTCCGTTCATACTTCGAATGTTTAACGATTCTGTATTTTAGTTTCTTTTTAATAAAAAATATCGATTTCAATTTCAAAATCTCTATTTCAAATATCGTATTCTAATTCAAAAAACAACGATTCAAACGCTAAATATAATAGCCTGTTTAAAAAATAATAATACGAACATTGTATGGCGGACATCTGCCATCTATAGATGGGGCCAACCGCCCTTTCACAGTTATAGATGACGGATGTCCGCCATCTATATACGCAGGCAACCGCCTAACGTACTTATGATGGCGGATTTCCGTCATCTAATGTTACAAAGATAGTCGGCGGACATCCGCCATCAATAAAATTAACCGTCATCGATGAATTGGTGTCAATTTTTTTCGTGCCACATTTTACATGGTGGATGTCTGCTATTTAAAAAAATTCAGTTCCCGCGAAAATTTTCATTTTAGATGGCGAAAATCTATCATCTATATCTTTTTTGGTGGGAAATGAGATGAATAATAGATAGCGGTCTTTAGATGACGGTTATAATGACGGTTGTCATCCTGACGGTCTTGTTTTTTGTAGTGAGTGTAATAGATAAGATAACTTTAAAATTACCTTGCCAATTCTAAATCTAACCTTGTCCTGATTGCACGGGGCCATCATGAATGATCATGATAAAAGCATTCCAAGAATGATATGCGTTAGTTTCTTCTCTTGTCCTATGTGATTTTTTGAACCGGTCATTCTTGAATCCCGATTCAGTCATGTTTGTGATTTTTTAAATAACACCTCCTGCGTAACCTGTTTACCTGTCATTCTCCTCCCATTTCGTTCTCTCCATAAGCTTCAACTGACGACCGCTAGAAGTGTCCAATAGATACCCCAAATTGGCGATTTGATTGTAAGTTTGTCTATAGCCAGATTCATCGATTCAAAGTCATTGATACCATCAACCACAACTATGTTATTCAACACTACTGCCAAACACTTTTGTAGCATGCTCCTTAATTGTGAAATTGCATGTGTAAAAAATATGATTCACCGATTCGGGTTGTTGCCCACAAAGAGCACAGATCGCGTCTATCTACATACCTCAGGCCCTCAAGGGCTCAGCCTGTCTGCGGTCGGTATCACTGACCACTTCATGCGCCACAAGAAATTACAGACTTTAGGAATTTTACAAACCCAAATTCTTCTTGCCAAGCTATCCTTTGGTTTCTTCAGCCTAATTGTGTCATATACATTACCGAAAGTTTTCTCTTGCCACTTCCTCGCCACCTTACCGAGTAGCCATTCTCGCAATCCATGCACTTCTCAATCTTGTCTTTATTTCTAAGTGTTGCCTTCCATACGAAAGAATCATTATGCTTTGGGTTTAATTGTTGCATTGACATGTTTTTAATATATCTTTTTTGCACCCAAGAAGCCCATATTCCTTCATGTGACCATGCCCTTCCCGCTCTTTCCACTATAGACGCAAACTATAACTGTTTGTAGTCTTGAATTCCGACTCCTTCATTTCTAAGATATGTCATTGCCTTTCAAGCCACTTCCCTCTTAGAACCCCAAATGAATCTGTAAGAGAGGGATCTGATTTTTGATATAATAGATTTCGGTATGATGGTGCTTTGTAGGATGTAGTGAAGCTTTTCGGAAAAAAACCATTGTACCAATTGTATTCGACCTGCATACGAATTATTTGACATTGCTTGTAGAGAAATCAAATTCATTTTTAATTTTGGTACACAACATTTTTAAGAATTAAATGACCAAATTCAGATTTCCAATATGCGATATATACAAACCTAAACCATTACCAATTGTAATGAAAGAGTTACCTGAGTATATACTCCTGAGTCTCTGGTAGATTATCAAGGTCAGGAGTCATGTGAACAGAAGCTCCATAGTCCAAGATCCAATTCCCTTCTAGGGAATCATCAGTAACAATAGAAATTAATTAAGGCTTTAAAAATCTTTCTACAAGTTCTAGCAGAGTGCCCTAGTGTCTCACAAATCTGACAAACAATAGAATTGGAAAAGTTTGAATTTTTTGATCTCCTCCATTAATTCTTAGAAGAATCATTCCTTTAACGATTAGAAAAATTAAAAGGGTTAGAATTTCCTTTTTTTATTTCTAAAATCAGTCCTCTTGTAATCAATGGAATTAATCACCCCTGTAATCACTTTTGAAATCATACCCTGAACAAAATTTTGTAGTAAAGGCAGAAGAGTCGTCAAACTTGGGGTTAATTTGAAGGTGACGCTTAAGAAAGACATCTTCTCTAATAATAAGATGGATAAACTGTTCAAATAGCATATTAGGTTATGAATGGATAGAAGATATGAAGGGGCGATTATCGGCACCCAAACCATCACATACATAATCAATTTTACCCCTATCGGCGAGATGATCACCGACGGTATAGTTATATCTTTTAGTCTTTACATTCCCCCTTAAATGATAGAATTTTAATTATATCATTTGAATTCATAATGACCTCAAATTCCCTGCACCAAATTCCTTCTTTATTCCTTCTTCGATTTTCCTTTGTTCCTTTCTTTATTTCCTGCACCAGATTCTTCTATTAATACTTATTCATAATAGGAAAAAAAATTGTGTTTGGGGCTACTTTGCTCTGGTTAGATGGAATGTGCTATATAATTATCCTGGTTGTAATTCAACTTTAGTATCTAATTAAGTGAGCAGATGGTAGGGGTAAAAAACCCATAAGGGATTCATATTCTTGCTCCTCTTTTCATTTTATTTTCTCTGGGAAAACCCTTCCATCAAGTCAAGTAATCTGTTTTCCCATTGCTTCCCATACAAAGCCAAAGCCAGTCTTCTTTTTGGATGAATTTCATGTATATTCCTTCTCACATGATTCCTGGACCTGCATATTTTTCACACATACATGCAAACTAATATTTAAAATATTTCATATTCCCTAATTTTATTTATTTCCTAATATCATTGTTCTGATTCTGTCTCTGACCTATAATGTTTGTGATTTTAAGTAGTGTTTTGTTCTCCTAAACCTGCATAAAATATTCATACAGTAGATAGAAAACAAACCAACAAAAAATGAAGTGAGAAAAGCAAAAAAACAAAAGAACAAACAATTATCTACTCTATTTTCCAGAATCTTGACAATTATCTTAAAACAACAAACAATGATGAATCTGGGTAGTCCGTCATTCATGAGATATACCTATCTACTTCCCATCCCTGTTATAGAATATTCATACAGTAGACAGATAAACACGCACCAAATCATAACATAAAACCTGCATAAAACCATGAAGCCAGCATAAAACCATAAACACCAAACAAACCAATAAAAAATGAAGTGAAAAGACAAAAGAAAAAAAAACAAAATACACAAACCAAAAAAAAATTAACTCACGCATACATGCTATTCTCTTTCATATTATTATAACTTTCATTATTGATCTAACTTGATGTTTGTTCTACCTAATCCATATGATTCTTATTCTGACTCCTTCTCAGAACTTGCAATCCCAGTTATTGAGCCAACTGAAACTAGTTTATGTCTTTCCCTATGTTGTAATAAGGCCCCAGTTCCTAATATTTTAGTAAAACCATCAACAAGTTGTTGCCCTGATACTATATATTCTACTTTAATTGCCCCTTTCATCACTAGTTCTCTGATGAAATGATAGGAAATATCTATGTGCCTTATTTTCAGACTTGAAGTAGGATTTTTAGTTAGAAATACACAATATTTTAAGAGCTGATTCAAATCTAATACCCAACTCTCTAAATAGAAAACAAAACCACTTAACTTCGTATACTATTCCAGATAAAGTCCTATACCCAGACTCACAACTTGACTTAAATATTACTTGTTGTTTCTTAGCTGACCATGCTACTAGATTACCTCCAAACCCTATACTAAACCTAGAGATAGATCTTCTATCATCAAAATCAGTACCCCAATCTGAGTCACAATAGGAAACTAGTCTGTTTGAGGGTTCATCTAAGTGTGTGAATCTCAAACCTAAGTTTGATGACCCTTTTATGTATCTTAGAACCCTTTTTGCAGCCTGCAGGTGTATATCAGTGGGGTTTTGTAGGAACTGACTCAATTGGTTGACATAGAATGCAATGTCTGGTATGTTCATTGTTAAATATTGTAAGGAGCCTATAATACTTTTGTATGATGTTTGATCCTCATTGGAGTTCTAGTTGGATTACAGTTTAGCATATTGGTCTTTTTCAATACCTCTTTTATATATTTTTCTTGACTTAGCACTAGTGACCTTCCTTGTTTTATATACTCCATCCCTAAGAAATAGTTTAGGAATCCCAAATCTCTACATGAGAATTCTTTACATATTAAATCAATACACTTGGCAACTTCATTTTCTGAATCACCAGTTACAATTATATCATCTACATATACCAGGATGTAGATTTTTGAACCATCAGTTATCTTAAGAAACAATGATGAATCTGTCTGGTTATTTTTAAATTAACTTGTTTTCTAATAGAAAGTTCTGTAGTCTAGAATACCAAGCTCTAGGAGCCTGTTTTAGCCCATATAAAGCTTTGTTGAGGAGACAAACATGGTCTGGGTAGTTCTTATCCTGAAACCCTGTAGATTGCTTCATATACACAGTTTCACTTAGAAACCCATTCAAAAAGGCATTCTTTATGTCCAATTGTCTTAATTGCCATCCATAGTTCACAACAATAGATACTATTGATCTTATTATGTTCATCCTAACTACAGAGCTATAAGTACTTGTGTAATCTACTCATTCTTCTTGATTGTACCCTTTGGCTACTAGCCTAGCCTTATATCTCTCTATAGATCCATCTGATTTCTTTTTAATCTTGTAGACCCATTTGCACCCAACAATGTTCATTGCTGAATTCTTTGGTACTAGAGTCCAGGTCTTGTTCAGTTGTAATGCTTCTAGTTCTTCAAGCATTGCTCCCTTCCATTTTTCATGCTTGTTAGCTTTCATATATGTGGTAGGTTCTATTTCATCTATGGACATATTGCATTTATAATTTTTTATTAAGAATGTTGAAGCCCTTTTATCTCTACTAGGATATCTTGCTTCTTGTGCTTGATCACAATTTGTTGCACTAGGTTGCACTTCATTGTTTCCATTTGTTGGGATGTTCACACCTTGAGTTGTTACTTCTAGTTGTCCTCTTTGTAACTGCTGTTCAGACCTTGGGTTATTTGCATGAGCTAGTGTTTGTGTTGTAATTGGTTTAATCAGATATGTATCTAGTTCAGTATTTCTTTCACATATTTGAGATCCTATTTGACATGTTGTTCCTCTTATCCTTGTTTGCTCTATTCTAGGTAGAATTATATTGATATTTTGATTCTCAGTTTTTGGATCAGATTTACTTTCCTTAAGTTTTTGAGGAAAAGGAAATTCATCTTCATTGAATTTCACATTTCTAGAGATGATTATGTTTTCATTTTCTAGGTTCATACACAAGTATCCTTTATATTTGTTTGAGTATCTGACAAATACACATTTGACTGTTGTTGGTTCAAACTTGTTTCTTAGGCTTTTTGCTACTAGTGAATAGCAAGCACAACCTAAGAGCCTTAGTGTAGAAAAGTCAGGCTTCCCGTGTGTTAACATCTCAAATGGAGATATGAAGTTCAACACAGAACTAGGAATCCTGTTTATCAGAAAGCAGGCAGAGGATATTACCTCTGGCCATATATATATCTTTGGGTAACCCAGATTGGCTGAATATGCACCTACTTGTTTCTAATAGGTGTCTATGTTTTCTTTCCACTACTCCACTTTGTTGAGGAGTGTATGGACAGGAGAATATGTGGGCTACACTCTTTTTATTAAGCCAATCTTTTAATTTATTTCTTAAAAACTCTCCACCCTCGTCAGTGTAGATTGTTTTAATTCTAAGATCTAATTGATTTTCTAGGATGTTTTGAAAAATGATAAATTGATCTTTAAAATCACTTTTGTTTCTTAAAGCAATAACCCATGTATATCTTGTTTTGTTATCTACAATTGTAGCAAAATATTTAAAGTTTCTTTTAGAAATTGTTGGAGATGGTCCCCAAAGATCAATATGAAGAAGTTCTAAAACATTTAAACTTTTTATTTCACAACATTTAAAAGGAAGTCTTGACATTTTTGTCATAGGGCAATTATTACACAATTCTAACTTTTGTAGATCTATGCTATCTAGACCTAGTACATTTCCTATTTTATTCATGATTTTTAAGGATGGATGACCTAGCCTCCTATGCCAGATATCAGACGATGTCTTGAAGCCTAGATTGCATTGGATTTCTGGACTGAAGTAGTAGAGTCCCCTTCTATTAGTCTCATAAAAAAGCATCTCCTGCGTCTCCAGACTCTTCACCTGAAAATCCTTCTGGCTAATCTGAATATAACATTTTAAATCACTACACATTTTAGTTGTAGATATTAATGTTTTCTTAAGTTTAGGCACACATAAAACTCTATTTAACACAACAATTTGAATTTATTTTAAATTCTAATTTCCCTATTTTAAAGATTTTTAATCTATCCCCACTACCAATTATAACACCCCCAATACCTGAGTAGATTTCACAATCATGGAGTAGGGATTCATCAGCAACCATATGATTGGTTGCACCTGAATCTAGACATTAGTCCAGATATTGTACTGCTACTGTATTTACTATTACTTCCTCTTCAGATACACAATTATCATCCATAGCGTAGGCTGCAAAATTCCCCCTCTCTAGACAGTTTCTAGCCAAATGCCGTTGTTTATCACATATTTCACATACAAATGTGGTGTCTTGTGATGCTGGCAGACTTAATAGTGGAGGCAGATTATTCTTTTTAATGGAGGGAGGAATAGTAGTAACCTGAGGTCCAGAATTGTATCCCTTTTGATTGTATCTTCTTGAGTTGTAGGATCCTCGATATCTTCCTCCTCTTCCTGTTTTATTATAATTTCTATTATAATATTTTTGATGGTTAGAATAGTTAACCTTATAATCTTCTTCGGCTGTTGGGATGTCCATCTGCTTCATTAAAATTTCTTCTTTTATAAACAAATCTGACAGTTGTTCAAAATTGACCTTGCTCTGAAAATTCAGAGAGGTTCTAAAGATTCGAAATTCTGACCCTAGTCCCCTTAGGATGTATTCTATAACTCTCTCATCAGTCATTAAAATCTTGCTGCAGCCAGGGAGTGTTAATTTAGACCTTTAAATTTTAAGATGTACTCCTTCATACTCATTTTGCTAGTCTTTTTTATGGAATCCATTTCATCCCTAAGGACTTGAATCTGATTTTTGTCTATTGGAAAAATGTCAGTTTCTAATGTCTTCCAGGCCTCTGTTGCTATTGTGCAAGGAATTAGGAGAGGTTGAATTTCCTTTCCCACTGTGGCTTTAATCCAACTAAGCACAATTTTATCATTTCTGAAGTGAATCTTATATGCTGGATTTGCAGCTCCATTCTCTAGAGTCTTGGTCGGAATAACTAGTTCTCCAGTGATGTAACTCTCCAGGCCATGAATTTCCAGTGCCCCCTCGAATTGGCTCTTCCAAACTAAATAATTCCCTTCACTCAATGGGACATAACGATGATATACTGTACATCATCTAAGGTACATCTGATCGAGTGATTGATCTTCCTTCCATTGCAATTGCTATTACAGAATTCATCTAAAAAAAAATAGAAAAAACAAAAATAAAGAAAAAAAAAAATTAAAAACGTACCAGTTCGTCCAGCAAATCATAGATCGTATTTTGTTTTAAATAATTATCTCTTGATACAACCATGTGATTGGTTGCCATTACAGAATTTATCCAAAAAAAAACCCAGAAAAATCCCCAAATTTTTTTTATAAAAAAAACGTATTAGAGAACAAGGATACGATATTAAAGATATAGTAAAATCACTGAAAATAAAAATTCAGTGTAAGGAGATGAAAATAAAATAAGTCAATCAAGTAAATTCAGAAATCACTGAAAATAAAAATTAGAAAATCACAATCACTGAAATTAGAATATGAAAATCGTAATGACTGAACCAAATCAATTAAATCCAAAAAACACGATGAAGTAGCGCAGTGAATTACAACCCACTTGCAATCCCGTAATTTCCAGTTAATTAATCAAATCAAAACAAACCGTGATGAACAAATCAAAATTGAAACAAAGTCGGAATCAATCCGCGAGATTAAAATCTACTCAATCAAATAAATTGAAACAGAACTGAAATTGAACACGTAATCCAAATTGAAACAGAACCGAGAGTCAAAACGTAATCTGAAAACAAAATCTGAACATAACAGAACAGAAATTGAATATGTAATCAAAATCTGAACAGAAAACGAAATCCAGAGACGTAATCAAATCGAAATCAAAGACGAACTCTCTACGAAATCTTTCACAAAATCGAAATCGCGGAAAGAAAGAAATGGGAAAAAAATCGACAACCCTAAATTGATATCGGTAAAATCAGTATCAAGAAAATGACACCAATCGGAAATCGATCATGAAGAAGTTGAGCGAGTTGGGTGAAGCGAGAGTCGGAGCGACACTGGGGATCAGGGGCGACGGTGAGGAGTCGTTGGAGGAGAGGAGGCGAGTCATTTAGAAAACCCTAGGGTTTTAGTTTTAGATTTAGTTTTGAAAAAAAGTAAATATAAAATATTACAACATTTGTTTATATACTAACTCCTAATGGGCCTTGAGTATGAGCCAACTTAACTTCACCTAAATAATCTAACATAATCTAACTTTATTTAATTAGGATTAGTATTAATCCTTCATGCTTCAATACCCCCTCAAGCTGGAGAGTGTATATCATAGAGTCCCAGCTTGGGTAGTAGATTCCTGAGTGATTCCAAGCTTGCTGGCTTTGTAAGAATATCTGCAATTTGATCAATTGATGCAACATGATGTAATTTAAATAGTCTTGCTTGTAAGTGATCACGAACTAGATGACAATCAATCTCAATGTGTTTAGTTCGTTCATGGAAGACTGGATTGGATGCAATGTGGATGGCAGCCATGTTATCACAATGTAATGTTGTTTCCTCTGTGGGTTTAACCTGCAAATCATTTAAAAAATAATGCAACCACATGATCTCACAAACTGTTGAGGCCATAGCTCTGTATTCACTCTCATCAGATGACCTGCTTATCGTGGATTGCTTTTTTGACTTCCAAGCAATGGCTGAACCACCCAAAAGAATTGAGTAACCTGTTATGGATTTTCTAGTGTTGGGACAGTCAGCCCAATCTACATCACAATAGGCTTCAAGTTTTAATGGTGCATCTCTTCTGTATAATATTCCTTTCCCAGGAGCACCTTTGATGTATTTTAGAATTTTCATTGCTGAATTGAAATGGGATTGCAGTGGATTTGCAAGGAATTGGCTGAAATGGCTAACAGAGAATGCAATGTCTGGTCTCGTTATTGTGAGATATAGCAATTTGCCAATTAGTTTCCTGTAGATTGAGGGCTCCCTCATTGGAGAATCACATTCTGAATTTTTGTAATTGTGGGACATTGGTATTTTTGATGGGGAAGACCCCAGTTGATTAAAATCATGAAGAATATCTAAAGCATACTTCCTTTGGGACAAGTAAATCCCTTTGTCTGAGTGAGATACTTCAATTCCCAAGAAGTATTTAAGTTTCCCCAAATCTTTTATGTGAAATTGATTGTGTAGATGATTCTTCAGATTTTGGATTTCTTCTTCACTATTATCAGATATGATTAGATCATCCACATATATTAGCAAGCATGTGTAAGTGTTATTTTTTGATTTGAAGAATAGTGTGTAATCAGAATGTGATTGGGTGTACCCAAAATTTGACAGAGATTTGGTGAGTTTTTCATACCAGTTCCTGTTGGCCTGCTTTAGACCATATAAAGATTTTTTAAGTTTGCAAACCCTAGAGTCATTTTCAGGTAACATACCAGGGGGTGGTGACATGTAAATTTCTTCTGACAGGTCACCATGCAGGAATGCATTGCTAACATCCATTTGGTATGTTGCCCAATTTTTAATGGAGGCTACTGCAAGTAAGGTCCTTACTGATATAATCTTTGCCACTGGGGAGAAGGTTTCTTTGTAGTCAAAACCTTCTACTTGGGTGTGACCTTTGGCCACTAGTCTGGCTTTGAGCCTTTCAATGTCTCCATTAGATTTATGTTTGACCTTGTAGACCCACCTGGATCCCACTACCTTCCTGCCCTTGGGTTTGGGTACCATCTCCCAAGTGTCATTTAACTCTAGGGCAGAGAGTTCCTCATTCATAGCCTTTACCCACTCAGGGCTCTGGCTTGCTTGATGGAAGGAAGAGAGTTCAGTTGTTGTAGATATCTTATCTAGGTAATCAATCTGAGAGGTAGATAGTCTTTTATAGGTCAAGTAGTCATGCATTGGAAATGCTGTTCCTTTGGATTTCCCTTCACTTGTTGCAAACGAGCAGTAGTAATCATTTAACCTTATTGGTGGTTTGGTTTGCCTCTTAGGATATCTCCCAGGGACTGCATTTTGGTCTGGAAGGGGGTTCTCTTCCCCTTCTGATAGGTTGTGGATTTGCTCTTGATCCTCCACTGTGTCAGTGGAAGTTACAGAACTGTCTCCCTCATTAGTTTGAGGTTTGTCATCCTCCTCTTCATTTGTATATTTTTGGTATTTGGCTGCTTTAATTTTTTTCCTTCCTTAAGTGGGAAAATATCTTCATAGAAGATCACATCTCTGCTGACAGAGATGTCATGACTGTCCAAGTCATATGTTATGTGGCCTCTTTGGGTTGGGGATTGACCCAAATAAATACATTTTCTAGCTCTGTGAGAAAATTTGTCCTCTTTTGTGAGGCATGTCACATAACATAGACATCCAAATGTCCTAAGATCTTTGAATTTTGGCTCTTTTGAGTGTATTAGCTCAAAAGGTGATAAGTTTTGAGTTACCCTGGAAGGTAGTCTGTTTATGATGAATGTGGAATGTAGTATGGAATATCCCCACAGCTCAATGGGCAGTGATGACTGTATCTTCAATGCCCTAGCAACATTTAACAGGTGTTGGTGTTTTCTCTCAACCACACCATTCTGTTGTGGTGTGTGTGGGCAGCTAGAGTAGTGGATGATTCCTTTGTCTTTCAGGAATTCATCCATGGTTAGGGAGAAGAACTCCCCACCATTGTCTGTTCTAATAGCCTTAACTGAGGTATTGAATTGATTAGCAATTAAAAAATATAGTCCTTTAAACATAGAAAAGCATTCAGACTTTGTGGAAATTAAAAAAGTCCATACATATCTAGAGTAGTCATCCACAACAGTCATGAAGTATCTCTTTCCATGGATGGTTGGAGTGTGAAAGTTCCCCCACACATCTATGTGAAGGAGATCAAATGCAATCTTAGATCTAGATGCTTGTGTTGGAAAGACTGTTCTAGATTGTTTAGCAAAATGACAAATATCACAGTGTTTTGGAAAATCAGTACTATAATAGTTAGGAGAAATATTGTTTAAAATAAATTTAAGTCTGCCACATGAGGTGTGGCCAAGTCTATTATGCCAAGTCTTTGTTGAAATGGCACCAGCAAAATGATTCTTACCACCAGTGTGTGATAAGATGTATAATCCATTCTTCAGGCTACTCTGTCCAACTTCCCTCATCAGAACCTTGTCATAGATAAGGGCAGAAGATTTAGAAAATTGAACTGAAAATTTATCACTTTGGGTCAGCTTGCTGACTGATAGCAAGTTGACCTGGAATGATGATATAAAATACACATCATTTAGTGTAATGTATGGTGATAGGATGATATCCCCTTTCTGAGATACCATCTGTTTATCACCATTAGGTAATGATATTGGAAATGTTTTGCATTTTTGTATGTTTTGGAAGAGGGAACTGTCCCCACTCAGATGCTCAGATGCACCTGAGTCAATGATCCAAAAATCATTTTGATTATTGTAGTTCATAATAGAATTGATAGTACCTGAACCTGGACCTGTGTATTTGGGAAGAGGTTTGGGATTGTACTTTTCTGAGTAGAGAGGGAACCCATGGGGGCCAATTGGTTCTTCAGGTGTGTTTACCCTTTTCTTGCCCTTATCCCTCTCAGACCAAGCAGACCAGTTTTCTTCAGTGCATACACAGTTGGCTGAGCCCTGTGGTTTTGTTTCAGCAGTTGGAGTCACAGTGGGGTTTGGTTTCTTTGTGAATGTTGTCCCCCTGGATGATGATGGGTATCCATGCTGAACAAAGCATTTTTCATCACTGTGCCCAAAGGCCGCACAGTGGAAGCAATAGTATCTTGTATTCACTTGTTTGCCACTTTTGTAATACAGAGGTTCTGTTGGAGTAGGTGGCCTCTTCCTTGGGTTTTGAGGTACAGGAGCATGTTTAGGTGTGTGTGAGGATGAAGCATTGTTGTTGATAAACTGTCTGTTTTGACTTTGATTTCTGGCTGAGTAAAATGCAGATGCTTGGTGATTATTGTTATGTTCAGAGAGTTGCAACTGTGATTCTTCATGTACCACCATGGAGTAGACTCTACCAAAGTGAGGCAGTTTCTCTAGTGATAAGATGTGAGATCTGACCTGCCTAAAGTCATCCCTCAGACCCATGAGGAACTTCCTGATTTTGAGCCTGTCCTCTTTGTCATTCACCCTGCCACTCATGTTGCACTCACATTTTCCACAGCTGCATTGGGGTGTCTCCCCATAGGCATCAACTTCCCTCCAGATGGACTTGAGGTTCGTGCAAAATTTTGAGACACTGTCACTCCCTTGTTGCATTAGGGCAGCATCTTGGGATAGCTGATATATATGTGTTTCATTAGATTGTCTGAATTGATCCTTGAGATCATTCCAGACTATAGATGCATCATCGGTATACATGATTTGGGCTTCTATGTCTTTGGAGACTGAGCTCCAGATCCATTGCCTAACCACCCCATGACAGGTGATCCAGGCTTCAAGTTCTTCTGCCTCTGAGTCAGCAGGCCTCTTCATAGTACCCAGGACAAATCCCAGTTTCCTCCTTGTCAACAGTATGGTTGTCATCTCCCTACTCCATTGATAGTAGTTTTGACTCCCTTGCAGGACATTGATCACTGACAAAGGGCCTGAATCAGAAGATTTAATGTAATAGGGAGATGTGGGGTCAAAGAGTGGACCTCCTCTTGGTCCCTTTTCAACAGCACCAACCATTTTTTTGGATCTGTTGAAATTGTAAAGATATGTCAATAAGATATATGAATGGATTTCGCACTGATAACAAATGAGGATCAGATTTGAATTGAATTGCAAGATTAATTCGAATTTGTTTTGAACATTGGTGATTAGTTTTTGCATGTGAGTCATCTTTGATTTTTTGAGAGTTAGGAAAATAGCCAATTTTTCATCAGTGAGCAGAGCATTTGATTTGTGCGGAAGCGTTTGAGTTGGGGCTCCCACCTTTTGGGGTGAGTTTGGGATCCTCTCGAGGACACTAAGTGTCTCAAGATTTGGAGCATCAGAGAACCCTGATGATTGACTCTGAAGTCTTATATCTAAAATCTGATTGGTCAGATTCGAGAGATAGTTGGTGTGTGATCCAGGTGCACATATGTGCACATGGGTCACACCAAGATTTGAACATATTATTATTGTTAACAGGTCATGTAAAAATATGGTATATTCATGATTAATCACATAGATATAGCATAAACAGTGTGTATAACATTTACAGATAACCATGCACCAGAGGATATTTGATATTGCTATCCTGCACTTAGTCCTAGCATGCATGTTTAGTATATGATGTATAATATGAAATGTATGCGTAAAAGAGTATTTCCGAGATTCATTTATTGCTCCATAGATAGGGAGTGCATTGTGTGGCTGAGCCAAGATACAAAGGTTCGCACCATAAACATAGAACAGTATGTAAGCAAAGACACATGTAAACATAAACATCCATAGACTGAAACGCATGTAGGGAATGAGAGTCATGCATGCAGGATGTATAGCATAGTGTATGTTTAAGATGCCGTTGGCACAGCATAAGTACATGAGCAGCATGTGTATGTGATATGGTATGATGTGAAAATGAATATTCAGTAAACCATGAACTAGAGATGAGTCATTTTGCTTTGAAGAAGAATCATATAACATGGGTATATAAGATAAACATGTATTGGATGACATGCACAGTATGTAAGATGAAAAAACATAGAATGAACTTTTGATTTTCTTAGAATGGAGTATCATGTATCGATCTAGGGTTTTAGATTTACCAAACGCGGTTTGAAGATGCCTTGGTTGGTCGATGGCAGAGAGATGAAGTTTTGGATTTGGAAGTCCCAGAGAAGCGATCGACGCAGTGCTTCACGAGCGCTCTGATACCATGAAGAAGTTGAGCGAGTTGGGTGAAGCGAGAGTCGGAGCGACGCTGGGGATCAGGGGCGACGATGAGGAGTCGTTGGAGGAGAGGAGGCGAGTCGTTTAGGAAACCCTAGGGTTTTAGTTTTAGATTTAGTTTTGAAAAAAGTAAATATAAAATATTACAACATTTGTTTATATACTAACTCCTAATGGGCCTTGAGTATGGGCCAACTTAACTTCACCTAAATAATCTAACATAATCTAACTTTATTTAATTAGGATTAGTATTAATCCTTCATGCTTCAATAGATCAAATAGGGAAAATTGGAAATCAATCAATAAACGAAAGCAAAAATCAAGATCTTTACCAGAGATTGTTGAAAACCCTAGATCATTTTTCCTTTATCCTTTTAAGCAGTAGCTCAGATACCATGTTAAGATTTTTCCCTGGAGCTGTTGGTGTTGATCGTGGTGATAGAGGCAGTCGGCGAGAACTGCTTCAGTCGAGCAGAATGGCAATCAGAGAAGAAATGATCGAAGAAGAAGAGGAAAGAAGAAGAAAGGAGAGAAGAAAGACAGTTATGAGAGAAACTGTTGTAAATGCAATTAACCCAAAGTGGAGGCCAGGGTTGAACCTTAAGCAATCACAAGAAAATGTTGTTGACTTGATATTTTTACACTAAACCACTACCTCTATTTATATACACGCTTGACTGGTGTATTTACATTTTCATCTATTATTAATATTTCCTATCAACTATACCCTTATGGGTTATCTTGCTTTTCTGTCCTCATATTCTCTATATTCGCCCATTTGCTTTTAAGGATAACTTTGCTTCTTTGACCTTGTATTATATAGTTTGCTCTTAAGTTTTGATTGTATCTTTTAGTCTTTACAATGATTAAAAAAATTAAAAGGGTTAGAATTTCCTTTTTTATTTCTAAAATCAGTCCTCTTGTAATCAATGGAATCAATCACCCTTGTAATCACTTCTGAAATATAAGATTTAGGATAGGAAGCTTATGAACCGTATTGTAAGTTTTAGGCTATCCCGATTATGAACCACATATTTGTTACAAGTAGATTAAACCTAATTAGAGTATTCCGAGAACTCTTGAAAACCTTGTAGTCTTTCAAGGTAGACTGCAACCTAAGAGTTTTATCAGAAAATTTTATAAAATTAACTTGGATCTTTACATATAGATCTATGCTAAGATTTTATCAGAAAATTTTATAAATCCAACTTGGACTTCTACAGGTAGATCCAACTTAAAAAATTTAACATAAAACTTTATAAAACTAAATAAAGTTTTATAAAACCAAATAAAGCTTTATAATTAAACTTTAAAACCTCTCAAGTGTTGATATTGAAACAAACATTCTCACAACACTTAGAAAACTCTTTGCTCACTTCACTTACACACTTGGAGAATGGATGAAGAGGTTGATGAAGCACTTGGAACAAGTGAAGATGACCCTCCTTTAATGAAAACACGATTCTCTCTTGGATGTAAAGTGGAAGCAAGATGAAGGCAAGGAAGCAATGAAAGCACGCAAGAGTTCTTTTGAAGTGTTAGTTCCCTTGGTCGATCATGCTCTTTATTTATAGACTTTTGATGAGCAATGTGGTTGAGCTTATTCATGCTTTGATGGTATCTAATTGGCATCAATGTCCATCCATAGTATGGATTTACTCTATCACACAATAGAGTTAAATATGGTTGGATAATCAATTTTAATACATATAAATATGGTTCCAACATGTATTAGCATATTAAAACAAATCAAAGTAATTAATTTGGTAGCTTGAGCTCATGCTAGATTTAAGATAAGGTTTTAGATAATATTCTTTCTCATATTAGCAATCAATTTGATTAATTTAATTTAAAACTACACATGGTATTTTAGATCTAGCATAATTAATTTAGAGTTAATTTATCATAGCTAGCTAGATTAGATTTAGAAATCGATAAGGCCAGGTTTATTGGTTTTAAATTCTTCATATATGTTGCCTTGATTTAATTTAAATACTCTTAAATTAGATTTTTATCACACTTTTAATTAATTAATTCGATTAAAGAACTTATGTGATTTGATTTGAATTCTAGGGTTTTGTATATTATGATTGATTCTTTAATTTAGGGTTACCTTAGGTGTATTTGTTTTAAGGGTTAATCTAAAATTATTTAAGAGATAATTTAATCATATGCATCGAGAAACATGATTCTACAAAATCAACCTTAGAGATGAACACATTCTTTGACATTATTTGTCTGTATGGCCTTCAAGGAATGTCCGGTCTGATTTTCGGCCATGAGCTTAAATTTGACCAGCGAATCCGTAACTTCCGATTTCAGACGTAGAGGGAAGATCCAGTTGAAATTGTTGTACCCTATGTCTGAGATTCATTATTCTCACTTAGGAGTCGAAGACATAAACCCTCTTGAGCATAGACCAGACTTTTTCGACAGTTTCGCAACAAGTCATCGATGCCAAAATCGATAGAGATATCAAGTTTGATAACATCCAACTCAAAATCAATTCATCTTGTTGAATCGAGTGTGAGTTATCAAGTTTGATTTCGCCTTGCAATACTCCATCAGACCATTCCCCTTCAAGCTCGCTACGAGTTGCGCCCTCCAGGCATAGTAGTTCGTCTTTTGACCAGTTGTGCGGTCACGGTATTAACGGACTCCGGATGTTCCGCCTACTTCCCAATCGCTTCACCCATAATTTTGGTAGACATGGTGATTAAGTACGCTCCTCAAACAAAATCATATATAAGAAAATCTTCTCAAGTCTTGTAGCTCTGATACCATATGATAAGAGAGTATTTTCAATCGGAATCGTGTCTTAATTTATTCATTTTCTCAAATATATATGTACATCACATGTATATATAATTAATGTAGTAATTACAAGTAACTATCTAATTATCTCTATCAGTTTACTGTGATCATAGATACATAGATTAAATCGTATAATTAATGGTGTTCATATCCACGTATCGATGATGGTCAGTCGTTCGATTACGATAGAAGTTGGGAAGACGACGATTAAAAAAAAACAAAAATGCGTTGATTTCCAAATGGATATATAGATCATGAGTGGGCCAAACAACCTTGGTTGGTCCAACAGAATAACAAATTTTTAATTGAATGGTTTCACAATGTATTTTGATAATTCATATATAATTATTGAGAAGAAAGTTCCAGGAGGCCGTTTTATAATGAGCCAAAAAGAGTCCGTGTGATATTAGCCTCACATCTTGAAAAAAATATCAAATCCTCTCACAACCGTTCATTCTGTTATTTATTTATTTTTAGCCTTACACTCTTTCATTTAGAGATGAACGACTAGGATTGGACGGACTTTTTTGGGCTTACCAAAGAGGGACTTCCCTGAAAATTACTCTATTTATTTTATTTTTTTGAGAAATTAAATTTTCATTACTGAAAAGTAGTGGTTGGGCATAGCCCAAGATTACAGAATATAGGAAAATGCAAGTACAGTAAATATAAAAACATTGTCTATCTCTTATACAGCTATGACTCTGACTAATTGGCCAAAGACTGAAACCTCAAAAGGTTGGACTTCCATGAGCGTATAACTTGTTTTTCAATCTATGAAAGATTGTGTTTCTTATAAAATGTAGAATTATATGCAATGCTCACATCCTTATAATTTCTCTGCTGACAATTTCTGGGAGCCTTAGAGTGTGTTGTTTTAATTTCCTATTCCTTTCAATAATTATAAATCATTTTATTATCTATTCATCTTTTGATTATCAAAAAAAAAAATAATAATAAGAATAAGAAGAAAAACAATTTTTGTAATGTGTAGCCCAAATATCTCAATGTGAATTTATAATGGTAAAATGATCTAACTTTAAATTTTACTCGGATATATATTTGTTTCATCTTTCACTTGACCTTCTAAAGGTTATTTAAATAAAAAAAAATTCAGAAAGGTTTATCTAATATGAGTTTAATAGTACTCAAGTCTGTATGGAAATATGTGCAGCCAAAACATTAAAAAATAACATTAATAATATCCAACGGCTCCCTGGAAAAAAAAACTGTATTTAATTAAATTCACCAATGTTGTAAATTAAAGTTGGACGGTGGTATTAGCTAGAGATTCTCATTTTGCTTTTAATTAAATAATTTTGTGAATTGTGCCCTAAACTTTGAATTTATAATATGTTGCTCGTTTTGTCTTGACCAAAAAAAACAAAAAAAGATTGGAAATTTTATCATGGACCACAGGTGCTTCTTCATTACTCGTTTGAACAACTTTACAAGAGAGAAAAACCTGGAGAAATACCCAATTGTAAAAACACATATGATCGAGGGCACATGTATAATTTTTCTTTCCCAACATACATATGGATGTAATTTTTCGCCTCGAAATTGTTATTATAAATAATAATTTTTAACATTATATCTTGTAACCGTTCATTAAATATATAATTAGAATCTCATATAGTAATTTTCACATGAATTGTAGCCTTATGTTTAAAAAAATTAGTGCAATAATCAAATTATTGTAAAATTAAGGGTTGTTAGTTAAAACAAGTTCTTTAGTTACAAGATTTACAAAAGTTACATCAAACTGATTATCAAATTGAATATAAATAATGATATTTTTTCTTCATCTTCTTCTTCTTCTCTCCTCTCCTCTTTCTCCTAAGTACAAATACGCACATTATCTCTCCCTTCTTCTCTCGCATTCCGTACAAACCAAATCCTCTACTCCAGTGATTGGATCCAAGGACAAGGAGAAGGAGCAGATCTTCTCCCAATTCCGTCCAAATTTGGAAGCGAGATAGATCCGATCGTGATATGTCACAGGGCGGCCGGCGCGATTTCTGAAATCCGTTTGGATGGGGCGGAATCGGACATCTTTCGTCCGTTGCAGTTAGGCGGAGGATCTCGAAAATTGTTGTAGTTCAAGGCGATGGTTGGGGTGAGGACGGGGGAAACGGTGGAGCAACATGTGGCATTTCCGAAGATGGAATCCACCAAACCTACCACAACTTCAACGACTGCTGTGCAGCAGTCGTCTCCGCCTGAAAGTGGGAAGCAGAAACCGTCTGATTGTTGCAATCCGGTTCGGAAAGCAGGATCTATTACCATGGACCATGTGTTGCTCGCTCTCCGAGAGACTAATGATGAACGGGATTTGCGGATCCAGAGTCTGTTCAATTTCTTCGACGCAGCTAATTCTGGATTTCTTGATTACACTGAGATCGAGGCTGGGTTATTGGCGCTTAACATTCCGGCGGAGTATAAGTATGCCAAGGAGTTGATTAGAGTCTGCGATGCTAATAGAGATGGAAGGGTTGATTACCAGGAGTTTAGGAGGTATATGGATGATAAGGAGCTGGAGTTGTACCGCATTTTTCAGGCAATTGATGTAGCTCATAACGGATGCATTCTACCGGAGGAGCTATTGGATGCACTTGTCAAAGCCGGTATGATAATCTCTGGAATAAAATAATCTAATTTTTTTTCATGGTTTTGTTTCTTGGTTGATTTTGATAACATGATTTATTTTAGGACTTAAGGACATAGGGTTTCTCGTAGATCACTTACTGCATTTTCATGCTATGATCGGCTTCTAAAATTGCATCTTAATCATTACATTAAGAATTCTAGGGTTTATTATTAAAATGTAAGTCTTAATTTTAGTCTACACTTTACCCAGTACTAGCAAGTGCATCCCCTGCCCAAATCTACCTGATACATGTTTTCCACTCGACAACAACTGCAATATAATCCAGTTTTAATCTGATTCTATGTTATCAAATATGTTGGTTCTTGTTTGACGATAACTGTTTATAGAGAATGTTGATGTTTAGATGACCATCTTATACATGTAAAGAATTTTAATGTTTATAGAGAATTACAGAATGAAATCATGTTTTATGCATTCATTGCTGCCAACTTTCCTGTTTTGGTAGGGTTTTCTATTCAAGGATTATCCCGTTCTCTTTTGTAGGGATTCAGATTGATGACGAGGAACTTTCTCATTTTGTTGATCATGTGGATAAAGATAATGACGGCATCATAACATTTGAAGAATGGCGGGATTTTCTTCTTCTCTATCCCCATGAAGCTACAATTGAAAATATTTATCACTATTGGGAAAGGGTCTGCCTTGTGGATATTGGAGAACAGGCCGTTATCCCGGAGGGAATTAGGAAAGATGTACATGCAAGCAAGTATTTGATTGCAGGAGGAGTAGCTGGTGCCATTTCTCGTACCGCAACAGCACCTCTCGATCGCCTTAAGGTTGTTATGCAAGTACAAACAACAAAAGTACATATTGGGCCGGCAATTAAGGAAATCTGGAAAAATGGGCGTTTCTTCGGGTTTTTTAGAGGGAATGGATTAAATGTAGTTAAAGTTTCGCCTGAAAGTGCAATTAGATTCTATACATATGAAATGTTGAAGAATGTCATTGTTGATTGGAAAGGGGAAGAAAAGAGTGATATTGGCGCTTCTGGTCGTCTTATTGCCGGAGGCTTGGCGGGTGCAGTGGCACAGACAGCTATATATCCCATGGATCTTGTTAAAACGCGTCTTCAAACTACCATTTGTGAAGTGGGAAAAGTTCCTACGATTTCTACACTTTCAAAAGATATTTTGATCCATGAGGGGCCTCGTGCATTTTACAAAGGCATTGTTCCGTCTCTTCTCGGGATTATCCCTTATGCAGGAATTGATCTTGCTGCTTATGAGACATTGAAAGATTTTTCTAGAACATATCTCCTAAAGGATAGTGGTGGGTTATCTTTCTTTTTAAAAGAACTTTTACAGTCATTTCTATTTTACTTAACGAATATATTTTCTGAGACATACATATATTTGTATTGTACGCATATATGTAGAGCCTGGTCCTCTTGTACAATTGGGATGTGGAACCATTTCAGGCTCTCTTGGTGCAACATGTGTCTATCCCTTACAGGTTGTTAGGACAAGGTAATCTGTTAGTTTTCTTAAAACATATCCATATCTGCTCTAGGATTAGCTTATGTAATGAATTGAAAGCTAATTTAATCTTAACATTCTCAGAATGCAAGCCCAACGTATGACTGCAAGCATGTCAGATGTATTTTGGAGGACATACAAACACGAGGGATTTTCAGGATTCTACAAAGGGCTATTTCCCAATCTTCTTAAAGTGATTCCATCTGCAAGCATTACATATATGGTTTATGAGACCATGAAGAAAAGTCTTGAACTTGATTAAAAACTGATATATTAATAACCTTGATTGACATGGCTAACTATTTAATTGTCGCTTCTAGTAACTAAGGTTACTAAAGAAGTATATCCTCTTCTTGCAATATTATGGTGGTATTTTTCCTTTGAAGGTATATAAAACAAAGCCTCTCCATCAAATATAACATTTTCAAGTTTGCCCTTGGCAGGTATTTTTTTTCACACTGTAAACTCTTCATCTTTTCTTTGTATACCCTCATATGTTTCTGTTTTGTTATTTCAATGTTGAACTTAAACCCTAATACCTACTAATTGACACTCCAGAGATAAATTCATGTTCAACTACATATTCTTTCAAATTAATTCGTTATAAACCCATCTGCCAAATTGTGATACCAATATTTTGGAAAATTATGCTTTTTCATTGCATTTAGATAGGTGTATATGAATTTCTTTGGCATGAAATACATAAAGTTTGATTATTATGCAGGATATGGAATATCCATCCAGAACATACATATCAACGATAACCATTAAAAAAACAACTGGAACAGGTTTTGAGAATTTCTTTGCTTTGAATTAAGTTGTATCAGTACAGTCTTTATTCCAACCTTATCGTTTACCTGGGGAATCTGGATAGAGATTTTTTGTAGAAAATATCTATGCCGGCAAAGAGAGTTTGCTAGTGCTGCAAATAGTATATTAAAATCATATGCTTCTCAAACGGAGGAGTGCAATTAGTCTTTGTTATGTATTGCTTTTGCCTTCTTTATTTATTTGTTTATTGTACAGGGACAACAATCAATCAAATAGTGATGAAAGAATAAAATATCTGGACAACACAATACGAGATTTGGTGAATCGGTCGACTTACCGGCAGATTAATCTCTGGACACTAGAAGACAATGAACCTTTCCCACTAGATGATGATATGTAGTTTTTATGTACACAGATAGATATTTTGAGAATTATTGATTTAATTCTAGTGAGATTTGCTTTAATGATATGATTCTAACGTCATATCTTAATAAATTTTCTACCGTCAATCGATAAATTTCCCCGGAAAATTATTCTTACGAAGGGGATGTATTTATTATAGAAATAGTTAGAAAACACGCAAAAGGGAAAATAATAGATGATACTCTTTTACTGGCTTACCTGCCAGTAAAAGATTTATCACGAGAAGAATGATTAATTCAAAAAGACAGCCCAAGCAACACAGATCCTCAAAATGGAAGAAAGAGACAAACCAATCGATGCATTAAAAATCTGTGTCCCAATTTTACATGTAAAGAAATGTGTTATATAATTGATATATTGGATACTTGATCATACAAGAAGAAGAAGAAGCCGAACTGAACTGAACTGCAAGAGTAATACTGGAAACTAATTCCCACCTTAAAGATGTTATTTGATATGATTATTATTGTTCACCTCCTGATTCGAGAGTGTTACTTAACCTGCATCCAAAATAATAGATTTCACATCAAGATATAATAAAAATGAAAGAACATTTACCTTCATTCCTAATGAAATTTCAACTTCATCAAAAAAAAAAGAATGAAGATCCAGTTGAAGCAAAGTTCTAAAAAATGAATGAGTTTATACCAATCTAAGCCCTCAAAAAGTCCTTCCCCCTTTATGGCAGATGTTTTAAATATCGACCACTGGCGGTTTTTTATCTTATGCAACTCCAAGGCTTCCGTCACTGCAGCAGCATCAAGAGCACCTGGAAGATCCTGTTAAAAACAACAGATGGGATTGATTTCCCACTGCACGCATAGATTGTTTTACTATGATTACCTTTTATATGTGTATCTTTCTAATTTATCCCAAAGAGATTTTTATAACCCATCTTATATTTTTGTTCTTTGTTTTGATCACCTTCATTTTCCTAAGTTTCAATCTGACCACACAAAAGCATTTTAATTGAAATCCAGGGTATAATTGAAATCTAGTTGATGATGTTTCTTTACCCAATTTAAATGAGAAGCAAATATCGCAAAATGGTATCCTCTCTATTAAAATCTTAATTCTTTCATCTAAGAATAAAAATGTAGGATCATTTGTAAAATGAATTAACCATTAACCACACTTCTAAAAGGCATTAACCATTAACTACACTTCTAAAGCATTTAAAAAATATCAAGAAAATGAATCAATAATGACTATCACCTGCTTGTTCGCATAAACAAGAACAACAGCATCTTCTAACTCATCCTCCTATTAAAAAACAACTAAATCAGTAATCATTTTTGGTCAATGAATCAAAAAAATCTCACAATTTTAAACATTTAAATAATGTTGACAATTCATGAAATAGTGGGTGGCTTTGTAAGAAGAATGTAAACATATTTCATAATTGGAAACAAAAATGATACTTACATCCAAGATAGCATGAAATTCATCTTTTGCAGTTACCAATCTGTCTACGTCACTTGAATCTACCACATATATTATAGCTTGTGTATTTGGAAAATAACACCTCCAATAAGGCCTGTGTAAACAAATGGTCCATAGAAATTACTGGTTTATTACTTACAATAAAGCATTTTCCATTAGGACTATCTTTTTCCAACACTGAAGAAAATTATACATATCTATCAAAATATATACAAAACATCAGAAAAGATGACGGAATGACATTGTGCATAATGCAAATAATTAAAATCACTCAATTTCAGTTGATGAATTTAATAAATATTGAACTGGAAATAAATTTTTCTTGATGTTATTCTATCGAAATTGACTATTATTCTATCGAAATAATATCTTGATGTTGTGGGCAGAGTGGCAGACAAACAGAAAACTAGCTTGTAGTGAAGATGTAGCTAAGAACTAGCTCAGAAATTAAGAAGAACAGACTTAAGTTGCAATTATTTGTGTCGATATTTACTCTATAAATTCTTATCTTATTTCGCTAAGAAATCTGTTGATGGATGAAATGACCAATTAGTAGCAAACTGGCCTAAGAATCTAGAATGGTGCTTATTTTACACAATACTTGTATAGAAAGAACTAAAGAGGGCAGAGGATGTTGAAGAAATCATCAAAACAGAGAAAATAATAAACAGAAACAAGGGAGGTATTTACCTGATACTGGTCTGACCACCTGTTCAGTAAAAAAAATTAATCAGAAAGTAATAAAACAACTTAAAAGTCTTATACCGAAAGAAAATTAATAATAGTTTTATAGTTAAATACAGCAAAAAAAACCGAGTCACAACTTGCAAAGTAATGAATGCAGTAGATTAAAAATTAGATGAACAATAATACAACATCAATCATTCACTCTTATATGAGCCATATCAAAATTCATGTTATTCAATATTAAAAGTAATTTACATATCACGTCATAACAGAACAGATGATAATCATGATCATAATAAATTATCTTAAGAAAAATTTAATGATTACATGGTTAAAGGAATTACAGTGTTAATACACTGCAAATTACATTGCTGTAAATATATAATCATATTTTCAGGACTTAATTGCTATTATCTAGATAGTTTTATTTTACAGGTAAATAAACCAAGACTGGATGAAAGCAATTAAAGGAAACTTGAGGGCAAATGTACAAAAGTTTAAATAAAGTGTAAATGGGCCAATTCGGTTGGGTCACACACTGGGCTGGTGTCAACTAATGCAACTACAAGATTTAGTTAATCGGATATTATTAGTTAATCTGTTAGTAATAGATAAGTTGTGTAATTAGTTGATAGTTAGATAAGTGTTATAAATAAGATGCTTTTGTAACATTAAAATTATTCAAGTTAATACACATTTCCTCTCTAATTCTCCTCTTCCTGAACCGGCTCATTTAACCACCGGTTCAGCCTAGTTAACTACCGATTTATTTTCAAATCGGATTTCCCTCTTTCTTCTCCTCATGGCTGCTCTGCTGGAAGACCTTCCCGGCAAGACGCCGGCCGATTCTCCAACTCAAGCTACACGTCGCTTTAATATGGTATCATCAGTTGGGAACGATGTCAACATTGATCCTGAAGCTTCCGCACTGCTGCACTCGAAGCAGAACAATGAGGAACTCATTTACTCCTCAACAGATTCCAAAGAAGCAACGATGTCTTCCAGCTCGGAGGGGACTGATAATTTTTTCAGAAGAAGAGGAAGGAAGAAAACAAGCAAAAAGAAAAGATCCCACAGCAAAAGAAGAAGCATTCCAAGAAAGTCACCATACTTTCTTTCTGCAGGGGATCATCCAGGTGCACTTATGGTGTCTGATAAATTGACAGGAGAAGGAAATTACGTTTCTTGGGCTAATTCAATGAAGCTCTCCTTACTTTCAAGAAGAAAAACAACTTTTGTAAATGGAAAGATCAAGAAGCCCATTGATGAGTCAAGTGAAGAATATGAAGATTGGGAAGCAGCAAATGGCTTAGTGCTGTCTTGGATTGTGAATGGAGTTAGTCCACAAATCGCATCAACTTTAATTCACACAGAAACAACATATGAAGCTTGGGTAGAGCTTCAAGAGAGATATAAACAAAAAAATGCACCCAAGACAAGCCAACTGAGGTATGAGATTAATACTCTAAATCGATCTACTGATAATATCTCTGTGTATTTTGATAAATTTAAATCCCTATGGGATCAATATATGGAGATAGAAAAACCCGAGTGTAGGTTTTGCACAACTTGTGCACCTATCTACTCTAAAAAAATGGAAAAGGATAGAACTCATCAGTTCCTCCTAGGTCTAAATGAAGATTTTATGACTATAAGGAGCCAAATCCTAGCATATTCAGAGCTACCCACAATGAATCAAGTTTTCTCTTTGGTCATTCAAGAAGAGAAACAGAAAATGAATTTTAAAGAAAAAGTTAGCTCAACAGCCATGTTTGCAAAAAAGAATGGCAAGGAAGAAAATAAAGAAGAACCAAAGAAGAAAGGCTTATACAGCAAAAGTGGTAAGAAACTAGATACAAAATATTACTGCGATAATTGTAAATTTTTTGGGCATATTAGGGAAAATTGCTATCACATAGTAGGCTTCCCAAACAAAAATAAAAAAGATGGCTACAAGAAGTCCAAAGATACTGCTAATCAGACTTCCACCACAACAAATCTACCCAACCTAAACAATGAAGAATTACTACTACTTAAGGATTTGTTGAGCAAATCCACTGGTATGTCTTTTTCATACAATTTTTTGAATTATGAAAATATTTGGATAGTTGATAGTGGAGCTTCTCAGCATATGACTGGGAATTTTCATTATTTTGATGATACTCCAAAAGAGGAATTAGATCACTATGTGACCATTCCTAGTGGAGAAAAATGCAAAGTTAAATATACTGGAAATATAACACTATCAAAAGATCTAATTTTAAAGAATGTGTTATATATTCCAGAATTTAGAGTCAATCTAATTTCAGTAAATAGATTGATAAATCATTCAGATCTGAATTTAATTTTTTCAAAAAAAAATGGATGTGAATTTCAGGTAAGCAAATCAGGGAAAGTGATTGGGCAGGGTGAGCCTAAGGATGGTCTTTACATACTAAAGCCAAGATTTCCTGAATTTGCATACACATCTATAGAATTTCAGAATTGGCACAAAAGACTTGGCCATATATCAACAGAGAAGATGAAGATGCTCATCAACAATGGAGATCTAGAAATTAGAAATAACTCTTTAAATTCTGAAAATTCTAAACAATATAGTGATGATACTATTTTGAATAATTTTTCCTCAAAAATAAATAAAAACCTATCAAAATTAAAAGATAGTTGTGATATTTGCCCTCTTGCAAAACAAACAAAATTAAAATATAAAAACAGTACATCAAAATCAATATTTGATATTGTTCATATTGATATTTGGGGAAGATTCCCAATCACAACACATGATGGTTTCAATTTCTTCCTAACTATAGTTGAGGATTATAGTAGAACTACTTGGACTTTTTTATTAAAATCCAAGAGCATAGCCCTAGAATGTGTTAAAAACTTTATAATAAAAGTTAAAAATCTTTATAATAGCAATATCAAGGTCATTAGAAGTGATAATGGAGGAGAGTTTACCTCACATCAATTCACAAAATTATTAGAGGCATATGGGATAACTCATCAACTTACATGCCCATATACACCTCAACAAAATGCTATAGTAGAGAGGAAACATAGGCACTTATTAGAAGTGGCTAGGTCTCTACATTTCCAAGGACAAATTCCTTTAATATATTGGGGTGAATGTGTTCTAACAGCCACCCACATAATAAATAGAATTCCTTCTAAAGTTCTCAAAAACAAAACCCCATATGAAATACTAAATAACAAGGCACCAAGTTATGAATCTATGAAAATATTTGGTTGTCTATGTTATGCAACAAATAATATTAGAGAACATAAATTTTCTCCAAGAACATTCAAAGGCATTTTTATGGGATATCCTTCTAATATAAAAGGGTATCTAATACTAGATATAGAAACCAAGAAGTTTCATATTTCTAGAAATGTACTTTTTAGAGAAAATATTTTTCCTTTTAAGGATGACATTATAATCAACAAGAAAAAAAAACAAAATATCATACATGAGGAAATATATAATAGACTTATATATAAACATTATGATTCTAAAAATGAAAATGATTATAGAATCTCAAAAAATTCTGAAAATAACAATTTTCAAAACAAAAAGCTAGAATCTCAAATATCTGAAAATTCAAAGATATTGGATCCTAGTAATATAAATTCAGTAATACCTGAAAAAGATGAAGAAATAACTCATCTAAACTCTAAAACAAAAGAAAAATTTAAAAATAAAAACATAAGAAATTATGGTCAAAAGAGCCATAAAAACTCAAATAAATATGTAAAAAACTCATTAAGAGAGGATTCATTGCAAAACTATGAAAAGCATGAATCAAATTCACAACCTAAAAACCAAACAGACATTGGTATTAAATCTAGAATGAGTCATACAGAAGCCCATTCAAATAATAAAGAATTCATAAGAAGTAGTCATGGTCCAGAAGGAACTTCTACAGAGAAAGATACTCTGGAATATTTTTCAGATCAACAAAATGATACATTAGATATAAATCCTGAAAATAGGAATGAAATCAATATGGAAACTAATTCAAATCAGTCACGAAACAATTCAGAAAAAACACCTGAATTTGAAAATAGTAACAGCTTAAGAGCTGTTTTGAAACAATCAGAAAACAGACCAGAAATACCATCTAAATATAGGAATGATGACATTGAAACTGATCTGAATCAATCAAGCCCTAATTCAGAGAATATTTCTGAAATTTCAGGCAGAAATGTTTTGAAAAACAACTTGAGTAGATCAAATAATAACTCAAGAAATCTGCCCAATTCACATAACAAAAACATTCTGGACATTTTAGAACATACAGAAACAAACTTCAAAAAGTCATCTGGTTTTCCAGATAGACACATCATGATTGATAACACAAGTCAATCAAATACTAATCCTGAAAATTCAGAAAGTAATCCTGAAGAAGAATCTGCTGAAATTGCAGAAACCACTAGTCTAGAATTAAATCAATCAGAAGATACTTCACAACAAAAAGTCACAAACAACAAGGTAGAAACCTTACAAAATAAAACCAGTCTATATGGTAGGAAGATTATCAAATCAAAACAATTTCAAGAGTATTATCTTGAAAATGAAAAAGACTACTTCCATGGATCAAAATATCCTATGAGCAACCATGTATCCTATAATAGGATAAATAAAAATCATAGACAATATTTAAAACAAATTACCATTCATGATGAGCCAAATTCTTTCAATGAAGCTTCAAAAGACCAAAATTGGGTGGAAGCAATGAAAAAAGAAACGAATGCTCTAAATGAAAACAATACATGGACATTAACTGATCTTCCAAAAGATAGAAGATCAATTGGGTCTAAATGGATTTATAAAATAAAATACAAACCAAATGGGGATATAGAGAGGTATAAAGCAAGGCTAGTAGCCAAAGGCTTTACCCAAAAAGAAGGTTTTGATTTCTTTGAAACCTTTGCACCAGTGGTTAAAATGGTCACAATCAAAACAATAATAGCTGTGGCAGCTATGAAAAGATGGAATTTATATCAATTAGATGTAAATAATGCCTTCCTTCATGGTGAACTACATGAAGAAGTTTATCTAAGACCACCACAAGGTCTTCTAAGTGAAGGTGATAAAAGAGTGTGTAAATTAAACAAGTCACTCTATGGGCTAAAACAAGCTTCAAGGAGCTGGTTTGAGAAATTAAGAGGGGTCCTCTTAGATATGGGTTTTATTCAAGCCAAGTCTGATTACTCCCTTTTCATAAGAGAAAAAAATCAAAACATATTATATCTCATAGTATATGTAGATGATATTATCATAACTGGGAGTAATGAATTAGAAATTGGAATAATCAAAGTCCAATTAGAGGAAAAATTTAAACTAAAAGACTTAGGAAGACTAAACTATTTTCTAGGTATTGAGGTATCATATTCCAACAAAGGAATATATCTTTCCCAAAGGAAATATGCATTAGGCATAATAGAGGATTGTTGGCTCTCAGGAGCTAAACCCTCAAAAATACCAATAGAGAGACATATAGACCTCAAAAATGACAAATCTCTAAAAATTGAAGATCCAACCTTCTATAGAAAGATAGTTGGAAAGCTTATCTATCTAAACATAACCCGACCAGATCTAAGCTTTCCAGTGAATTGGTTGAGTCAGTTTATGAATGAACCAAAAGAAATTCATCTTCAAGTGCTTTTTAAACTAATAAGATACATCAAAAATGCACTTGGACAAGGACTCATATATAACAGAGTTGGAAATATGGTTATTCAAGGATATTGTGATGCTGATTGGGCATCTTGTCAAATAAGCAGAAAATCTTTAACAGGGTTCTGTATAATGCTAGGAGAGTCACTTATCTCTTGGAAATCCAAGAAACAAGTAACAGTGGCTAGATCTTCATGTGAGGCTGAATATAGAGCCATAGCTCAAACCACATGTGAATTGACTTGGATTCATCAATTGATGG
The DNA here is from genome assembly GCA_001185155.1 of Zostera marina. NCBI lineage: Eukaryota > Viridiplantae > Streptophyta > Magnoliopsida > Alismatales > Zosteraceae > Zostera > Zostera marina. The sequence continues at coordinate 28,047 of LFYR01001191.1, read as the reverse complement.
ATGAGCTAAAAATAAAAGTGAGAAAACCATCAATTCTATATTGTGACAATAAATCTGCCATATACCTAGCTAATAATCCAGTTTTTCATGAAAGAACTAAACACATAGAGATCGATTGTCATTTTATAAGAGAATTGATAACTCAAGGAAAAATATTGATAAAACAAGTTGGAACTAAATTCCAACTTGCAGATTTTTTAACAAAGGCATTGGGAGATAAAGAAATAAGTACTGCTCAGTCCAAGCTTGGAATAATGAATTTATATTCCAAGGCTTGAAGGGGGAGTAAAGGATTAATAAATCTGAAACAATAATTAAACCAAATCAATGGAATAACATTAAACTAAACATAAGGACTAAACTGACATTATATTATGTTTAGTACTTGTTAATATTTTTGGTTAAGTTTTTGTAGTACAGGTAAATTTCCCAACACTCAAGGATTCAATATAAAAGAATATGGAGGGCTAAGCAGCAATAATTTCAATTAAATAGATGGGCCAATTACAACTGGGCCGAATTCAACTATGGGCTGCGACAGACTAATAATTAATGATTAGAATAAATTAGTTAGTTAAGAAATTAGTTATGTAATAAGTTAGTGATTTCTTATATAACTAAGTGTAATAAACATTGATCATTAATCAAGTTAATACAGTTTTCCCTCCTAATTCTCCTCTTCCCGAACCGGCTCGTTTAACCACCGGTTCAGCTTAGTTAACCTCCGGTTTATTTTCAAATCGGATTTTCCCCTTTCTTCTTCTCATGGCGGCTCTGCTGGAAGAACTTCCCGGTAATACGCCGGCCGATTCCCCAACTCAAGCTACACGTCGCTTTAATAGTTATTGCATTAAACAAAATCAGTGCAAAAAGAAAATCAAAACCTAATATTAATGAAAAGTATACATTATATTTTATAAACACATGAACAGGTATTAGGAATCTGAATTGAGTGCAGCGAAATTTTCATTACAGTTTAAAACAAATAAGACTTGGCTCTGGGTATCAGAATTATTTTAACCCCCCCCCCTATTTCCTATACTGAATACTAATGCTAAAATAAAAATGAGAAAACATCGTACAACAACTAAAACAATAGACAAAAAAAAAATATACATCGTAAGTCAATTGGGCATAAATATTATAATAGCAATCAAAACCAAGAAAAAATGATGAAATCAAATCAAAATAAGAACTTCAAAAAAATGAAAAATGGCATTGACGGCTCAAATATGCTTGCATAAGCACCACAAGGTCAGTAGAACTTTCTAAATCACCAAAACAGACATTACTAGTTCCAACGTGGAAGGAAACGATGAAAGCAGAATACATGGCACTATTGAAGAACAACACTTTGACACTAATCCCTCGCACTTCAAATGATAATGTGATTAACTCAATCTGGATCTTCAAAATCAAAGAGAAAGAAGATGGAAGCATTGCGAGACTCAAAGCGAGACTTGTGGCTAATGGACTTCGTCAAATAGAAGGAACATAATACAATCAAATATGCAACCCTGTGTTGAAACCAATATCAATCAAATTAGTACTCACGATAGCAGTTACAAGAGGATGGAAAATCATGCAGATCGACATATCCAACGCATTTTTGCACGGAGATATTGAAGAAAGGGTAGTTATGTCTCAACCAATGGGGTTTGTTAATCCAGACCGACCACATCACGTTTGCTTGTTGAATAAGGCATTCTACGATCTCAAACAGGCACCACGCATGTGGTTCAAAAAAGTAAAAGAGTTTCTGTTAAGATAAGGGTTCACTCAAGGGAGTTCAGACCCATCTTTATTCATTTTGTCAACTGTAACACCAGTAAAACATACAATATATCTGTTGTTGTATGTCGATGATATGATAATTACAGGTTCGGATAATACACTAGTTGAAAAGATGATAAACAAATTAGAAGACGAATTTGCACTCAGACGACTAGGTGAAGTATCATTATTCTTGGGCATTCACGTGAAAAAGGACAGACTTGGACTACATCTGGATCAAACACAATACTTGGAAAATCTACTCAAAAGTTGTGGAATGGAGAATTCCAAAACATCAAACACTCCGATGATAACAAATCAAGATCTACACTCCGATGAACAACCAATCAAAGAAGACAAAGAGTACAAACGAATTGTAGGCTCACACTGCAATACCTTATAATCACGAGACCTGATATACAGTTCGCGGTAAACAAACTATCCCAATACACGGCACTTCCGAAGCCCATTCATTGGATAGCAATGCAGAAAGTATTACATCATCTGTCCGGAACACAGAAGTTGGGACTGATACTACGAAAAACAATATCCTTTTCTATCACCAGTTATTGTGATGCAGATTGGGGAGGAGACACAAATGATCGCAAAAGTCAAACATGTTATCTCATCTATTTAGGCGAATCTCTTATTGCATGGACATCCCGTAAACAAAACATCGTGGCCAGATTAAGTACGGAATCAGAATATCGAGTGATTGCCACAACAGTTACGGAACTCGAATGGACACGCAATCTGTTGTTGGAGTTAGGCATCAAAGTACAACTACCAATGACATTCAGGTCCGATAACTTGGGTGCAACATTTGTGGCTTCAAACTCAGTATGTCACACGAAATTGAGACACGTAGCAATCGACTTAAAATACGTCCAAGAAAAAGTGAAGGCAAGAACAATATGTATATCACATATACCAGGAATACATCAAAAAATCGACATATTTACTAAAGCATTGAAACCGGTGTCATTCATTGATTAAAAAAACAATCTAGTCAGATAACTCTCCCAAGATTGAGGGGGTGAATTAGATATTAGTGTTACCATAGATTAGTTGTTAGGATTAGTGTTAGTATTAGCTAAAAATAGAGGTAACATCCTATTGCATAAACCACAATTTGAGTTTCGTAATACATCAATACTAAGTACAGCAGATTTGAATGCTTCCTTGACTAAAGACCTGTAGAGAATATTAATTGATTGTTATTGAATTTAAAAATATAATTTAAATGAATAAAAATAAAAAATCGAGGAGAACGAAGACTAAAGGATAAACCAGTATGAAATAGGAGAACTAGAGAAGGCATAATGGTAGAAGGAATGATAGTTTGGGGAAGAGAACGAAGTGGACGGAGAGTCACATTCGGAAGATGGGGTTAGAAAAGGGAGAGGAAGAAGATGGAGGTCTGTCGTATGATTGTTTTTAGGTAAAGTGTAGTTGAAATAAATAGCAAGTTGATGATTTGACAATATGAATATGAATCAACATCCAGCCAGAGTCTATTAGTCCAGACCCAGTTATATTGGTTTTTAGAAGACTCCAAAGTCCATACACAGATCTAGAAATTCTTTATTTTCAATTTAGAGTATTATCATTGATGAGAAACAAAAATGAACAAGCGTGAAAAAGAAAATAAACACCCCCACAGAGGCCAGAAACACATGCAATTCCAAGCAAGCTTGTAACGATGAATTTTCCAACAGGCTTGCACGGTTGTTATTTTCCCTAATTATCAATAACAAAACGAAATATTTAATAAAAGATCGAAAAATGAAATAATAAATCATATAAAACCCTGCTCTATTTTTTATATATAGCAACTACTATGGCGGCGTCGCTAGCCTTTCTACTAGAATCAGATCTTATGAAAATCCAGTTAAAGATCCATCCAGTTACCATTATGCAAGTCATTGACATGAAGATGGATAGAAAACTATTAGTTTGGTTCATAAATTTTCATTCTATTAGACAAGTGACAAGTCTAAATGGGTCGTGTGACATTAGATTGTTCCGCCAGCGGCGCTACACTGTTTTTAACATTTAAAAAAAAAATCCATACAAGGAACATATATTTTTCTTACAAATACAAGATTATTTGAGCACTAACCTATTCTATATATAAAAAAAAAGCACAACAGCTTGGAAAATATAAACAGTATATATTGTTTCTATGTATTTTTATTCATAGAATAACATTTCCAAACATGGAAAGTCTGGAAATGTTATTTTATGATTTCTATCCACCACTTGTTGATTGGGTGATGACTTTGTTTTCTTGAAACATTGGGGGAGAGTAAAACTCCAAAAAAACAAATCACTCAATGTAAACAAGAATTGCAGCTGTATTCAACACCTAAATATTCTACTTAAGCGAGGATGATTACAATAGGGTTCTTTGTTTATTGTGAGGATGAATTTATTTTTTGTTGATTGCAATTAAAAAACAATGCAAAAATGCAAGAAACATACACACTAAACAGTCACCAAACCCACCTTGAATTCACGCAAAAACATTCATTCCACAGACTCCTCCTCCTTCTTGGGACCTAAAAGAGTAACAACGAAAAACGGACGTTTAAACTCCACAGAAAATACAGAAAAATGCATAATTTAAACATGTATTTATTTAAATGCAATTACAAAAGAAGAAAAAAGTTAAATTCATTGTGATATAAGCTATTACCATGTAGATCGTAAGGACGCGCATCCTTGCCCCATCCAATGCCACGAGTGGACTCGAGGTATTGTCGTCGAAGGTCGCGACACTTCTCACGATGGTTGACACCCTCAATTCGGTAACACCACTTAAGCTTCTCTCTTATGATCTTGGCGGTCTCAATAGCAATCCACTTCTCACGAACCAGATATTCTCTATACTCCAGAAAAGCTACCGGATCCTTGTACGGGTTCGCCAGATCAAAGTCATCCGGAGGACCCTCGTCGAATTCCACCCCGCTCTTTCGCACCATCTCTGATCTCTGAACTCTCGATTGATTTCTGCTATCCAAAGAGCTAGGGATTTGACAGGGGGCTCTGGGTGGTGGGTAGCATTTCGGGACTTCGAGTCGGATCTAAAATATCCGATAACTCATTATAAGTAATAAAAAAAGAATAATTTAAATAAAAATAAAAATCCGACCTTAGCTCAGTTGGTAGAGCGGAGGACTGTAGTTATCTTAACAGTAAAATCCTTAGGTCGCTGGTTCGAATCCGGCAGGTCGGATTATATTTTTATGTTAAAATTATAGTTGCATATAAAATTAAAATTCACAGATACAAAAGATAGACTGACTACATAAGGACAGACAGAGAGCAAAACAAATACGTTTGTCTTCTTTCCCCCATATTGGACTAACAAACCCCGATGACGGAGATGGCGGGAAAAACGATCCAGGAGAAGCCAAAGACTGTACAAAAGATCCACCCGACAAAGACAACGGAGAGAGCATGAAATTTGATCTCAGTGGTGGAGGAAACTTTTAAGCTTCGGAGATTTTAAAGATTGAACCGAAGCCGATTCTCTTGCTGCAGCAGCAGCAGCAGTTTCCGTATAAACCGATTGATTATGATCGGAATGCATATATAACTTGTCCTCTTTTTCCTGAAGCTCCAAAGCTAGATTGGAGCGCTGGTGGAGAAAAGAGGAGAGCGGTGGAGATCGAATTCTTTGGAGATGCATACTGGGAGATCGCTCATCCAGAGTAAGACTAGGGGATGAGTGGTTTAGATTCGAATTTGGATTTCCGGTGAGATGTTGAACGAGTTTACGGAAATCGCTCTTATCGATGTTGTAGACCTGTGGGGTTGGAGATTTTTTAATGCTCTTGCTGTTTTTGTTCACCCCAAGCTGTTGGTCGTTGTAGCCGCCGGAAACCCCAATATGGATACGGTTGGTATCCATGTCGACGATCAGTTGAGAAATCGAATTTGAATTTTTAAAGAATCCAAAATCCGTAAGAAGACCATACGTGATTGCTTCCTTACTTTTCCTCTTCAACCAGAGTAGCCAGCACTAGCAGAGTCCAATAATTTTGGGATAAAGACCATAAGCTCAGGTCAGCATTGCGACTGGTCAAAGAAATTATAAATCTGAACCAAACCACAATAGTTAGGTAGGAACTAGAAAGGATTAACTAACTTTTTCTGTACAATTAAAGAAAATAAACACAAAATTATATTAACCTCTTTGGATCTAAACATCATCAGTAGGGAAACTAAGTACTATCGTACTAGTTACTAAGAAATAAGACAAATGCCTGCAAATTTGGAATTCAATAGTGTATAGGATATGTGCCTTCAGCTTGACTTCTTAGTTCTTAATGACAAAATAAACCTGTCCACACTCAGCAGTCATATTTGAGCAGAGTGAATAACAAGTGGATTGATGATTTGATACCATTCACATTAGAGTTTTCGAGAGTGTGGCGTCCAGCTTATCGGCCAGTGATGAGATCCAAGTCTGCTTATAAAACTGTATTAGATTGATCACACACAACAAAACAAACAAAAGATGGAAGGTATATGACTAACTATCTAACCTGATCCAGATTGGTAAAACCTCTAACAGTGTCGCCACCAATTATTACAATTCCCATGTCACCAATTGGTTGCAATATCACAGACTACAAAAGGGGCAAAGAAAATTACATTATCATGCTCTAAACCTGACAGAACTCGATAAATAATTAAAATACAACACCAGATTACCAGTTACCTGAGTGTTTGAAGGCAAAAAAGAAAGCTCAACTCTTCCAGGATATAAGGAAAGATTGGCTAGATAATTCTCTGCACAAATTGGCTGGAATGTCAGACTAGTAAGATATTTCATACTACATTTTTCGAATAATAATATTAATAATGTGATTTTATAACTTAAATTAGACGCTTACGTTTTCCGACTTTCATGGCATTCTTATAGAGCGATCCTTGAGATAACTTTTGGACTAGAACAGGAACAACGTCACCACGCGATTCAGCTGCAACTCCAATCTGAAGAAGACACTTGTTTCCATACACAACTACTAGAGACTTGCAACATGTTGCTTCTAATAGAGAATTCCATACCCTGATATATGAAAAAAACAAACCATGGTCATTTAAACTCTTAATGTTTCTATTTTATGAACATTTCTATCCAGTCTAAGAAAATGCATATTGACAAAAATAGACCCCTCCCTCTCCCAGATAATGTAGGTTTCCATATCATTATTGCTTTCATAGCTTAGCAATATATCAAAGTTACCATAGCAACTCACTGGCTGTGAAATCTGAAAGTTGTGGTGATAACTGCTTACATTCGACACCATAAAGAATTTCCTGAAAATAACCACATAAACAAAAACTCCCAATTCACTAAGAAAATATCAAAAGCAATCACATTGAGTTATCTTTAAATGGTGGAAGTGTCACCGGTGAAAGAATTTTGGGCTTAATCGACAACCACACTAATCCAGCAAGAATGTTGGTCACTGCCAAAGCAATACCCAAAATGTCTGCTCTGGACTGAGAGCTGCACATTGAAAACGTATAAAATATTTGTTTTCTTTAAATGCCAAAAAATGATGACGAACAGTGAGGAGACAAACCTAGCGGCGTCAGTGACGAGAACGATGCCAAAAAATGCACGATTGAGAAGGACGGCGAGCAAGGAGAATCCACCGACAAAAATAGGAAGACTCCTGACGACGGTATCATTTTCATAGATGAAATCGACAAGTAAAGCCTTTTTCGGTTTCGGTCCTTTATAACCAGATTTGCTATCCTTGAAATCCATTTGCAAAGAAACACTTCATAACTGTGAATTGATAAAAAGAAACAATTCATAACGACGGATATTATCCATTGAGTACCAGAGAAGATCGAATGGAAAAGCGTCGAATTAGTTGTTTCGTAGTAATGTTGAAATGTAGAAGAAGCGGCGGCAAGCTCCGGCAGCAAAAGGCGGAGGAAATGTGAGGAAGAACGAAAGTGCAACCACTCCCCTGGATCAGCATGTCTTTAACTCATCAATCATTCATTCCTTATCTAAATAACTAACTAACTATATAATAGAAAAAATTGAATATTCCACCTTTAAGCTGAAATATATTTCAAATAAGTCCCTATGACTTTCACTGTAATAAGAAGCTAAAAAGTAAAAACCAATAGAAAATCATTCAAACTACTTTACTTAAGTATTTAACCCTTAATAAAATCTCCTATAATTAAGAATTCTAGAAATAAGTAATTTACAGGAGATTGGGAAGCCAGTTACTATAGAACATTGAAAATAAACAGGTAACTACTGACTACCAAACTACACTAACTGTATTTCTTGTAGCAGGAATTGGAGCCCATCTCTTATCTCTATCATTCAAATTTGTGGATTCATAAAGCATCTCAAGAATCTCCATAAGGGACGAGTTTGAGAAGTTTTGTTAGTTCATATGACTTGAACTCTTTTCCGAAACAGAGGGCGATGTCTAGAGGAGTCTTTCCATCCTGAAAGACAACAAATGAACAGTTTTTTTAAAAATGATCTCTAATTTTATATGACAATTAGTGCATATTCTTACTCTAGTTCTTCTGGTTTTATCAGCGCCATTTATCAATAACACCTTGGTGATATCCCTTGATCTACTTTGGACTGCTATATGCAAAGGCGTCCAACCATCCTGGATGTGATAATGACAGAAGTATATTAAAAAAGAGATCTAACATGATGACTTGAAGATTGAGTACAGCTTACAACTTACATTATCTGCAACATTTACATTAACTTTATGTTTAATGAGAAGCTTCACAGTTTGGATGGCACCAACTTGAACAGCATAATGTAGTGGGGTGATACCATCCTATCAAAAGAGATTTATATGAAAACTTTAGAGTTTTATTTGTGAAAAAATACCAAAAGAGTTTAACAGATTAGACAATATGTAACGCTCGCAGCTCACTCGATCTTTGCATTGGATATCAGCGCCTTTTCTTAGAAGATGGCTAATGACAGCTTCTTTTTTACCAATCACTGCCTTATGAAAAACGGTGAATCCATTCTGTTTCACCGAACCTAATCAGGATTGTTTTGCTTGCACCAAGGGAATGTGATTTAATTTAATGCTACGATTTCATGAAGATTAAAAAATACAAATAATGAGAAAACTTACCTTGTCCACCATGTCGATATGTGTGTTGTCTTCGAGCAATTTATCCATGATGGGTATCTGCCCAGATAGTGCAAGGGAGTGCAGTGGATTCCAATTATTCTGAATCAACCATGGATCAAATTAATAACAAATTTCACCCAATCCTGTGGTTTTAAAACAATAAAAAGAAAACTCACTGATGATATTTTGGTGAGATTGGGAACTTGGTTCTGTTGCAAAATCGCATTCTCTTCTGCACTCAGTAGAAGCTCAATCTCTGCAAGAAGGTAGTGATAATGTAAATAATCCAAATCTTTAAATAACTTCAAAACCACTAAGTCGTAGTTTAGATTTGCAGTATTGATAAATCCATCTAAGAAAGAATGATAGCCAAATAAGAATAACCCTAATGCAAAACAAATTTAACCTAATCAAGAAAAACTATCTAAAATTGAAGGCAAGAAGTCCTATTCAATTTGTCGACCAAAACCTGCAATCTGGAATATTTACTGAACGATCAGCATCGAAAGAACAAGAAGTATTATAAAAGAACAAACCTTCTGGAATCTCCAAATAATACAATCCGTTTTTCTCAGTCGACGAAGAAGAGGAATCCTCGTCTCCTATTTGACTTTCATCATCGTCGTATCCAGAAACATCTGGAACTTCCCAAAATCCCTCTCCATGTCCTTCTTCTTCACCGACTTCGTTCTGAACCATATTCTTCACGGGAGCCACAAAGATACTCCAGTTCTTCTGTGAGAATACTAATAGCGAACAGTAGAATGTACAACTACCAGTTCTTCTGGATCTTCTCGTATCAGTAGAGAAAGAAGAAAAACGGGGAAAAGATTGTGACCGTGGCGCCGGTAATGCAGCTACGACGATGAGGGACGACATTTGAGGAAAACTAGCGTAGTGACAAAGCTCAGTCTATCATCCGCGTCTCCCATGGTGACTGCGTGAAGCTTTGATGGGCTTTGGGCTTGGGCCTAATGACATTGTCCGTATTATAGAAAAAAAATATTTATCACCAGTGTATAGTGTATACCAGTATCCGAAAATAAAAAATGCATGACCGGAGGACGGAGGCAGTGGAGGGGAGGGGAGGAGAAAAGAGAGCACATGATCGGATTCATGTTTTATTTTTGATAATAAATAGAGAAGGCTAAAATGTGAACATCAAAAAAACATATAGATTTTAGAAAGATCATACATAGATTACAGACAAGTTCTTAGTTTTATCTCTTACTGTGTTGGTTCCGTATTACTGCTACCACCAGCTATACTATCCTTGATGCCGTAAACCAGAGGAAACTCGTCGTAATGCTCAGAGCAATCATATCCGGCAGCCGTGGCGGCAATCTCTTTCAACGAATTATAAACCTGGTTCATCAAACACCTTTCCTTGGGTCTCGAAACCACACAACTCGTCGCAACTTTCATAAACTTGATTATGTCATCATCGTTCCCGTTTCCAAGTAGGCGTTTGTCGATGGCTTCACCGATTCGTTTATTGACTGCAAGATAATTAACCCAATCAACCAAGTTACCCTTGAACCCTTCTTCGGAATCCAATGGTTTCTTCCCGGTGATCAGCTCCAACAGAACAACCCCAAAGGCGAATACGTCACCTTTGGGCGATGCCACCATGGTTGAAGAGTACTCCGGCGCCACGTACCCAAGCTCTCCAAATTCTCCATCAACGAAAGCTGCTCCACCTAAAGAAGACCTTCTCATCAATGCTTTCAGCCCGAAATCGGTGATACGGGCTTCGTGGTCTTCATCAAGAAGAATCACACTCGAGCAGATGTTCTGGTGGATGATCGGGGATTGGATTCCATGATGAAGCCAAGCTAAGCCTCGAGAAGCACCGATTCCAATCTTCAGTCGTGTCTGCCAATCTAAAACTTCAGCCCCAGCGGCACTGCTGGTGTGGAGAAGAGACGATAGAGATCCAGAAGCCATATGTTTGAACACCAGCAGTCTCTCGTCTTCTACTACGCAGAAACCAAGTAAAGGAACCAAATTTGGGTGTCGGAGTTGCCCCAGACGAGCCATCTCAGATCGAAATTGTTTCTCGGAGAATTCACCTCCCGGTAATCTCTTCACTGCCAGGGTCGATCCGTCGGAGAGGGTTGCCTTGTAGGTCTTACCGGTCCTTCCACCAGTGGAGATTACAGTTGAAGATTGAAAGTCGTTGGTGGCTACCATCAAATCTGCCAATTTGACCTTTACTATTGGTTTTTGGAAAAGAGTGACTTGAACAAGATGATGTGCCCTAATTCGGTTCACCCACCCCAAATCCTCCATGCCTCCTTCGACGCCGGAAGGAACACTCGAAGATCCAGAAGCCTTCTTCTTCTTTCCTTTAGGATGTACGGAGATCCAGCGCCAAATTGCAAAAGCAAGCAGTAATGCTACCAGAGCGCCGAAGACCCCAGCAGCAATAATGATGATAAGACTGGTCCGACTCAACCCCCCACACCCACCTAATGAACCTCCACATAGTCCGTTATTCCCCTCAAACGAAGACGATCCGAACTGCGAAAGCCCGGAGGGGATGGTTCCAGAAAGTTTGTTATTCGCAACCGAGAACTTCCTCAAACGATCGAGAGAAGCCAACTCCGGCGGAATAATACCAGAAAGTTTGTTCCCATTCAATAAGAGTGTGTTAAGAAACTTGCAGTTAACGATGCCCGCAGGTATGGACCCATTGAAGTTGTTCCCAGAGAGATCAAGGAAGACAACGTTAGGGATCCAGTCGCAGAGTCCAGAAGGGATGGGCCCGGAGAGTTGGTTCCCTGAGAAAACGACAGTCGTTGTGGAATAGCAATACTGAAGTGCGGAAGGAAGATTACCGGAGAGAGATTTGGAAGGGAGACGGATCTCCATGACTCGATTCTCCTGTAGATTCCAACAGAAGATCCCGACGAAGTTACAAACGAACCCTACTTTTGCTGTGGTGGCGAAATTCCATGAAGAAAGGTTGTCATCTGGATCGGAGAGAGATGACTTGAGACCTTTAAGGCAACGTACGCTGTCCTCTTGCATGATGACCATCTCGGCGGAGTTGAGTCCGATCAGGAGCAAGAGAAGAAACCTCGCCGGCAGTGAGATCTGAGAAGCAGTCACCATTGTGGTCAAAACAGAATGGTGGACTGGAGTGGAGAATAAGGGGATAAAGATTTAATAGCCCAATACTTTAATAGTAATAAAAAAAGTCACTATCACTATGTTTCAACTTAAAATAGTTGACCTTTTGACTTCACTACTTCCTCTTTTTTGAATTAAAATCACCTACTAATATATATATAAATTTCAAAGAAGAAAAAAAAAAATGTAATCTTATACGATCCACCTCACGCCTTCCGCACTATTTCAGTCAATTGATTTTACGATCGTTTGAGCCTCTCCAAACTTTGGGAACTAACTCGATGTTTTCTAAAACAATTTATGTCTTATCATTCTCGCGTAGTGAGTCTTGAACAATGGAAGATGAAAAAACTCTGATGTGCTCCTGATATCTTTTTCTTTTCCTAAGGAAAACTTTGTCATCACTTTTCGATCCACTACATTGCAAGTGATTAATCATGTCGTTTTTACTTTCAAAAGAAATTCATTTCTTAAGAGGTAGAGCTTCCTATGAATATAACTTTTTAAGTCATTCCATTGACAACTTTTTTAACTTCTATGCTTGTTGGTGAGTTTGAATTAAAATCACCAGATAATATATAGATTTCAAAGCAAAAAAAGAAGTGTGATCATATGCGATCCATCCCACGTCCTCCACATTGTTTCAGCCAATTGATCGATCTTACGATCATTTGAGCCTTTCTAACCTTTGGGGACTAACTTGATGTTTCCTAGAACGATTTATGTCTCATCGTTCTCGCGTAGTGGGTTTTGGACAATAGGGGATGAAAAAACCCTGGTGTGTTCCTGACATCTTTTCCTTTTTTTAAGAAAAACCCTAGCATCACCTTTCGGTCCACTACATTGCAAGTGATTAATCATGTTGTTTCTACTTTCAAAAGAAGTCCATCTTATAAGCTATAACCCATACTTCCATTGAACTTCACTACTTCCATAAACCAAGCTAATGGAATTTTTATTTTTGTTGACTAATTTAAAAATGAACGGACAAGATTTCTCACGATCTCAGTTGAAAAGCATTTTCAATACAAATACATAATCATTAGACTAATTAATATTTAAGCTGATTATGATAAATTAATACATAGATCATGAAAATGTAATGACTTATGAAGCTGAATACTATTTATAATTTCTATCTTTCATCTCGAAGGAGAGGAGAAGAAGAAAAGCGCAATCGATCTCTCTTTTGGCTGCTCGTACATCTCTCGATCTTCTCTTTTGGGGAGGCTGTTTTCCTCATCATCTCTGCAAATTTGAGATCTCAGATGAAAAAAAGAAGAGAAATTAATGATGATACTAGTTTACAATTTACAGAGTACAGACCTCTTTCTCTTTCAAGTTCTTCATCCAACTCCTCTTTCCACTTCTTCTGGCGATCGGAGAACCTTGGAGAGATGTTCGCAATGTTCTCCACCACAGGATCTCTGATAAGACTACCCAATTGATCATTTATATTCGGCGAAGGAATTTCTTTCAATATGCCAGACATCCTCCTCCGACTGCGATTAGCTGGACTCACGGTGGTGCCATTTGATGCAACAATTCGTTTCACCTTACATGGTGGTGGTATCTTTGAAGAATTATTAGACAACAGGTTGACTGTATTGTAGAATTCATGTAACAGAGGTGTTTGCAGTTTCTTTAAATCCAAAGCCTTCTCGTCCAGAAAAGTCCTGATTTTGGTCTCGATCACCTCATCATCTTCCTCACACAGAGGACCCATGCTGGGAAATGAAAATCCATTTTCTCTCTTCATAGAAATGCTTGCCGTTGCCGAGCTAAGATGATCGGTGTCTGTTCTTGGTTCTCGGCTTATGTAAAACTTGCATGGCCATTGATCATCATCAAAAGGTTCTGACATAGGATTAAAACTCTCCTCCTACAAATGAAAATATTACATATATTTCAAATTCTATTCCAATAGTGTTAATTTTTTCATGGAAACTCTAATGATTAAAAAACTTACAGATCCAACAACTGGAGATTCCTCATCTTTGTCATAAACCTCACACATGTCATCATCTTGGTCTTTGCAAGCATGACCTTGTTTTTCACCATTTCCATTGTTAAAATCATTTGCAACAACTCCTCTCAGCCCTTGTTGGATTTGTTCCCCTGTAACAAAGGGGTGCTGCATACATTGTGAAGTTAACAAACAGAACAGTTACAACAAATTGTGTCTAGAACTAGAAGACACAGAGAAGAAAAACAGAGAGCTACCTGAAGTAAATCAGAAGGGGTTGGTCTCAAATTTGGCTCCCTGAAAATCGATTGTTAGTGCGGAATATTATGAATAAAGTTGTAAAAAAAGGGGTGGAATGAACTTGTTGCCTACTAACTTCTGCAAACATTTCAAAAGAAAGTCCTTTGCTTCTAACGACAAATGATCAGGAATGGGAGGATGTGACTTTGTTGTTCCTATATGAAACAAAGCAGCAACTTCTTGATATTGTTGGCTCCATGGTGGTTTACCAGTGGCCATCTCGATGATTGTACATCCAACACTCCATATGTCCGCCGAACTAAAATAATTTAAATCATGTTTGTGCATTTTGATTGTAATTTGTAATTTAAACACATAAATAATACATACAAGCTATGCCCAGTTTGAAGAATCACTTCAGGAGCCATCCAATATGGAGTGCCCTTCATGGACTTGGCTGCTGTCATTGTTGCCTTTTTAAAAACATTATCCAGAATAGAATTATTAAAATAAAAATAAAACTCCTCCATTGTAAAATTCAAAGAAATATGTAAAAAGGAATCGATACAGACCAGTTTGGCTACTTGTTTGGAAGCCCCAAAATCAGCAAGCTTGATGCATCCTCGATTATCCACAAGGATATTCGCACCCTGACATTAAAAAAACAACAATCATTTAGCAACCATCATTTCTAAAAATGCCAGGATGAAGAAAATGACACCAGTTCAGTAAATCTTTACTTTGATATCTCTGTGCATAATACCGTTCCGGTGAAGATATTCAAGCCCCTGAAGCAGTTGCTTTGAATACATTTTTATAACCTGGTTTCCGCATAATAATTGGATCAAGAAAGAAGAAAAAACAAGATTTTCACTGAGAATGTATCAAAGGTAACTAACTTACAGCCTCGGGGAAAGAGCCAAACTTTCCAAGCAACGATGAGATTGATCCACCTGGAACAAACTCCAGAAGAATATTTAAGGTGTTATCCTCCCTAGCTGTTCCCAGATATCTCTGTCAATCAAAAGTTCAAATGTCTAATGTAATTTATTTTAAATCGTAGAGTATTCAAGAATTAAAGAGAATGCTCACCACAATATTTGGATGAGACAAGTTCTTAAGAAGCTTCACTTCCTCCTCAAGCTCACGTATATGCGCCTGACAAACAAATGAAAAAGAAATTTGAAGAACAAGAAGAATATAACAATCCAATGAATCAGGATATATATGAATTGAATAATAGTCCGTATCTTTCGGAGTTTCGGGTTTCAGCATCAGTAAAACAGTAAAATAGTAAAAGCGTATTAATTCAAGAAGAAGACACTCACTTGGGCCTTTTCCTTAGAGGCATTATTCGTCCCGATCAAAACCTACAGTACAGATCAAAAATTCGAAACCCAAAATCAGCGAAGAAAATCAAGAATAAGGAGGGGGGGGGGAAGGCTCAACCTGTTTGACGGCAAGAAGTTCTCCAGAATCGATATTCATGCCCATGTAAACATGCCCAAAAGCACCGCAACCGATGAGTTCTCCTTTCCTCCATCTGATCGCAGGAGATATATCTCTTCTAACATTCGAAATCTGAGGCAGAGAAGGAAGCTTGGGTAGAAACCCTAATCCTAAACCAAATCCCACTCTTGATTTCCTAAGACAAGTTCCTATCTTCTCGACGAATCTTCCTCCGCCACCACCAACACTATCTCCATCTTCTCTACCTGAATATTGACGGAACTTCAGGGATCTGCGCACTGATCCGAACATATCCTGCATTCCGCTACTTCTATCAACTTTCCGATTTTGGATCTTTCTTGTTCTATAATTCTTGAGAAGTCTTGAAGAGGAGAAAACTCGTTTATTATCTCTTCCCTCTAATTTTTTTTCAAATTCATTGTCAATTCCGAAACTGCCCTTTTTCTAGCCGTTGCTTTATCTCCAAGAAAAAAGAAATCTGGGTGGTTTTATTTTTGAGATGAATAAATAATTGGTAAATAACAAAAAAAATTGGATATATTTGCAAATAGTTATTTTTTTAAACTACCTGTTCTAATAAGTAATAAGATTCCACCATTAATTAAAACTATGCGATAAAATTGAGTTCTAATCAGTAATCACTCAGTGAATTAGCTATTACAAATTTACAATTAAAATTGAATGAAAAAAGTGAGGGGAATAATCTGCTATATTAAAATGGGTTTATAAAGGAGACTTCGAAGGTGTGCCTGGCTGCCGGGGATATTTCCTTGGTGTTATTCGGTTTTTCAAGCAGATGATAGCACTTCTTTGCCCATGAGGACTGTGTGATTCCACTGTGAACATGTAAACAGATTCATTTAGATTGAGAATACATTATTCACCTTTGGCGAAGTAAGAATCGGAGATCGAAAAGTTAAGTTAAATGATAGTCTAAAGATATGGTACCAGAGCATGACTCTGAAATGGATGCACCAAGCAAATGAATCGACTTTTTTGCATTTCTTATCTCTTCCTATAAAACATTAAAAGCACAAAAAGGTGAGTAAGTAAACAAGTATAGATATAGTAGTAATAATTTCGAATGAGATACAAGTGCAGATGAATACAGAGATGTGTGATAATATCCAAAATTCTAAATACATTTGATAACATTTTGGACGGCAACTAGAGTAAATATGATCATACCAAACACAAAAGTTTTATTTACCTTGGGATCGTGACCTTTTGCGGCAACAAACAAGCCACCAACTCGAACAAAAGGAAGACAGTATTCAGCTGTATGGGGAACAAAATGTAAAGCATATATATATATATATATATATACACGATAATCATAATAAACTAATTAATCAGTGTACCTAAAACTCTCATTTCAGCTACAGCTCTGGCAACTGCTATGTCAAATACTTCTCTGTATTCTTGTTTTTGTCCGACAATCTGTCTTGAAGAAAAAAATAGATATGAAAAAAAAATGATGGAAAAACCTAGCCATAAAGATTAAAGAGGAACAGAATGTCATCCATGTCTAAGACTCTAGAGTGGTGGAAGCTGAATAAGTAAAATGATAAATGCAAAGATAATAAGAAAGTCCAAAAGTGTGGCAGAAGAATAATGGTAATTAGTGAAGTTACTTAACATGATTTGAGTGTCCTGTTTGATTAGTTAATATTTAATAAGATGAAAACAATAATGATTTAATTAAACATTTGTCCTCTAGTTTTCTAATATCAAATTGCAGAAAAATATTCTCAAAAAATCTAATCTGTTTAAATTTGAAAATAGAAGCACCATCAACTTGCTGGATATTGATGTAAATTTGAATTTTGAGAATAATGACAGGAAAAATCAACGCTTACCCATTCAAGATAACAAAACCTGATAATATATGATGAAAATAAAAAATAATCAGGGAATAACGATTACCTCAGCCCTATTGCATAAAATCTGCACATTTGACAATCCTAAAAGATTGACAGCATGTTCCAGGAACAAACACCGCTTGTTCAACGACTCTAGAAGTGTAATTTCCCATTCTAAAATGCAGACCAAATTGACCAGAACAAAAAGAATATCAATAAATAGAAACATTAAATCCTAAATACTAGATAATAAAAGAAAGAAACATAAATAGATTAAGAATTGGACATAACCTGGACAAGCAATTGCAAAGATCAATCCAGGTAAACCTGCTCCAGTACCGACATCGATTAATCTCAATTTCTCAGCACAAGAAGAAGAACCGAAATTCATAGTAGCATCTCTGTCTTCTCTTCTGTAAGAACGGCAAATGGGAGGAAGAATAGCAAGGGAATCTTCAATGTGTCTCGTCATTACCTCATCCTCCTCCTTCACAGCTGTCAAGTTCAATTTCTACATCACCAATCGAAAAAAATCATCAGTACATTATTGCACATGATCAGATTGATCCCTGCTCCTTATTTCTTCCAATTGGGAATCAATAAATCATTCCTACAACCTGATTCCATTCAAGTAAGGTGGAGATGTAGAGCGAGATCTGGTGTTTCTGGCTGGGAGATAGGGCATGAACAAGTGGAGTATGTTGGTGATGTGAGGTAAGAGTGGTAGAACCCAAATCAGGCGTAGGCAATGTTTCTGCTGCAGCTGAAACCACAAGTCTAGTAGATCTCAGTAGTGGATTTGTAGAGGAAATGCTGAAGAATCGACTGTGATGAAGACATCCCGGAATTGAAATGAGATTAAGAGGAACATATCGCTTGCACACCAAAATTGACATGACTTTTCTACAAATCCGAAAGAAAAGAAAATCCATGAAAAAGAGTTCATCACAGTAACAGTATTAAGGATGGGTAACTCAATTCTTCCCCAATTAACTATTGGTGTATGAAAAATACGCTAAAACGACTCATTTTATTAAGAAATTAAACAAACAAACAGCATGAACTCATGAGGTATTATGAAAAGTTGAAGATCAAGTGATGAAAAGATGAAATAATAAAGAACAAAAGAACATCAGAAATAAACTAAAACACCACGATTAAGAATTTAAGATCCGAACTACAAATAGTGAAATCAAACTTACTTGTGTTTGAATTGATTCTTATTTCTTGCCTTCTTGTCAAATGAGTATCAAATTCTGAATAAAAGTTGCCAGTTAGAAGAAACAGAAGTAAACTTGCATAGATACATGCTACAACATCTACAGAAAGAAGATTCGAAACAATTTTGACCGCCGATAAGGAAGTAGTAGATTATCAATTGCCGATGGATTTATTTGGGGCCGACAGATTTATTTAGGGATTTATATAATCCCTCTAGTTTTTTTATTCACCTATTGGATCCTATTTTTTAGGCTGTGAAAGTAACTAGCTCTCGAATGGCCAATGGCCAATTGGGTTGTAGAAGGACATTATGTGATCTATATAAGCATTTTTAGATCCACCTATCGTGGAAGGTCCCGTATTGGTATACCGAAATCTGTATTTGTATTCGCTTTCGAATTCGAATAGATTTTCGGATTTTAATATCTACAATATCCGTCGTTAAAATCCGAATTCGGTTGATAATTTTGGATTTATAAATTGTTCCGGATATTTGGATTTAAAGGTGATTAATTTACTATTAATTAACTTTATTAAAGATAATTTAATACTTTTATAATTTTATTTTAATATTTTTATAAAAAGTTATATGGATTCGAATTTTCCTATATTCGGTGTATCTGAGCCGATAGACATGCCTATATAACATCATAAGACTAATGGTACCTCCAAGTCTAGGGAACTGGGTTAGGAACCCACCATGCTCAGAGAAGAAGGTATTACCAGGGGGTACCAAGCATGTCCACAACCTGGGAGTTCACCAGAAGCCCAGCAGTACGTGAGGGGGCACTGCCTAGGAAGGATCTTTGACCACTTGGAGAGAAGGAAATAGAGAGACAGAGTGTTGAGTGATTGGTGGTTAAGTGCGACCAATTTGTTTGAATTGCCTATCTACTAGAAGATTGGTACGCAATTTGTATTTTATTTTAAATGTGCACGCAATTTGTTTGATGAAATGTTGTTGAAAAGTATTTGGTTCTTTGTATATCATTCCTTTCACTTTCCATTCCTAATTAATGATGGAAACTGTTAAAAATGGTAGAAAGTTTTGGCAAGTCTATTTCACGCATCCATCATCCATTATGTCATGTTTTTGCACTCACACCTCTCTCTCTCTCTCTATATAGTTTCTAGTTATTACAGAGATCATTGAGCAGTGAAATTGTGAAAATGGGTTCTGAAAGAAAAGATGGTTTTGTGGGAAGGATGAAACTAGGCAGCCAAGGTCTACAAGTATCAAGACAAGGTTTGGGTTGTATGGGTATGTCCTTCGGTCCACCAAAGTCAGAAACCGACAAGGGAAGGGCGCTATTGACGATCAGAGACAAGGTTCAACTAGCAACCAAGTTTGGAGTTGAGGTCGTTGACCAAAACCTTTCAGTTCGTGGAGACCCAGAGTATGTCCGAACTTCTTGTGAAGCTAGTTTGAAGAGACTTGGGGTTGATTGGATTGATTTGTACTATATACATCGGATCGATATCAAAACACCAATTGAAATTACAGTGAGTTGAAAATTTGAATTGTTATTTTATTCCCAAAAATTGTGATTTTATTTAGGAAAAATCTGATTTTTATGGAATATTGATCGTATCAGATGGGGGAATTGAAGAAATTGGTCGAAGAAGGGAAGATCAAATATATTGGGCTCTCAGAGGCTTCCGCTTCAACTATCAGGAGAGCACATGCAGTTCATCCCATCACAGCAGTTCAGATTGAATGGTCGTTGTGGAATCGAGATATAGAAGAAGAAATCGTTCCTACTTGCAGGTAGGTATATATATTCAGAACTAAGATCATGATATGAGAATATTTGATCATAATCCTCCTTATGTATGTATTCAATTAGAGAGCTTGGAATAGGCATTGTATGTTATTCTCCTCTTGGAAAAGGTTTCCTCGCTGCTGGTGCCAAGCTTGTTGATGCTTTATCGGAGAAAGATATTCGCAAGGTTTACATATCATATCAGATATATATATACACACAACTTTTTTCCAATGAGCTCAGCATAGGGTGAGCTCAAAAACGCTCACCCTATCTGAGCCGTCGAATATTGTGTAAAGTCATCTGAATCGTTCTTTAATTATATTGTTTTTTAATGTTTTGGTTGTACACATCTTCATACAGACTTGAGCACTCACTATTGAGCTCATATTAGGTGAGCTCACTGGAATTTTAATACACACTAAATGTAAATACGTTATGAATTATGATGATACCCCAAATACTAAACCTAGGCTCAATATCTGGTCCATCCACATAATGAAACCTTACTCGCCGGACTTGGCCTTATTGGTCTGGAACTAGCTAGGGTTCTAGATCTACGAAGTAGACTATAAATAGAATCATAGGAGTCATGTCATGTCCTAGCTAAGGGTTGGGTTTTAGAGAGTTAGTGTGCCCTAGGTTAAGAGAATCCAAATAAATACAAAAATATTTTTATTTCAAAACTCTTCTGATAATGTTCACATGCAGGAGATCCCAAGGTTTAAAAAAGAGAATTTAGAACAGAATGAGGTTATGTTCCAACGAGTGAGTGAAATGGCGAAACGAAAGGGATGCACACCTTCTCAACTGGCATTGGCTTGGATTCACCATCAAGGGTCCGATGTTTGTCCAATACCTGGAACTACCAAGATCGAAAACCTGAAAAGCAACATCAAAGCTCTATCTGTGAAATTGACCCCTGAAGATATGTCTGAACTCGAATCATATGCGTCTGTTGATAATGTCAAAGGGGATAGATGTATACCTAGACATTCTACTTACACTTGGATGAATTCAGACACTCCTCCTCTGTCTTCTTGGAGGACCAACTGAATTGGAATATCAAGAATATCCTTCTATATTGTTGGATAATTTATAATGTTTTAATTGTTTATGTTTGTGTTTAAGTTGTAATTTTATTTGTGATTGTGAGTGTTTGCCTGTTTTCGTAAAAATAATATATATAATTTAATTTTGTTAAATGATTTCAAATTAGCCCTCCTAAGAAAAAAATTCTGAATTTACCACTAGCTGTGCTTGTGATGGTTTGATACGTTTCGTACCAGGGGAAGGGAGACTAGAGCTTTTCGGATCTCTTACAATTGAAATGAATTATAATACTCAAGATTAATTCTTTTTATTCCATAATAACGTGGTTTTATATAGTCTTACAAATACTAACAAATCTGGAAACAAATCATAAATTGTTAAATCAACATGCATGAAAAGAAATAATAAACGTGGATGGAAATCAAGAAATAAATAATTTAATGTTAAATACAATATTAAATGCAATGTAGAGGATCGATCGTATCAATCCCCTCTCTCTCGAAAGACAGTCTGTCCTCGGATCTATCTAAGAACTCCACGATGTTTACTCCGACCGCGTTCAAACTCCACCTCCTGATCAGGGTGTTTACTACACTTTACATCAGCCACCGGTTGTTTGCCTTTGACCTGCAAAAGGAGTTCTTGGAGAGATGCTTGGAACTTTGCCGTCTTTTCGCGGGAAGTAACGATCTCAACCGCCTGGAGTTGGAATGATTCATCGACGCTCTTCTTAAACTCGTCAATGTTGTTTATACCAGCACGAGAGCTACCTCGTCCTATCATAGCGAGAGAGAGAACGGTGATTCCTTTTGATACGCTTCGTACCAGGGGAAGGGAAACCAGAGTTTCTCGGATCTCTCTCATTGAAAGCACCAATTGATACGCTTCGTACTAGGGGAAGGGAAACCAGAGTTTCTCGGATCTCTCTCATTGAAAGCACCAATTGATACGCTTCGTACTAGGGGAAGGGAGACCAGAGCTTCTCGAATCTCTTACAATTGAAAAAAATTATAATACTCAAGATTGATTCTTTTTATTCCATAATAACGTGGTTTTATATAGCCTTACAAATACTAACAAATCTGGAAACAAATTATAAATTGTTAAATCAACATGCATGGAAAGAAATAATAAACGTGGATGAAAATCAAAAAATAAATAATTTAATGTTAAATACAATATTAAATGCAATGTAGAGGATCGATCGTATCATAACTTTGATGGACTCTGGAATTGCGATACTTATCGAGCACACAGACGATGGGGATTACCCTGTCCAGAGTCACAAATTTCAAGCTAACCGGCTATTGTGACGCATATTGGGGAGGGGACACAATCGACCAGAAAAGCCAAACTGGAATACTAATTTATCTTGGCAAAACTCTGGTGAGTTGGTTCTCTCGAAAACAGGTAACCGTCGCCAGGTCAAGTACGGAGGCAGAGTACAGGGCCGGAAACCACAAAGTCCCTTCTGACGGAGTTAGGAGTCTCAATACAAACTTCAATGAGGTTACTAAGCGACAACCAGGGAGCAACGTTCGTCACAAATAATCCGATTTATCATACAAATAATCTGATAATATTCACATGCAGGAGATCCCAAGGTTTAAAAAAGAGAATTTAGAACAGAATGAGGTTGTGTTCCAACGAGTGAGTGAAATGGCGAAACGAAAGGGATGCACACCTTCTCAACTGGCATTGGCTTGGATTCACCAGAAAACCTGGAACTACCAAGATCGAAAACCAGAAAAGCAACATCAAAGCTCTCTATCTGTGAAATTGACTCCTGAAGATATGTCTGAACTCGAATCGTATGCGTCTGTTGATAATGTCAAAGGGGATAGATGTATACCTAGACATTCTACTTACACTTGGATGAATTCGGACACTCCTCCTCTGTCTTCTTGGAGGACCAACTGAATTGGAATACCAAGAATATCCTTCTATATTGTTGGATAATTTATAATGTTTTAATTGTTTATGTTTGTGTTTAAGTTGTAATTTTATTTGTGATTGTGAGTGTTTGCCTGTGTTTTCGTAAAAATAATATATATAATTTAATTTTGTTAAATGATTTCAAATTAGCCCTCCTAAGAAAAAAATTATGGATTCACCACTAGCTGTGCTTGTGATAGCTTAATACGCTTCGTACCAGGGGAAGGGAGACTAGAGCTTCTCGGATCTCTTACAATTGAAAGAAATTATAATACTCAAGATTGATTCTTTTTATTCCATACTCAATCTCTATGTATTTTGTTCTCTCATGGAAAACAGGGTTATTGGTTAGATTGATTGCTGACTTATTGTCACAATACATTTTTGTTTGGTTATTTGTTTTAATTTTCATTTCTTTGAATAGTTGATGAATTCATATCACCTCACATGTTGTTTGAGCTATTGCTCTATACTCAGCCTCACATGAGGATCTTGAGATTATTGCTTGTTTCTTGGACTTCCAATATACTATGGATTTTACAATTAGGATGAAGAAGCCAGTCACAGACTTTCTGCTGACTTGGCAACCAGCCCAATCAGAATCAAAGTAGGCATGGATGCTCAAGTCCTCATTTTTCTTATATATGATGCCCTACCCTGGGGCTCCTTTTAAGTATCATAATACTTTGAATAAGGCTTTTAAATGAACTTCCCTTGGTTCACTCATGAACTGACTAAGCCAGTAAACTGCATGGCTTAGGTCAGGTCTAGTAATATTTAGGTATATTAGTTTTCCAACTAGCTTCCTATAGAAGGTTAGATCTTGGATTTGTTTAGATTCACTTTTGAGATTTATACTTCTTTCCATGGGTATTTTAGACTCTTTTGCACCTAAAATACCACTCTCTTCAAGTATTTCTAGGGCATACCTCCTTTGAGATAATAGAATTCCTTCATTGGAGTAGGATTAGGGTGTCAAACGAGCCGAGCTTTTGCTTATAGAGCCGGGCTCGGGCTCGGCTCGTTAAGATATCATTTGGGCTCGGGCTCGACCAGTGAATAGGAAAACTTAGGTCAGGTCTAGTAATGTTTAGGTATATTAGTTTTCCTACTAGTGACATGTATAATGTTGGGTTTGTTAAAGCCTTGGCCTTTTCATTTCTTAGGTTTACAAACCTTTCCATGGGCACCTTTGAAGGTTTTGCATCCATGAGTCCACTTTCTTCTAAAATACCAAGTGCATACTTTCTTTGTGATAAGTGTATGTCTTGTGATGGATATGAGACTTCAATTCCTAAAAAATAGGATAATCTCCCTAAGTCCTTTATTTTGAAGTTTTTCTCAATGTTCTTCTTGATAACAAAAACTTCTGTTTCATTGTTCCCTGTAATAATGATATCATCAACATATACCAATAAGTATATTATGTTTTCATTTTTGTTTCTCACAAACAATGAGTAATCAGAAGGTGTTTGTGTGAAATTCATTTCTAGAAGGACTCCTTTTAACTTGGCAAACCAGTTTTTTGATGTTTGTTTTAAGCCATATAGGGATTTGTTTAGTTTGTAAACCCTTTTATCTTCTTCATGAAGGAGTCCTTGTGGTGGTTTTAAGTACACCTCTTCATGAAGATCTCCATGAAGAAAGGCATTGTTGACATCTAGTTGATAGATATTCCATCTTTTCATTGCTGATATTGCAATGATTGTTCTAACTGTAGTCATTTTGACTACGGGGGCAAAAGTTTCATAATAGTCAAAACCTTTTTTTTGGGTGAATCCTTTTGCTACAAGCCTAGCCTTGTATCTTTCAATCTCACCATTAGGTTTATATTTAATTTTATAGATCCATTTGGACCCTACAACTTTCTTATCATTAGGAAGTGTGGTTAAGGTCCAAGTGTTGTTTAAATGGAGTGCTTCCATTTCTTTGTTCATTGCTTCTACCCATTTTGGGTTTTTTGAAGCTTCTGAATATGATTTAGGTTCATCATTCACTGAAATTTGATTTAGCAAATTTTTGTGATTTTTACTTATTCTATGATATGCAACTTGGTTGCATATTGGGTATTTTCCTTTTTTGTTGTTCTCATACTTATTATCTTTTTCAAGAAAGAAGTCCTTGTAAGCCTCTGGGATATGTATAACTCTCCTGCCCTTGTGGTTTTTTTTCTATTTCCAGGGGGTTTTCTGAAAATTTGCAGGGTTCAGGGGTTTTTCTGAAAATTGGCTGTAAATTTTGATCTCCTATGCTTATAGACATACTGGGTTGATCTATACTGTTTTCATAATCATTTTGAACTATTTCTGAATTTTGGATGTTTTCCAAAATTTCAGAGTTTTGGTTGTTTTCAATGATTTCAGTATTTTCAAGAATTTCAGAGTTTGTGATGTTCTGAACTTTTTCAGTACTTGCAGCATTTTGTTGGCTGTGATTAGGCTCAATAATGTTGTTTTGATCATTGTTGTTGGTTGTGTTTCCCATGTGTTCATTTGTAGAACAATTTATTTTATTTGATCCATTGTGGTCTGGATTTAAATGATCATTTTTTGATCTTTTATCTGGATTTTCCAGATTTTTATTTTTATTTTTGTTCTCTGTTCTGTTATGAGATTCAAAGATTTTTGTTTTGTTTTTGCCTTGGTTATGCATTTTATTATCATACCAAGTCTTGTTTGAGTCATCATGATAAACAAAAGCATTTTTGTAAAATTTTTGAAGATTTTTTAACTCTTTATTGTTTTCTAGATTTATATTGTCTTTAAATAGGAATATAG
Organism: Zostera marina; assembly: GCA_001185155.1. Taxonomy (NCBI): domain Eukaryota; kingdom Viridiplantae; phylum Streptophyta; class Magnoliopsida; order Alismatales; family Zosteraceae; genus Zostera; species Zostera marina. The sequence continues at coordinate 1,695 of LFYR01001191.1, read as the reverse complement.
ATTCCCTAAAAGAGACATTCCTTGAAACAAAGAATTTCATATCAGAAACTCTCAATATGAGATATCCTTTAATCCCATTGGGATATCCCATAAAAATTCCTTGATATGCATTAGGTGAAAATTTGTTTTCTATTTGTGTTGTTGATACATAGCATAAGCAACCAAAGGATTTTAATCTTTCAAAATCAGGAATTTTTTTGTTTATCAATTTATAAGGTGTTTTGTTTTCAATGGATTTAGAAGGAATTCTATTTATGAGGTGACATGCAGTTAAAATGCATTCTCCCCAAAATTTTATTGGGACGTTTCCTTGGAAATGTAGGGCTCTTGCAATATTCAAGAGTTGCCTATGTTTTCTTTCCACTCTTGCATTTTGTGCAGGAGTGTAAAGGCAAGAAAATTGCTGAATTATCTCATGTTTTTCAATCATTCTTTTGAAATCATTGGAGGTGAATTCACCTCCATTGTCACTTCTAATGATTTTGATTTTTGTGTTATATTGGTTTTTAACCATTTTATAAAAGTTTTCAATGCATTGTATTGCCAATGATTTATTTTTTATGAGGTATATTCATGTTCCTCTACTGAAATCTTCTACTATAGTTAAAAAATAACTATAGCCATCATGGGAGTTTATTGAAAACTTCTCCCATATGTTTATATGGATTAAATCAAAAACTTTTTCTGTTTTTGAGGAACTAATGGCAAATTTCAGTTTGGACTGTTTTGCTGTGGGGCATATTTTGCAATTATGTTGAATATCATTGAACTTATTTAAATTTGTATTTTGTTGAAAAAATTGGAATTTTTATTCAAAATATCATTTTCATCCAAAATATCATTTTTATTCAACACTTTATTCAAAACAGAATTTTTATTCAACACTTTACAAAAAGTCCTTCGATAGTCCGTTGCTACGCTGTTTGGCCCAACCCGATACAGATAGGGTTCTTCAGGAAGTACACGAAGGCTCGTGCGGACTCCATGAAGGAGGAAGAGCACTGGCCTTCAAAATCATAAGGCTAGGGTACTACTGGCCCACTTTAAGGTTGGAAGCTCGCACTTACGTCCGCAAGTGCAGAGCATGTCAGCTGCACAACCCCATGCAGCAGAAACAATCCGCGGATATGACTCCGATTCTGAGTTCAATCCCGTTCGCAAGGTGGGGATTGGATATCGTAGGACCATTCCCCCCCTCAACATCCCAGGCTCGATTCATCTTTGTAGCAGTAGATTACTTTACAAAGTGGGTCGAGGCTCAGGCTGTGGCGAAAATCACTCAGGATGCGGCAGTTAAGTTTATCTACCGCTCCATAGTCTGTCGATTCGGTGTTCCCCAAGACATTGTCACGGACAATGGCACACAATTCACAGGGGGGAAATTTTCAAGAATGTGCGAGGACCTAAATATAAAACTCCACTTTGCCTCCGTTTACCGACCTCAGGCAAACGGGCAAGTGGAGGTTATCAATAAGGCCATCGTACAGGAATTGAAAAAGAAAATCGAATCAGCCAAAGGGACCTGGGCAGACAAGTTGTGCGAAATCCTATGGGCATATCGCACAACGAGTAAGAACCCCACGGGCAACACCCCTTTTGCCATGACCTATGGAGTGGAAGCGGTCGTACCAATCGAGATGAGTATACCAACGTATCGAATCTCGAAGTACGACCAACAAACAAATGACCAAAACC
>LFYR01001190.1:103464-118211 GCA_001185155.1 Zostera marina | reverse complement strand
GGGAAGTACTGGTGAGACATGCCTGATTACACCAGTCACTACCCATCAATGCCTCTCAACAAGGACTAGGGCTCCGTCGCTATGGCAGGACCCCCGGAGAGCTCCCACGGTGCGGAACATCGTTCTTCGTCCAGATCGCCGAGTTAGCCCATAAGTCGCCCGATTGGACTACCAAGTCGTCGACATACAGGATAACTCGCCGAGTTAAGGCAAGATCGGCAGTATGGTAGACTGTACGTCTTGACCCTAGAAACTCGCCGAGTTAGCCCTTAACTAGGCGACTTCCATACCTGAATCGGCGACTTACGACCGTTACTCGGCGGCAGCCAACGTCATAAATGTTACCATATATGACCATAGGCGCGATCTCCGCCGTTGAGTGCGCCCTCCGAGACCCTATAAAAAGGGTCCCAAGGGGACACTCAAAGGCACGATTCAAGTTCCACCCTCACACCAGAGCATGCACTACGAAACTCGCCGATTCTCACTAGAATCGCCTAGTTTCACTTGCAGGTATTTTGACGTAAAGCGTGCGTCGTGGACTCCAAAGCCTCCGGCATCAACCTCGCCCCACCGCGAGCCCTGGTAGCAGATTCAGTGCTTCATCAGGAAGAACGTAGATAGACGGGGGACACACTGGCAAAACACGCACCCCATCTGCGAAAGAACATAGAGAGAGGGATAAGTGTTCGAAAGTGAACCTCACCTACAGAAGAACGTAAGTAGACGGGAGATACACTGGCAAAACACGCACCCCATCTGCGAAAGAACGTAGAGAGAGGGGTAAGTGTTCAAAAGTGAACCTCACCTACGTATGAACGTAGGTAGAAGGGGGACACACCGGAAAAATGCACACCCCACCTAGAAAGGGGTAAGTTTTCGAAAGTGAACCTCACCTATGGAAAAACGTAGGTAGATGGGGGACACATCGGCAAAACACGCGCCCTATCTACAAAAGAACGTAGACAGAGGGATAAGTGTTCAAAAGTGAACCTCACCTACGAAAGAACGTAGGTAGACGGAAGACATATCAGAAAATCACACACCCTAGCCGCAACAGGCAGAGGGGTAAGTGTTCAAAAGTGAACTCCACCTACGGAAAAACGTAGGCGGAAAGGGACTAACCGCAAAGCATGCGCCCTATCTACAAAAGAACGTAGAAAGAGGGGTAAGTATTCGGAAGTAAACCTCACTTATGGAAGAACGTAGGTAGACGGAGGACATATCAGAAAATCACACACCCTAGCCGCAACAGGCAGATGGGTAAGTGTTCAAAAGTAAACTCCACCTACGGAAGAACGTAGGCGGAAAGGGACTAACCGCAAAGCATGCGTCCCACCTACGGAAGAACGTAGATAGAGGGGTAAGTATTCGGAAGTAAACCTCACTTATGGAGGAGCATAGGCAGATGAAGGATACAACAACAAAATACACATCCCGCCTACGAAGGGATAAGTGTTCAAAAATGAACCCCATCTACGGAATAACGTAGGTAGATGGGGGACACACCAGCAAGGCACTGACCCCATCTACAGAAGAACGTAGACAGAGGGGTATATGTTTAAGAATGAACCTCATCTATGGAAGAACATAGGTAGACGAGGAACAAGTCTACAAATAATAACCACAGCTGCGGAAGCAGCAGGCAGAAGGAGGGGGCAAGAGTTCAAAAGAGAACTTCACCTATAAAATAAAATAAAATAGGTAGAAGGGACAACACTCAACCCCAGCCGCGGAAGCAGCGGGCAGAAGGAGGGCGCAAAAATTCAAAAGAGAACTTCACCTATAAAACAAAATAGGTAGAAGGGACAACACTCAACTCCAGCCACAGAAAAGGGGAGAGGTACTCGAACATTGCTCGGAGACAGCTCTGCAAGGCGTCAAGGTGGGCAAGCAGGGTTCCGCTCGGAAATCGGGCTAGGCAAGCTGCGCAAGGAGAATGCTTCGGCTAGGACAAACCGGATAATAGTTAGAAAAAGTATGTGACAACCTCCATGGAAGCATAGGTATAACCAACACATAGTACGAGGTCCGACACATAGACCATAGTACTAAAAGACGTATCCCAAGATATCTAATACGCAGAAGAGGGGGGAGTATTGGTGATACAGTATCTCGAATCCGGTCATAACTTACCAACAACTAAAAGTCCGGATAGCTTGAGATGAGCTGAGGTACCTATTCTAGGTTTGGGGAGGTCCTAAGTCAACTCCTAGGAAGATCAACTTTCCCAAGGATCGACTTCCCTGGGATCGACTTCTGAGAAAAATCGAATCCCAGGAAAGTCAGATGCCGAGAAATTCGATCTCTGGAAAGTCGACCTTGGGACCCAATCTGATCAGTTAGACAGTTAGGCGGTTACTGCCCAAATGACCAGACTACCCCTATAAAAACCTATAAAAATCCCTATAAATAGGAGGCACCCCTCACTCATTGAAGGCAAGTCATTTGGAGTAGAGAATTCCTAGCGAAGCAGAGCTCTGCGCACTTGAGTTTCGATCCGATTTCCCACGGAGTTCCCCGCTTGGCGCTTGCTGGAGCGTCTTGGAGTACTGATCGGGTTTCACCCTCATCAATGGTGGACGGCCGTCTCTGGACGTTTGAGTGACATTGGCACTCATCACACCTGTCCATTATCTCCTCTGAGTCCTTTATCGACTTGGGCCAGTAGTAGCCCTGCCTGGCTACCTGCTTTTCCAGTGCCCGACCCCCCTGATGGGCTCTGTTCGCTCCTTCGTGGATGCTCCGCGCGATTGCCCTGCCGTCTTTGCGGGAGACGCAGAGTCGCATCGGGGCCTCCTCCGATATAACTTGTTTTAGGCGACCATGAACCATATCGCCCGGTTCCTCAGCTTCCTGGCCTCCATGGGGTCCGCTGGCTTTTCGCCATGTCGCTCGGTCCCCCATGGTTATTAAGCCGCACACCGCTCCATAGGCCTCTCCAGATCTCGTCGGGTGCTTTTGATTCTCGATCCAGACCCATCTCCCTTCTGGCCTTCCGGGGGATGCCCCCAACTTGGCTAACGTGTCGTCTTCCCCATTGCTTTCTCTCCATACTTGGGTGATTCTCCACTCACTGAGCCGTCCTAGCGCCGCCTGGGCCTCCGCTACGTAGGCCGGCATTGAGTTCTCTTTGGACAAGAACTCCCCCCTTACTTGATTCGCGACCAGGCGGGAGTCCGTGTGAAGGGTGGAGTCTAGTTGCCCCGAGCGCTGAGGCTACTCTGATCCCAGCTGGTATTCGGCTGCGTTGTTGGTTGCCCAGAAGCCGAAGTGTATCGATTACTCAATTTTCTCCTCCGTCGGGGTTCTTATTACTAACCCGCGCCGCACCCTACGTTGCTGGCCGAACCATCGACGTGGACCGTCCACCATTTCTCCTCCATCCGTGTCGACCTTCGGGGGGTGAGTTTTGCCATGAAATCCACGACGGCCTGCCCCTTTATCGCCTTAGCTGGGATAATTTCTATGTGGAACTCAGTAAGTTCCATTGCCCACTTTGTGAGGCGCCTGAAGACGTTGGGCTTCTGCAACAGCTGGAGCAGTGGGTGTGCAGTTGGGATAGTTATCGTGTGGGTGTGGAAGTATGGTTTCAATCTCCGGACTGCCGAAACTACTTCCAAGGCCAGCTTCTCGATGTCTGGGTACCTCTCCTCTACCCCTTATAGCGATCAGGAGTAGTGGTACACCGGCCTCTGCGCGCCGTCAGCCTCTGACAGGAGTACTGCGCTGACGGCCGCATCCGAATAGGCGACGTACATTGTTAACGGTTCTCCTCGGACCGGGGGGGGGCGAAGTGTCGGTAGGTGGGCAAGCTGCCTTTTTAGCTCTCCGAATGCTTTTTCTCCGTCGTCCGTCCAAGTCACTCTAGGGTCGGGCGACTTTAGAAGCTGGAAAAATGGGCATAGCCAGTCTGCCGCTCTTGACAGGAAAGGGCTAAGGTCTGCCACTTTGCCGTTCAACTTTTGGACCTCCTTTATGGTGCGTGTGGGAGTCATAGCCATGACGGGGTCCACCTTCTCCCTTCTGGGCTAGGGTATGCCATTTTGAACCCCAGGAAGTGACCCTCATTCACCCCGAAGGTGCACTTCTTCGCCTTCAGCTTTAGGCCCGCTTTCCTGATGTTGCGGAAGGTTTCTTATAGGTCGGCCAGGTTCATCTCCGTCTTCTTTGACCGGACGAGTATGTCGTCGACACACCTCTACATTCCTGCCGATCTGCTTCTCAAAAACCTTATCCATTAGTTTTTGGAATGTGGCGCATGCATTCCTTAGCCCGAACGACATCACCCTGAAAAAGAATGTGTCCATGTCGGTAATGAACGATGTCTTTTCTTCGTCCGCCCGGACCATGGGCACCTGGTTGTACCCTGAGTGTGCATCCATGAAGCTCAGTATTTCGCAGCCTGAACTTTGGTCCACCAGCCTGTCTTCCGATTGAAGCGGGTAACTATCAGGTAGTACCAGGGCAGGAACCCCTACCATCACAAGCAAAGGAGGAGGGGAGTACTGGTGATGCAGGATCTGACACCCAGATAACATCAACAAAACCAAGAAGGAGTCCCCAGCAGCCCTAGTATGTGTCGAAGGGGGGAGTACTGGTGATAAGTATCCATATAGACAATGGGAGGCCCCGTTCGACTTTTTGAGGAAGTCGACCCTTCATGGCGACTTTTGCCAAGTCAGCCTCCAAGGAGGTCGAAGGCTAAGAGTCGACCTCACAAAGTCGACCCGGGTCAGATCTGGACGGTTAGGCAGTTAGAGCCCTAATAACCAGATTACCCAATATGGATCTTATAAATAGGGGTCATCACCACTCATTAGAGGTTAGGTTATTTGGAGTGAGAGAGAATCCCTGCCAGAAAGAGCCTGAGTGACTGAGGTGTTCAAGCGATTTCCGACGGAGTTCTTGGCCCTATGCTTGTTTGAAGCATCGTCCGAGCACTGATAGTGTTCCACCCTTATCAGTTGGCGCCGTCTGTGAATTCAAGATACTCACGAAAGAGAAAGATGGTCGACTTTTCCGAAAAGTCGCGGAAAATCAGCTTAGATTTAGTCCTTCAGCTCGACTTTCTCGGGAAGATCGACTCCCAGGGTCGACTTTTGGACCAGTCCAGCTCGACTGCCTTTGGAGGATCGATCCCAAGGATTGACTTCCCTAAGCTCGACTTACTCGGAGAGCAACTCCAAGAGTCGACTTTTGGACAGTTTGCAATAGCCTTAGGAGGATCGATCCCTAGGCTCGACTTTTGAACCAATTAGCTCGACTTCCTTGAGAGGATCGACTCTCGAAAGGCTTTGCAGCACAGTACCCAGGGTCGACTTTGCAACACTCGACTTTTCTAAGTCGACCTCCACACAAATCGACCACCTCGACTCGATTTTCTCCAAGCGAAATGGTCAACACGAGGAAGGGCTCGTATGTAGGGGAGAAAACACTAGGAACAACCCAACAGGAGGGATTACCTGAGAACCCTAGGGCCCAAGAGGCTGCTACCAACGGGCAAGGAGAAAATCAAATTCCAGTGATATTCGTCCCTCTGGAAAACCAAATCCCGCTAGAAATGGTGACACAGCAAATCCGTTGGGTTTTTTCCAAATGCGGAGTCAACAGTAAAGGGAACAACAACAGATTCCTGACCAGCAAGAAAGAGCCCAAAATATTGAAAACTCGCCTATTCCTGCTAACAGTCATCACTTTTTGATACAAATCTCGATCGAAGAGCTGATCATTATGAGACAAACTGGTGAGACATGCCTGATTACGGCAGTCACTCCCAGCAACGCCTTTCAACAAGGACTAGGGTTCCGTCGTTTTACGCCGGACCCCCGGAGAGCTCCCACGGTGCGGAACAAGTTCATCGTCAAATTGCCGAGTTAACTCGTGAGTCGCGATTGGACTACCAAGTCACCGACTTTAGGGATAAGTCGCTGAGTTAGGGCCCAGATCGGCAGTATGGTAGACTGCATATCTCGCCCCTGGAAACTCGGCGAGTTTGCCCTAAATAGGCGATTTTCATACATGCATTACAAAAAAAAGTAGGCAGTTCGGACGAAGCAAAGTTAACGGAATTTCCGTTACAAATATTTATTATCAAAGTTAACGGAATTTGTAACGGAATTTCCGTTAACTTTGCTATTTCCGTTACAAATACTAGGACTTATATATTGTAACGGATTTTTTAACTATTTTTAACGGATATTCCGTTACAAATAGCAATTAATTAATAATTTTCATAATTAGGGTTAGGGTAAATGTAAATAATTAGGGTTAGGGTTAGAGTAAATGTAAATAATTAGGGTTAGGGTTAAGGTTAGTGTTAGGGTTAATAGAAATTAATAAAAATTAACAAAAATTAGTAAAAATAAGTATATATACATATTTAGATAGTGTTAGGGTTAGAAGTTAGGGTTAAAAGTAAGAGTTACAAGTTACAAGTTAGGGTTACAAGAAGTTAGATTATAGTTTTTTAGATATTATAAATTATAAAAAATTTAAAGTTAGATTATAATTAGATAATTATAAAAATTTAAATTATAAAAATTATAAATTGAAGTTATTTTAGATATTTTAAATTTTAAAGTTAAAAAATAAATTTAAAGAAGGTATTTTAATTTTTAATGTTACAAATTCAAGTATTATAAAAGTTATTTTAAATTATAAAAGTTATTTTAAATTAACAACTAGTGATTTTTTAAAAATTATAAAAATATAAATTTCTAATATTAACTTTAGTAGGTTAGGGTTAGTCTAATTTAATAATTTTTAATTTTTAAATTCTAAAATTCAATTTAATAAATTAGATATTTTAAAAGTTATAAAATAAGTTTATTTTAAATTAAAAAATAAATTAAAGTTATAAATTAAAGTTATTTTTGATATTTTAAATTTTAAAGTTAAAAATTAAATTTAAAAAAGTTATTTGAAGTTACAAATTCATTTATAAATGTTATTTTAAATTATATATCCTAAAAAGTTAAAAATTAACAACCAGTGATTTTTTAAAAATTATAAAAAATATCAATTTCTAATATTAACTTTTAAATTTTATTAAATTTTAAATTCGAGAATTCAATTATATATTAACTTTATTTTAAATGGATATTTAAATGGGTTATCAACTAAGTTTAAATGGATATTTTAAATAAAAAAAATAATAATAATAAAAACCTAAACTACTAAAACCCCAAATCGTGATTTCAACCTCAACTACTAAACTACTAAAACTATTTTAAAATTCAATTATTAACAACTAGTTTCCCCATTTCTCCAAATTAAAAAAAAAAATAAAACCCCAAAACCTTAAAAATAAACCCAAAACCCTAAAACCCAAATATTTTTCCAACTCCCACAACCCAACACCCGTCAAGCAGCAACTTCTGACGAGCGACGATTCCAGCTTCCAGCGAGCAGCAACCGGTGAGCCTCGAACGTAGACGATTCCAGCTTCCGGCAATTCCAGCTTCCGGCTTCCATCCGGCGAACGTCGACCACCATCTTTAAAGTTATTTGAAACTCAGGTTAGATTCCACAACCCCTCTCTGTCCTTGTTTAATCAATATCTTTGGGTTTTCCATTCTCGATTTGAATTCTTATTTTCCCCAATTCTTATAAAAATTCCAGCTTCCGATTTGAATTGTTTTAATGGAGATTTAATTCTTATTTTCCCCAAATACATGTTTGCCATATTTCCCCCCAAATATAGAGATTGATTAAAAAAAAAGACAGCCAAATCATCTCAAATATAGAGATTGAGGGAGTCTTTTGTGTAGTGAATTTGGAAGATTTCTCATAATAGAAATCTTAGAGGAACATAAATCCAAGCATAATACTTAGAGTAACTACATAATACTTATAATAGAAACTTATACATATACATATAACTGCCTTTTGTTTAGTTGGATCTAAAAGCATATACTAAGCCATGGGAAAATGATAAATGTTGGTTATTTTTAAGTTTCAATTTCTGTTTCCGACATTCCCCATTTGAAGTTTCAATTTCTGTTTTTGTTCTTGACTCTATTCTTAATAGTTGTTCTTGATTATTCTATTCTTGATTCAAGAGCATCATCCCTATTCCGTTCTTGATTCTATTCTATTCTTGATTCATTTGTTTTTTTTTTTTGTCGACTAAATCTAAGCTGGGATGCTGGTCATGGAATAAATCTCTAAGGGATTTACCCACTAATTGAAATCGAGACGTTGCTGGTCATTATTTACCCACCAATTGAAATGAAGATAAATGAGGACATAATTTATGTGCTCTAGGTTATTATCGATATCAATTGCTTAATATCGATACTTCCTGTCTAGATAATAACTTATAATGTGCTCTAGGTAATAACTAATAATAATTACCCTATTAACCTTAATGAATGATTCTTTTTTTATTAAAGACTTGAATATCTGAATATGCAGTCTGTCTGAATATCTTTTATGTAGTATGGAAGGTGGTTGGTGCAAGTGAGTTGGAGATCTTCCAAATGGAATGTCGGTGTTCTAGTGATTCCACTGTCTAGTAGAATTTTTCTGTTGTATTCACAGTTTTGGATGTTGTTCTAAAAGTTCACAAAGCTTATTCCAATCAGATAGTAATGACTGTAAGTATCAATTAATTGTAAATTTGTAATTTGTAATTTGTAATCAAAAAATTATAACGTATCTCAAGGAAGATTAAGGTATAAAGTCTGAACTTGCATATACCTTGCAAATTTTGAGTTCGGGGTTACTTGAGCTGCCCATCAAGAATTTTTACAAATGCCCTGATATGTTTATAATTTACAAATAGGAATTTTTAGTCCTATCAATGCCCTGACCCAGCCATCTTACCCTTGAATATGAGGTTGAAGATTCATCATTAATAGGAAGGAAACCTTCCAGGAATTGGTGGAATCAGTTTCATATGGGGATTAGGAATACTTCCTATTTTCGATCCCTAAAATTTATAAACTCTTAGTTTCTATCGATTATCATATGATTCACATCGTGTTTAATTTTATAGTTTTATAGTGTTATATTATGCTAGATTTTATATTATTTAGAAATGTTTAGTTAGAGTTAGTTATTTTTGTATAAGTTTTTTGAATACTTATTTTAATAACTTTTTCATTTAAATATTGATTTTTAAGAGGTTTCTTTTTATTTGTATGTTAGGAGATAGACTAAAATGACTGATCAAATAGAAGGGCTTGACAAATCATGGTTGTTTGAAAGTTCAACCTCGATGAAATTTCAAAGTGGATTGAAAAGTTTTTTAGATTTTGCTGAAATCTATTCAAACCACAAGATGGAGCCTGGATTAAAACTACCATGTCCTTGTTCAAAGTGTCACAATGGCAAATATTATAATCGTAAGACCATTAGTGAGCATGTCATATTCTTTAGTTTTGACAATGCATATAGGTATAAGACATGGTATATGCATGGAGAATTAATTCCAGGTTCGAGAGCACATAAAAAAGCATTGAAACGCAAGAGACGTGAAATAGCAGTTTCTACTGCACCTCCTATGATAGTAGAAAATGAGATGACCCTTTTAGTAAATGAAGCAATGGTTGATCTAACTAATTATCCAGTCGCTAATCTGATTGATGAATCAATGACTAATATTGTCATACACGATCTAATTATTTCTCCAATCAATCATCCGGATAATTTGAACAATGATCCCACAAATACTCCGATCGATGGTCCGATCAATAATCCAATAATGGCTTCCATCAATGATCTCGCAAACACTCTGATCATTGATTCGATAGCTACTCCGATCATTGATCCGATAGATTCTCCGATCAATGATTCGATAGCTACTCCGATCAAGAATATATTTACTTTCAAAGTATATTCAAGAATTGATTTGTTGAAGTATAATCAAATTTTAGTTGAACGAACTTCCAAAGAAAGCATTAGGAAAAGGAAACTTCGGTACACCAGTTACATTTGCAGAAGGATGGAAGAAGAAAAGTATATTCTTTTCTTTACCCTATTGGAAATCACTTTTGATTCGGCATAATCTTGATGTAATGCATATCGAGAAAAATATCTGTGACAATATAGTTAATACGATGCTTAATGTAGTTGGTGAGACATGTCTGATTACGTCAGTCACTCCCAGCAACGTCCTTCAAACAAGGAATAGGGTTCCGTCGCTATATGCCGGACCCCCGGAAGGCTTCCACGGTGCGGAGCACGTACGTGTCTACGTCAAGAGCCCAAGGCAACACTTGGGAGTCACCGACTCCAGTGGTGCATCGCCGACTCCTGCCAGGAAATTCGGGTCTGGTAGACCGAGGACTTGGCCTCAAAGGAGTCGGCGACTCTACCTCTGGATCGGCGACTCCCACACCTGAGTCGCCGACTCCCAGCCGTTACTTGGGCGGGCCCACACCATTATGGCACCCTTCAATAGGGTACCATAATGGGGTGGGCCCCACTCAATTGAATGGAAACGCCTCTAGGATCGTATAAAAGGGGTCCTAGGGGTGTCATCCATTCACAACATTCCCACTTGACCAACACACTCCACACTAGAGCATCTAGGAGCCCGAATCGCCTACTCCCGAGAGAGTCGCCGATTCCCCTCCTCTTCTGCAGGTGTTTGACGTAGAGCGCGCGTCGTGGACTCCACAGCCTCCGGCCCATCTCGTAACCCCGCGAGCCTACTGGTAGCAGATTCCATGCTTCATCAGCTGACGCCGTCTGTGGGACTATCGAACCACGATATCCCGTCGTAATCGCGAAATTTTTTTCGCAAAATTTAGCTCGATTCCCTTAGGGTGAGTCGCTAACTTTGTGTCAAGGAATCTCCGATTCACACAGGCTATCGCCGACTCCACCTAGTGAGTCTCTGATTGCGGGTTATTCTGCTAGCTAAGAGTGTTGTGCACGGCCAGACTCGAAAGAAAAGCTACCTAAAGCAGTCACCGATTCCACTAGTGTGTGTCGCCGATTCCACCTTGTGAATCGCCGACACCCCTTATGAGTCGCCGACTCCACTTGGTTCTTTCTCTCGGGTTAGTTCTATCAAGCACTTGCGCTCTAGTTGGAACACGCTTTTGTCCACAATGACTTCCGAAAGGCAAAAGCACGATTACCATCTGAAGAACAAAGGCAAATCCTCAATGGTAGCTGACAGGGCACAGACTGACCCTCCTCAAGAAAATAGGCAAGAACGGCCTGAGGAGCCTCAAGCCAGTCTGCTCCCTTAAACATTCATCCCTCCCGCTTTAGAAGCGAGGTTGATTAGATTCATGGATAACATGGAACAAAGAGTCAACAACCTCGAAAAAGCGAGGAGTCAGAGGACCATCGCCCATGAAGGAGCGGGTGAATCGGCCTCTCATAATTCTCCATCTGGGGAGAAAAAGAAGATGGTCCAGAGCCCTTAAAAACAAAGGCTGGACCTAGTAAGAGTCACACTGAAAAGACTCTTACAACACGGTGTGTAGAAGACCTTCGTCGGAAGTTGGCTGGCAACCCAGCCACCAGCGGTTCGATGGAATTTCTGAGAATCAAAAGTGCTCCTTTTCGAGAGGACCTTTTGAAGGTGTCTTTTCCACAAACCTGGCGTGTACCCAGGTGATGGGGGTGAAACCCGACCAGTACTCCAAGACGCGCAAGCAAGCGCCAAGCGGGGAACTCCGCGGGAAACCGGACCGGAACTCAAGTGTGCAGAGCTCTGCTTCGCTAGGAATTCTTCTTCTCCAAATGACTTGCCTTCAATGAGTGGGGGGTGCCCTCTATTTATAGGGATTCTTATGGGGGTGATCTGGTCATTTGGGCAGTAACCGCTTAACTGCCTAACTGATCAGATTGGGTCTAGGGGTCGACTTTCCAGAGATCGACTTTCTGGGGGTCGACTTTTCCTGGTGATCGACTTTACTCAAAAGTCGATCCCAGGGAAGTCGATCCTCAGGAAAGTCGATCTTCCTAGGATTCGACCCGGGACCTCCCCAACCCTAGAATAGATACCTCAACTCATCTTAGGCTATCCGGACTTCTAGTTGCTGGTAGGTTGTGACCGTGTTCGGGATACTGTATCACCAGTACTCCCCCCTCCTCTGCGTACTAGGTACTTTGGGATACGTCTTTTAGTACTATGGTCTGTGTGTCGGACCCTGTACTATAAGTATTCCCCCCCTCTTTGCGTGCTGGGATGTGGATTTCTGGTGATGTCCTTGGATGTACGATCCTCTCTCACCAGTACTCCCCCCCTTCCACGCCTGCGAGGTTGTATCTATGCTTCCACGGAGGTTGTCACGCGCTTTTGCCAACTATTGTCCGGTTTGTCCTAGCCGAAGCCTACTCCTTGCACACCTGTCCGGCCCGATTCTTCCGCGGAACCCTGCTTGCCCACCTTGACGCCTTGCCTGAGCTGTCCTTGAGCACTGCTTGGGTTCTCTTCCCTGTGGCGGGTTTTGAGAGTACCCGACCCCCTCCTTTTTTCCGCCTTTCTGCGATAGGGGCTGAGTGTACTTCCTCGTCTACCCACGTTCATCCGTGGGTGAGGACTGTTAATTGAATACTTGCCCCCTCCTTTTTTCCGACTTTCTGCGATAGGGGCTGATTGTGCTTCCTCGTCTACCCGCGTTCATCCGTGGGTGAGGAATATTACTTGAATACTTGCCCCCTCCTTTTTTTCGCCTTTCCGTGATAGGGGCTGATTGTGCTTCCTCGTCTACCCCCGTTCATCCGTGGGTGAGGACTTATCTTGAGTACGTCCCTCGTCTAACCTACGTTCTTCCGTAGGTGAGGTTTACTCTTGAGTACGTCCCTCGTCTAACCTACGTTCTTCCGTAGGTGAGGTTTACTCTTGGACACTTGCCCCTCTGTCTACATTTTTGTAGAATGAGGTGTGTGTTTAGCCGACGTGTCCCCCGTCTAACCTACGTTCTTCCGTAGGTGGGGTTCACTTTTGCCGATGTGTTCCCCATCTAACCTACGTTCTTCCGTAGGTGGGGTTCACTTTTGTCGATGTGTTCCCCGTCTAACCTACGTTCTTCCGTAGGTGGGGTTCACTTTTGAGTATGTCCCTCGTCTAACACTACGTTTCCGTAGGTGAGGTTCACTCTTTGCTTTGGATGGGACACGCATCCTGACTCTGTTACCATTAAGACTTTCTCTATCCGCGTTCTTCCGCAGGTAGAGTTAATTTGGCGTCCTACTTTGTTACTGCGTCCAGTAATAGTAGGAGTTCAAATATCTTTATATGGCTCAGCTCATTTTGCTGCCGTATCCCCGTCCGAGTTGTGGACTTCCACGATTCCTCAGGAGCATTTCATGTTACACCCTCCTGTCTTGGTGTGCCTCTGCAACTCCAACTTGTCTGGGTTCTTTTTTCTGCACCCCTTTTATGTGGGAGAAAAAGTCGATCCCTTGTTGGTTTTGGTCGACTTTTGTTAAATGTCGATCCCCTGTTGAATTTCCTCGACTTTTGCTAAATGTCGATCCCTTGTTGAGTTTGGTCGACTTTTGTCAAAAAGTCGATTCCTGGTGCTTTTGGTCAAAAGTCGATCCCTTGTGTAAAAAGTCGACTTTGCCATTTTGTCCTTTTGTGCTGTCCTAGGGTCTATAAATAGGACCCCTAGGTTCTCCTTTTCCTTCATCCATCCATGGCTCTTCTTGTGAGTCTTTTTGCTGATTTTATTCAGGGGGAGATTGAGGAGCTGGATCGGATTTTGAATATTCTGGATCCTCGGTCGTCGACCTTGGATCTTCCTTCTCTGCGCCAACTTATTGTTGAGCGGCAGAGTGTTGCTGTTGCTGCCAGGGAGTCCATTTTTGAAGAATGGTCTGGTGGCGATCTTCCGCCTGCCTCTTCTTCTGTTATTCCTCCACGTGGGCGACGTCGGAGGCGTCCCCGCCGCGGTGCTTCCCCGCTAGGTCAGGTCCCTCGCCGCTTGCGTCGCCGTATTAATTTTAATTAGGAACCTGTAAAATTTTCATTCATTATCTTTGTAATTTTGAAAAAATATATTTTTACCTTTTCCTTTATTTGGCTTACACCTTTACTTTGAAGTACGTTAGTGTAACCGAAATTTTTTCTTGGTCAATACCATATTCTTTTTTCTAAAGGTGTTGGATTTTTGACAAGTCGACCTCATTTCTCCCTGGAAATGCCGATGTTGCCTAAAAATGTCGATCTCACCCTTTTTTGAGGAAGTCGATGATTGCTAATCCTTTTCTAAAGGTGTCGGATTTTTGACAAGTCGATCTCATTTCTCCCTGGAAATGTCGATGTTGCCTAAAAATGTCGATCTCACCTTTTTCTGAGGAAGTCGATGACTGCTGATCCTTTTCTAAAGGTGTCGGATTTTTGACAAGTCGATCTCATTTCTCCCTGGAAATGTCGATATTGCCTAAAGATGTCGATCTCACCTTTTTCTGAGGAAGTCGATGTCTGCTGATCCTTTTCTAAAGGTGTCGAATTTTTGACAAGTCGATCTCATTTCTCCCTGGAAATGTCGATGTTGTCCCAAAATGTCGATCCCACCTTTTTCTGAGGATGTCGATTAGAGTGGTGTGAAATGTCGATCCTGGCCTTCTCTTTTGAAGGTTTCGAATTCCTTGCCAAATGTCGACGCCTATTCCCCTTTTCCTGGGAATGTCGAACATGCTTTTCTGTGGAAAGTCGATCCTGGCCTTCTCTTTTGAAGGCATCGAATTCCTTGGTAAATGTCGACGCCTATTCCCCTTTTCCTGGGAATGTCGAACATGCTTTTCTGTGGAAATGTCGATCCTGCCCTTCT
>LFYR01001190.1:75985-103364 GCA_001185155.1 Zostera marina | reverse complement strand
TGGGAATGTCGAACATGCTTTTCTGTGGAAATGTCGATCCTGGCCTTCTCTTTTGAAGGCATCGAATTCCTTGGTAAATGTCGACGCCTATTCCCCTTGTCCTGGGAATGTCGAACATGCTTTTCTGTGGAAATGTCGATCCTGCCCTTCTCTTTTGAAGGTATCGACTTCCTTGCCAAATGTCGACGCCTATCCCTTTTTCTGAGAATGTCGAACTCAATTTTCTGCGGGATGTCGATGGTTTTTCTGAAATGTCGATGGATCTTCTTGAAATGTCGATGCCATCTAGTCGGATTTTAGGGTTTTCCACGGACTGGGCCGTCGTGGGCCTGCCGGGCCTGTGGACTTCCTGGTCCAACGGGTCGACCCGGATGAACAGTGCCCGCGACGGTTCGTCTTCGACTTTCCCCTATAAATAGCGGATGGAGTTCATTTGTTTTCTCACTCGTTTTCTTCGCTCCGACCGATCGACTTTCTCGCATCGACTTTCAGGCTCCTTCTCTTCGACTTCCTGCTTCTTCCGCTTCAACTTCCAGCGTGCGTGAGGCTTCGACTTTAGCCTTGGAGGTGCAGCTTTCTGGAGTCCGACTTTTGTTATCGGGCTCTACTGAGGCTGCACTGGGTTCGACTTCCTTGGCGTCCGACTTTTCTGAAAGTTGGTCCCCTTTGAAGTTGTTCCCCATTGGACTGTGGTCCGACTTTGTGAAGTTTGACGCCTTGTCATCGACTTTTCAAAGTTGGATCCATTTTTACTGGGATCGACTTCCTGACAGTCGACTTTCCTGTGATCGATTTCTGGAGACCTTTGTCTCTTGATAGTCGACTTTTCTGGGATCGACTTCTGAGGTCGACTTCCCTTATATTGCAAGTTCGATTCCCTTAAGTCCAGGTCGACTTTTCTTGGGATCGACTTTTGCCTTAACTTGGCCTGACTGCTCTGTTCTTCGTGCAGGTTTTATAATGTCTTCTGACAAGAACTCACAGCAAGACGCTCCTCCTCAACCAGAGTCTGTTACCATCGAGGAGGTTCGGAATCCTTCTGCTGAGCCAGAGTCTGTTCAGCCTGCTCCTGTCGTACCGGAGCCTCGAGCTTCGCCTTCCGTGCCTATTGGAAGTAGGAAAAAGATGCTTTCCCGTCGTACGCGCAAGCCCGTACCTCCTAGTAAGTTACTTATTTCTTATTTATTTCGTAACTTACTCTTTATTTCTTTCTTTTTTGTTTGTAGGTGTTCCCCCCTCTTCCCCCTTACGTTCCAGCTCGGGGTCTTCTACCTCTAGCTCGGGAAGCTCGGGTTCCTCCTCCTCCTACTCTTCTTCCTCTGAGGATGTAGAAATTGGGGGAACCCCTCCCACCGTTGTTAGGACTCCTCCTCCTACTGTCATTTTGACTTCTATTCCTGAGGAGACTTCTACTTCGGGGACTCTATTTGTGACTACGGACAGTTCCGTTCAACTTCCTCCGGAAGTTCGTAGTGAAAATATTCATGTCCTTGAGAGTTCCCCTAAGGGTTACCCTTCCGAGACGAGGGACAAATACCCTTTTCCTTCTCCTCTTGAAGAGAAGCACGCCCCATCTTTCTATCGGGAGATTGATGGTTCTTGGCGTCAGTGGTCCGTTCTTGTCCGTAACGGTTTCCACGTCGTCCCTATCCTTGACCGGGGCGAATATGGAACCGGGTATGGTTCCTTCTGTACAGTCTCTCTGACTGATATTCCGGGCTACCCCCTTTCTTCTAACGCGGGTAGCTGCTCTAACACTCTTTCCTTGGATGCTGCCCGAAAAATTTTGAGGGGGTTAGAGCTTAGGGAGAGAGTGTACTGGGCGTACCCCTCTAAGAACACTGGCGATGTGCCCCCTTACTTCATGCTGGCACTCCATCGAGTGTATTTCACTAACTTTCCGATCCTTCCGTTCTACCATTAGTGAAATACTTCTTTACTCTGGAACGTGCATCTCCCAGATGGGTGCCGCCTTTTTCTTCTATGTCAGGGGCTTTATTAACATTCTCAGGGATGCTGGCATAGTTCCTACCGCTCGGCTGTTCTTCCACTTCTTCACATTTCAAAATCCGAAGAAGGGCAGCCTTTTCATTGCCTGTGCCAGCCGTTCTACTTCCGTTACTCACTCTGCCCTCTTAAAAGATCCTCCGACCAGACGGGAGAGGGAGCTTCCGTGCACAAGCTCGCCTTCTTGCATCCTATCGCTGTGCCTGTCGGTCACGCGATTGAAGATACTTTTAGCCGACAAGGTCTTCCTTTGTCTGTTTTCCTTTTGTGTTTTTATATACGCATATATTTTCTAACTCTGTTTTTGTTTCTCGCAGATTTTTATATGCATCACCCCGGAGGTTTCCCTGAACGCGTCGGACAAAACGAGACGGGTTCAAAAGTTTATGCCGCTGCCTCCAAACCTTCTGATGCTGATCATCTGAGGCAGCGTGCTTTAGAGAATGCCTATACTATGGCAAAGTCCCCTACTCCTCCTAACGAAGTCCCACGAACTGAGGAAGGGGAGGTACCTCCGGAGGTACCTAAAGATGCTACTCCTGGGCAGTCTCCTGCTGGTTCGAGGCTCTCTGACTTCTTCCCTACTCTGTCAGAAGAAGAGCGAGAGAAAGTGGAGAAGGTAGCAGAGAAAGAGATTCAGTCTAAGCGGACTGAAAAAACTACAGAGAGAGATCTCTGAAAGGAGAAAAAGAAAAGAACGAACTCCTCCTTCTAGGACCAACTCATCTCCTCCAAGGAAGTCGAGGAGACCCTCTCCAAGGCGACGAAGTCCTCTTCGCAAGAAGAATTATTATCCTGGGGAGTCCTCCCGGGGTCGCTTCAATTATTCTTCCACCCGGGAGACGCAACTGCCGGGGTATCAAGGTTCGCACCCCCGGAACTATGGGTCCAGATTTCTCGTGACCCCTGACACGGATGCCACCCGAACCACACTGCGGGCTATCTCTGGGTATCCGATGGACCGGATTGTCGAAGAAATCGGACAGAACTTGAGCAACGTGAGTGTTCTTTATTTCTTAGTTATTTTTATAAGCGTGTCCTTACCCATTTTTTCTTTTTGCAGCTCACCCATTTGTTCCAGGGCCGCATCTCTTCCCTGTCTCGTCTTCGTGACTCTCAGTCTACGGAAGACGAGTTGAAGAGAGCGAAGCGCCGATGTAGAGATCTGGAAGGTGAGGTTGCACAGTGATGGGGGTGAAACCCGACCAGTACTCCAAGACGCGCAAGCAAGCGCCAAGCGGGGAACTCCGCGGGAAACCGGACCGGAACTCAAGTGTGCAGAGCTCTGCTTCGCTAGGAATTCTTCTTCTCCAAATGACTTGCCTTCAATGAGTGGGGGGTGCCCTCTATTTATAGGGATTCTTATGGGGGTGATCTGGTCATTTGGGCAGTAACCGCCTAACTGCCTAACTGATCAGATTGGGTCTAGGGGTCGACTTTCCAGAGATCGACTTTCTGGGGGTCGACTTTTCCTGGTGATCGACTTTACTCAAAAGTCGATCCCAGGGAAGTCGATCCTCAGGAAAGTCGATCTTCCTAGGATTCGACCTGGGACCTCCATAACCCTAAAATAGATACCTCAACTCATCTTAGGCTATCCGGACTTCTAGTTGCTGGTAGGTTGTGAGCGTGTTCGGGATACTGTATCACCACCAGGATAGAAGCGTACGATGGTTCGGGTGATCCAAGAGATCACATCAACCTCTACCTTAGCGTTTTGGAACCGCAAACCACCGATAACGCGCTGTTGTACCGGGCATGCCCTGACACTCTCAAGGGCAGCGCCTATCGGTAGTTTTCTGGTCTGCCAGCTGGATCAATCTTCAGCTTTACGGACCTCTCATCCAAATTCATCGCCCAACACGTGGGGATGATTAGGATCAAACAAAGTGCCAACGCACTGCTGGCACTACGACAGAACAAGCTGTCGTTGAGGGATTACACTATTAAGTTCACTTCAATGATGACAGAAGTGAGCGACTTAATCCCGAGTCTGGCCATAGCGGGATACACAAATGGGCTGGTACCCTACTCCCCTCTGGCCCAGCATCTCACTCTCCATAAGGTGGAGAGT
This sequence comes from Zostera marina, assembly GCA_001185155.1. Classification (NCBI taxonomy): domain Eukaryota; kingdom Viridiplantae; phylum Streptophyta; class Magnoliopsida; order Alismatales; family Zosteraceae; genus Zostera; species Zostera marina. The sequence continues at coordinate 99,283 of LFYR01001190.1, read as the reverse complement.
TTACCTGACCTCTTCCAGCAAGTCCAATCGTTTATTGAGGTGGAAGAGCAGAATGAGAATAAGCTAGTGGAACTTGAGAATACTAGTTTCAAAAAACCAAAGTTCGAGAAAAAGAGCTACGGCGGAAAAAATAGTTTCCGAGGCTCTTCGAAAAAATACACTGACAATGCGGCTAGTTCCTACAAAAAGGAATGGAAGCCCAAACACGATAATGAAGTATATCAAACAACCACCAAGCAGTCGCCAAAGGGTCCATCCCAACCATGGAAGGAATGGATCCCTCTGACAATCAATAAAGTCGAGCTGTTTGACAAACTCAAGAACCGGGCAGATCTACCTCCTGCCCGTTCTCTGGACCCTGCAACTAAAAGTAGTTGCAAAAAGGGTGGAAGGTTCTGTAAGTTTCACAAGGACCACGGCCACCTCACCGACCACAGTAGGGAGTTCTCGATCTACGTCGAGCAACTGGTTTCAAAGGGTGAACTTGGCAACTTCGTCAAGGGATCCCGAGGACGAGACGGTTGTAAATCTGACCTGAAGGGAAAGCGTCCACGCTCTCCTTCGCCGGACAGCCACAGTAGCGAGAACCGCCAGCGGAAAACCATCAATATGATATTTAGTGGTGGATCCGTTGGTCAGAATAGGGGTTACTCCCAGAAGGTGCTGATGTCACACTCTACACCTCGCGACAATGGGAAAAGGGCTCGGGAAGAGAAGTCCACATACTTCTCCGAAGAGGACCTGTATGATGTCCTGCTACCCCACGAGGATCCACTCGTGATCCAAGCAGACATCGGTCCGACATCCCGTGTCAAGAGGATGATTGTCGACAGCGGCAGTTCCGCGGACATCCTCTACATGGACACCTTCATCAAAATAGGCCTTAAAAAGGAGAATCTGTTGATGAAGCACGAAATCTGTTACCAGTAGGCTCGCGGGGTCGCGAGGAGGGCCAGAGGCTTTGGAGTCCACGACGCACGCTCTACGTCAATGTACCTGCAGAAGGGGAGGGGAATCGGCGACTCTCTTGGGAGTAGGCGATTCGGGCTCCAAGTATTGCTCTGGTTGGTGTGTGTCAAGTGGGAATGACTTGGGAGTAGAGGACCCCCAAGGACCCCTTTTATAGGGTCCTGGGGGACGTTTCCCCATTCATTAGCGTGGGGCCCACCCCATTAAGGTATCCTATTAAGGAGTGCCTTAATGACGTAACGGCTGGGAGCCGGTGATTCAGGTGTGGGAATCGCCGATCCAGAGGTTCAATCGCCGACTCCCCATGAGCCTAGTGGCAGTCTACCAGAACTGTCCACGAGGCCTAGAGTCGGCGATTCACCTCTGGAGTCGGCGACTTGGTAGGCCCAATCGGCGACTCCTAGGTGCTGCCTTGAGTACTTGACGTAGACACTCCTTCCGAATTCGTGGAACTCTCCGGGGGTCCGGCATAAAGCGACGGAACCCTAGTCCTTGTCGAAGGGCGTTGCTGGGAGTGACTGACGTGATCAGGCATGTCTCACCAGTACTCCCCCCTGAAGAGAGCATGGCAAAACACCCGTGTAGCCTCAGTATCCCCCCCCCAAGCAAGGTAGTCCGCATCAAGGCAGGAAGCGACAAGATGGGATTGAGTCATTATGCTCACAGCGACACTAATGACTCCACGTGGTCCATGCACTATCAGATGGACTGATTCACTATCAGAATCTAATTCCAGGCCAATGGAACTACATGTTTATAGTCCTACTCTGATCAAGAGCGACTTTTGTTGTGTGGATTCTGGCCACAGCGACAGAATGCGTGGATTCACTATTAGAATCTGATTCTGGCCGAAGCAATAGAATGCGTGGATTCGTTATCCGAATAAGATTCTGGCCGAAGCGACAGATCGCGTGGATTCACTATTAGAATCTGATTCTGGCCGAAGCAACAGAATCTAGTTCACTATCAGAACTGATGTTTATAGTCTACCCTGATCAAGAGCGACTTGGTGTCCGCAACGACGGTTACCCCATAGGCCGAAGCGCAAGATGCGTCGAGATCATTAAGGTCAAAGCGACAAAATGATCTCCAAATGTTCGAAGAACTAATGAAGCCAAAGCGACAACATAATTCTTGGTCTGATTCTGGCCGAAGCGACAGAATCATGCCTGCAAAACAAAAAACAACCTGCAAAACAACTATATCAGTCTAAAGGATATATTTATTGATTTACTGACCTTGCCGTGCGGAGCTGCCTCTCATGCTGCTCCTCCTTATGCTCAATAAATCCTTGATTGATCTGTCCGAAGCGACAAATCTATCATGCTAAAAAATGTGACAGCTTCTGGCCGAAGCGACAGAAGTGCCGACTCACTATTAGAGTCTGATTCTGTCCAAGGCTACAGATCCACTATCAGAATCCGATTCTCGCCCCGGATACAGAACCTGCTGACTCACTATCAGAGTTTGATTCTGACCAAGGCTACAGATCCACTATCATAATCCGATTCTCGCCTCGGATACAGAACCTGCTAACTCACTATCAGAGTCTGGTTCACTATTAGAACCTTTCCTACAAAAAAGAAAACATCCTGCAAAACAACTAGATCAGTTCGAAAACGCATATATTTATTATTGAACTTACCGTGTGATCTACCTTTCGTGATGTCCCTCCTTTGCTCAAATTTGTCCTCGGTAAATCTGGCCGAAGCGACAGATTTTACCGTGCTCAACTTCTTTGACGACTTCTGGCCGGAGCGACAGAAGTGTCGGGAGAGCTTGTGATACTCCCCCTCGAAATGTGACGACTTCTATCTAAATAGACAGAAGTGTCGGGAGAGCTTGTGATAATCCCCCTCGAAATGTGACGACTTCTATCCTATAGACAGAAGTGTCGGGAGAGCTTGTGATACTCCCCCTCGAAATGTGACGACTTCTATCCAATAGACAGAAGTGCCGGGAGAGCTTGTGATACTCCCCCTCGAAATGTGACGACTTCTATCTGAATAGAAAGAAGTGCCGGGAGAGTTTGTGACACTCCCCCTCGAAAATTGTGCCCTTGTGACACACAAACCTTTGCGACGAGTGTTTTTCGAAGTATGTGACTGTCGGTGAACTATCTATTATTTTTCCTTTGCTAATCTTTCATATAAATTACCCTTCAAATTGTAACTAAGGCCCGAAACTAGATTCACAAGTCGTAATTTAGCCACTCTGGACGTAAATTAGACTCTGCTAACCCTATTGCTAGCCACTCTGGGCGTAGACTTGGTCGTACGAATCGTAGCTCAGCCTACGGTTAAATTTATGGACAATTTATACCTCTAGACTAGCGTCGGGTTACTAGAGATAGAGTAAACGACGAATCAGAGATATTCGACACTCAAAGGTTGCCTTGAAATTCGGAACTTTAACGATGGAGAGAGCTTGTGGTACTCCCTCCTGAAGTATGATGACTTCTGGCCGAAGCGACAGAAGTGTCGGGAGAGTTTGTGATACTCCCCCTTGAAATTTGACAACTTCTGGCCGAAGTGACAGAAGTGTCGGGAGAGTTTGTGATACTCCCCCCTGAAAACTTGCACTTGGGGCAGTTTTAGTGTTATTTTACCCGGAATCGGCGACTAGAGTTTGTGATACTCCTACCAGTCGGTGATACCTATGGTTTGGGTAACTGTAGGGGGTATTTTTGTTTTTTACCCCTGCGAGTCGGCGTCTCCCTTTGTGAGTCGGCGAATCCTAGTGTAACCGTCGGATCTTTTTGGGAGATCCTTGGGATATTTGGAAGATATACAGGGAATATTTGTGAAATCTCCAAATAAGGAAATTTTTCTCACAGTCCTGTGAGTTTTTGCCCGGAGTCGGCGACTTCCCTGTGGAGTCGGCGACTTGGCGTGATTCGGGGGATTTGGAGATCGATTCTTGACCTCAAATTTTGTAAATTTTGGGTTTTCTGGGGGGTCTTTGCAATTTTCCCAAGGGCTATAAATAGTGGAGAGGTTTTCCCCAAACCCTCACAACACTTTTGCCACTCTTAAATCGCCCACACCTCCAGATTTTTGAATCGCCGATTCTTCAGTTTTAAAACTTTGAATCGCCGATTCCCCCAATGTCTACCCCCGATTCCCCTTTGTCCCAATTGAACGAAGACGAAACGTCAGCTTTCATAGCTGAAATGACAGTGGAAAACCTAGATGAGGTGTTGAACACCGTTTAATCGCCGATTCCCTCTCCTGACAGAGAGGTTGAGTTGGCGATTCCGGTCGTGCCACCTCATGGTATGGAGTTGAGTGCCACCGTGCACGAACTACTTGGCGCCCCGCCAGTGTCGGCGACTCCCCTTGCGGAGTCGGCGACTTAGTGCAGGGCTCTTGTGGTCGTACGGGAGCCTCTTGAGCTGGGGGAAATTCCCGTGGCCTCTGTGTCGGCGATTCCCACTGTGGAGTCGGCGACACATGCAGGTCCTGTCAAGGGGAAATCCTTCAAGCGAAGGGGGCAGGGCTCAGCTGCCATTGGGTCGGCGACTGCTGGCCGTGACTCGCCGATTCCTGTCATTGAATCGGCGACTCGTCTGCTGGAGTCGGTGACTCCCATGCTGATAGATGATTCTTCCGCGCATCGCACCGCACCATTGGTCGTGAGCGCGGAAGGACATATTGTGTCGGGACTGAACCCGAACCAAGGTCCTTCTCTGAAGAGAAAGAGAAGACGCACCACGGGAAAGGGCAAAGTACATGTGCCCGAAGAGAATGAAGGGGTCCCTCCTCCTCTGAATATAAACTTCGAAGAGACCTTGACTGTGGACCGTGGTGCTCCAAATCCACGCCGTAGAGCAGGCCGGCGCTCTGAAAGAACTCCACCACCTCCTATGGATCTAGATGCTAGTCGAGACCCGGACCTCGACTTGAACACTTATATTGGAGCTTTGAACCCATCTGGGTTCGCTCACTGTGAAATTGCCGTGAATGGCGCGCCAAGGTTGCTTCCGATTGGCCGTTCTGGGTAAGGCGAATACGACCAAGTAATGACTCATCAACCTTGGATGGGTCTGATGGAGTGAATCCCCCTTCAAATTTAAATGCGAGCGACGCTCGATCATTACTATCGGGGATTCAATTGTCTGGTCACTTGCGATTCTGGGTGTTGCGATACCAGCCAATCAATCTGCCACCCCCGGGGTTCCAGGCCATCCCGAGGGTCGACTTCAAGCACTTCTCCGAGCTGCCGATTCCGGAGATTATAAGCGAAGTGCTTCTGACATTCGAAGTGTCCCTGTCGCAGCTCCCGGCGGGATTCTTTGTGATCTTGCGGGGCTTTATGAACATCTGCTGGGGGCTCAACATTGCTGCGACGGCGAGCTTGTTCCTGTACTTCTACAAGCTCACGAAAGAGAAGTCTGCATCCGGTCGCTTTGGGTTCACGCGACGAGATTTCGACAAGAACATCGTCGATGAGCTCCCGACGAACTTCGGATCCAACTGGAGAAGAGAGTTCATTTTCATCACTTCTGAATTTCTTCCCGGGAGTCGGGAAATCTGGAATGACCCCAATCGAGTGCACATGAACGCCTCGATTGAGATGACTACGAGGGATATTGAAGCCTCGGATCGAATAGCGCGGACACTCACTGTATATTCTGTGCCGCGCGGTGTTCCCTTTGTCCTTTGCCAAAGGGAAGACTTTACATTCGAGGACGTGGAAGAGGCACACGAACCACCTACTGAAAAGGAGTCGGAGAGCGGAAAGAAGCGTTCAATTTTATATCATGACGCTGCTCCTCTTCACATGTGCAAGAGGTTCCGAGAGGGCAAGCTGATCAGATTGCGAAAGAAGAAAACCTCTCGTAGAAAGGCTCGCCAGACCTTTGAGCACGGGTCGAGCTCTCGCTCTGCACCACCACCTCCTAGAGGTTACGTGCCTTATACTTCTTCTGGGGTGACACTTCCCGATTTCATGGCTGACGCTGAAACTCGAAGGGAAGCGATGTCACTCCTTTTGGGTCATCCTGGGACCTGGTGCCGGAGCGAGCTCTTAAAGCATATGAATGCCGCATGCTACATGGCACATGCTTGTTATCATGGAGACTCAATACATGACGTTGAGAAGATCCAAGAGAAGTACAACCAACTCGACGCCAAATTTAAGGAAAGCGAGAAAGCCCTCGATAAACTGAAGAATGTGAGGTCCAGGATGGAGAACCTCCGCGACAATATTCTGCCGAAGAATGACAAGACCATTGAGTCCAAGCAAAAAGAGATAGATGAATATGTCGTGAAGATCTTGGCACTTCGCAAAGATCTGAAAGCTGCTACTGCTGGTCGTGCTAAAGATACTGAAGATCTGAAGAGCCAGCTAGCTAGCGAGAAAGGGCACGTAGCCTCGCTTGAGGCTACGATAGCGGAGTTAAAAAAGCAAGCTGCTCAGAGCCAACGAAAAACCACTGAGATGAAAAGCGAGCTCGCAAGTGCGGAAGAAGAGGTTCTAGCTCTTAAAGGTGACAATGCCGCACTTGCTGGAAAGGCTGCAGGATTGGATTGGATGTGCGCTATCAATCCGACCAGCTTCAAGAGCTCATATTCTTTGGTCCTTCTGTGTTTCCTGCTTTACCCCCCGACTACATCACTGACATAATGGCGTGGGTGGAGCAACATCCTGAGGAGATCAAGAAGAATAAAGAGGCTCTCGACAAGATGAAGGACGAAGCTGCACAAGATTAGATCTAAGTCCTTAACATTTTGTAATCTTTTTGGTAATCTGAAAATTTTAATGGAATTAATCGCTTTTGCTTTTCTATTCAATTGTTCATTTACTTTATTCTTTTGAATTGTAACTAAGACCAGAAACTAGATTCGCGAGTCGTAATTTAGCCGCTCTTGACGTAAATTAGACTAACCCTATCGCTAGCCACTCTGGGCGTAGACTTGGTCGTACGAATCGTAGCTCAGTCTACGGTTAAATTCGCGAAAATAAACTAAACTTTACAACTAATAGTAAGTCGCAATATCGATTAACAAATTCGAAAGATAACAAATATGTCGAAAGATAACTATCAATCCTAAGACTCTAGAGTTGTGTTCTAGGTTCATTACTATGTAGTTCAACTCCGACCGAGGTGACGGAGCAACTTTTGTCCCATATCAAAGATGTAACAATGAGATGGGGTGAAATTTAAAACGATTACTAATCTATTAAGGCCGTAGCGACATGATAGATTTTGATTTGAGGTGGGTACTTAGAACCTCTTGTGGTTGGGTTCATTTGTACCTATCAACTACCTAGGACTCTGCTTTTAGACCCTAATGCGTGGTTGAACTCTGGCCATGATGACAGAGCAACTTTTTGGACCCATATCTAGGCTGAAGTGATCATAATGTGTTTTAAAGAAAATTTTGATCTATTAAGGCAATAGCGACAAAATAGATTCATAATGTGGGGTGCTAGCTAAAGTCGTAGGTAGATGATAAATTTAAATTTTATTAAAAGATGTAAATTACAACAGTAAGATTTGTAATTTTTAAACTAACACATAGACTAAGAGGCTCTAGCGCGCTTAATACTAAGCGCGATGTTGCTGTACGTTGTCCGTGTGCCAGATGCAAGGACTTTTGGGTGACAGCTTATTCCTATTCCTCTTAGTTATGCTAGCCTTCCTGTTGGTCTACCACCAAATAGCATATGGATGGTTTTCCGTGGGTGATCCTCTCTATTGTCACTGTTTGGTGAAAGAGAGCGTGGGCGCTTCCCATTCACGTCAGACTTGCAATTGTTTCGATCCCGGGATCCTTTGACCAGGCTGTCAAGTTCGCCGTTCGAAATTAATTGCTTGACATAAAGTGAGAATTCCCTGCAATAGTCTGTCAGATGGCCGTGGTCCTTGTGGAATTCACAGAATTTTCCACTTTTCTGACGGCGATCCTTGGTTGCAGGGTCCATAGAGCGAGGAGCGGACAGATCCGCTCTGTTTCACAGTTTTTCAAACAGCTCGCCTTTGCTGATTGTTAGTGGGGTCCGGTTCCTCCAAGGTTGAGGTGGACCCCTTGGCGATTGTTTGACGGATGTTTGATACACCTTGTTATCATGTTTAGGCTTTCAATCCTTTCTGAAGGAATCAGCCGCATTGCTAGTGTATCTGTTCGAGGAGTCATTGTAGCTCTTTCTCTCGAACTTTTGTTTTTTGAAGCTAGTGTTCTCGAGTTCCACTAGCTTGTTTTCATTCTGCTCTTCCACCTCAATGAATGACTGAGCTCGTTGGAAGAGGTCGGGTAAGGTCTCCACTTTGTGGAGCGTGAGATTCAGGGCCAGAGGGGAGTAGGGTACCAGCCCGTTTGTGTACCCCGCAATGGCCAAACTTGGGATTAAGTCGCTCACTTCTGTCATCATTGAAGTGAACTTAATCGTGTAATCCCTTAGAGACAGTTTGTCCTGTCGTAGCGCCAGTAGTGCATTGGCGCTGTGTTTGATCCTGATCATCCCCACATGTTGGGCGATGAATTTGGACGTGAGGTCTGCAAAGCTGGAAACTGATCCGGCTGGCAGACCAGAAAACCATCGATAGGCATTGCCCTTAAGAGTGCCGGGGAATGCTCGACATAGCAGTGCGTTATCAGTGGTTTGCGGTTCCAGAACGCTGAGGTAGAGGTTGACGTGATCTTGTGGATCACTCGAACTATCGTACGACTCTATTCTGGGTACCCGCCAGGTTGGTGGAAAGGCCACCTTCAAAAGGTCCTCTTGGAAAGGAGCGCTTTTGACTCTTAAGAACTCGATCGGATTGCTGATGACTAGAGTGTCGGCCAGTTTCCGACGGAGGTCCTCTACGAATCGTGTTGTAAGAGTCCTATCAGTGCGACTCTTACTGGGTCCAACTCTTGATTTTTCTGGCTCTGGATCTTTCTTTTTCTCCGTAGTTGGAGAATTGTGAGAAGACGATTCATACGCTCTCTTGCGGGTGATGGTTCTCTGACTCCTTGCTTTTTCAAGGTTGCTAACTCTTCTTTCAATTTTATCCATGAAGTTAACCAACCTTGCTTCTAGATTAGGAGAGATGGATGTCCGAGGGGGCAGATCAGTTTGGGCATCCTCGAACCTTTCAACTTGTATGTTTGGTTGAGGATGCTCAGTTTGTGCCCCATCGGGTACCACTGAGGATTTACCCTTGTTTCTCAGATGGTAATCGTGCTTTTGCCTTTCAGATGTCATAGATGACAAAAGCGAATTCCAACCGGAGCGTAGGTATTAATTGGACTAACTCAAAAGAAACCCAGTGGAGTCGGCGATTCAGTAGGTGGAGTCGGCGACTGGCCTTAGGTTTTCTTGACTTTCGAGCTGAGCAGAGGCTCGAGAAAAATTCAAGTGGAGTCGGCGATTCACTATGGTAGTCGGCGATTCACTATGGGAATCAGCGACTTGCACTAGTGGAATCGGTGACTGCTTTAGGTAGTTTTTCCTTCGAGTCTGGCCGTGGACAGCTCTCTTAGCTAGCAGAATAACCCGCAATCGGACACTCACTGGGTGGAGTCGGCGATTGCCTGTGTGAATCGGAGATTCCTTGACACAAAGTCAGCGACTCACCCTAAGGGAATCGAGCTGATCTTTGCGAAGAAAATTTCGCGATTACGACGGGATATCGTAGTTCGATAGTCCCACAGACGGCGCCAGCTGATGAAGCACGAAATCTGCTACCAGTAGGCTCGCGGGGTCGCGAGGAGGGCCGGAGGCTTTGGAGTCCACGACGCACGCTCTACGTCAATGTACCTGCAGAAGGGGAGGGGAATCGGCGACTCTCTTGGGAGTAGGCGATTCGGACTCCAAGTATTGCTCTGGTTGGTGTGTGTCAAGTGGGAATGACCTGAGGGTAGAGGTCCCCCAAGGACCCCTTTTATAGGGTCCTGGGGGACGTTTCCCCATTCATTAGCGTGGGGCCCACCCCATTAAGGTGTCCTATTGAAGGGTGCCTTAATGACGTGGGCCCACCCAAGTAACGGCTGGGAGTCGGCGACTCAGGTATGGGAATCGCCGATCCAGAGGTTCAATCGCCGACTCCCCATGAGCCTAGTGGCAGTCTACCAGAACTGTCCACGAGGCCTAGAGTCAACGATTCACCTCTGGAGTCGGCGACTTGTTAGTCCCAATCGGCGACTCCCAGGTGCTGCCTTGAGTACTTGACGTAGACACTCCTTCCGAATTCGTGGAACTCTCTGGGGGTTCGGCATAAAGCGACGGAACCCTAGTCCTTGTCGAAGGACGTTGCTGGGAGTGACTGACGTGATCAGGCATGTCTCACCATCTGTCTCCTTGCAAGGAAGCCATTTATGGGTTTACTAACGTCGCCGCCCCAGTGGCCGGCGTTATTGACCTGAAGGTCTCCATCAGATCCCGAAAGGGAAGAGTTAGTTGAATATGCCGTTTTATAGTGGTGCAGGTAGAATCCACTTTTTACGGCATCTTTGGACGACCCTTCAACCACGGGATCAAAGCTGTCCCATTCTCTTATCACCAATGCATACGATACCCAATCAACGGGATCATTGCAACTGTCAAAGGATCACAAAAAGATTCTAGACAAGGGTATAAGAAGGCAACTCAGCTAGTCAAACTAAACAGTATGCTCGTCCACCCCCCACCGGACAACGGGGAAAGGGAAAAATTGCAACCCGTGGATGAGACTGAAATGTACCAGCTGAAAGGGGGGCACGTGGCATTAGGGAAAGGGTTAGACCCCGACCTAAGAGCCAAGCTTGTGACCCCACCAGGACAGGTTCGTTTGGGAGGGTGAGGCTCCGACACAGATTGAGCGTCAAATCGTAACGCACAAACTTAATGTCGACCCATCCATCCCAGCTCGTCGCCAAAAGCGTCGAGTGCTCACCTCTGACAGGAGGGAAGCCGCCAACGAAGAGATATCGAAACTTCTGAGTTCTGGGCACATTCGAGAAGTTCGATATCCAACTTGGTTGGCCAACCCCGTTCTCGTCAAGAAGCCCAATGGCAAGTGGCACATGTGCATTGATTTCACAGATCTCAATAAAGCATGCCCCAAGGATAGTTACTCGCTCCCATCCATCGACGAGTTAGTCGACGGAGCATCTGGTAACGAACTCCTTTCCATGATTGATGCCCACTCAGGATATAACCAAATCCTAATGCATGAGCCTGATGAAGAGAAAACATCTTTCATTACGGACTCAGGGACATTCTGTTATAGGGTAATGCCATTCAGCTTAAGGAATGTTGGAGCTACATTCCAACGCTTAATGGACAAGGTTTTCGCGGACCAGATCTGGCGCAATGTTTCCGCTTATGTTGATGACATTCTGGTCAAATCAACAAGCGTCGAAAAGCACCCCGAGAATCTGAGAGAAACCCTTAGGACATTAAAGCAATACGGAATGAAGCTTAATCCAAATAAGTGTTCCTTCGGAATGAAGGAAGGTAAGTTCCTTGGTTTCTACGTAGGTCAGCACGGGATTAAACCAAATCCCGACAAAATCCAAGTAATACTTGATATGGAAGCCCCCGCACAATTAGAGAAGTACAAAGGTTGAACGGACGAATAAATGCACTCAGCCGTTTCATATCGCAAACGGCTGACAAATGCAAACCGTTCTTCCAACCACTAAAAACTGCGGCTAAGGGTAGTATCATTTGGACACCGGAATGTGAGGAGGAATTTACCAAGTTAAAAGCACACATGTCCTCACTTCCAATGCTGACCTCACCCAGGGATGGGGAAGACCTGTACTTATACATAGCAGCCTCAGAAGAGGCCGTAAGTGCAGTCCTTATCGCACAAAGAGATAAGAAACAAGTCTCTATCTACTATCACTCGAGGCGACTACAAGGAGTAGAGGTACGATATTCTCCGATTGAGAAAATCGTGTACGCTATAATCCATGCTTGTCGTCGTTTTCGAGCATATTTCTTAGCGCACACGATTGTAGTGCTTACATCGTGTCCCTTACGCCGTCTACTCCACAAGCCAGACATATCGGGAAGGTTAACTAAATAGGCAATTGAGCTCAGTGAGTTCGATTTCGATTTCCGACCAGCCACTGCCATCAAGGGGCAAGCTGTGGCAGATTTCATGGTCGAACTCACACCATCCAACCTAACCCAACCATGGACTATGGAAGTAGACGGGTCGAGTTGCAGCACAGGCTCAGGTATTGAAGTGAAAATCAATAGTCCAGATGGAAAAAACTATGAACACTCGATACGGCTCCACTTCCCGGCATCAAACAATGTCGCGGAATACGAAGCAGCCATTCATGGCTTAAAGCTGTTGCGAACTCTCGACGCTGAGAAAGTCACGCTTCACACTGACTCCTAGCTCATGGCTCGACAAACCACTGGTGAGTTCGCCTGCAAAGAACCACAGATCACAAAATATGTGGAAACCATGGTAGAACTCACCAAACAATTCGTTGAGTTTAAAATCGAGCAAATTCCTCGAACTCATAATATACCTGCCGATGCTCTAGCAAGGCTAGCATCGGCCTGGGAGGGAGACCAGTGTGAAATCCTGGTAGACTCTGTACTCCAGCCTTCGTGCCAGGTATTGAATGTCACATTCGACCCCTCAGAGGATTGGAGACAACCAATACTGACATTCATTCAAAGTGGTGTACTTCCCGACAATAGGGGTAAGGCCAAAAAGTTGCAACACAAAGCAGCCAAGTACGATACTAGTGAAGGGGTTACCCCCTGACCTAAAAGCCAAGCTTGTGACTGTCCTGGAGGAGCACCAGGACAGGTTCGTTTGGGAGGGTGAGGCACCGACACAGATTGCGCGTCAGATCGTGACACACAAACTGAATGTCGACTCATCCATTCCAGCTCGACGCCAAAAACGTCGAGTACTCACTTCTGACAGGCGAGAGGCAGCCAATGAGGAAATATCGAAACTCTTGAATGCAGGGCACATTCGGGAAGTTCGAAACCCGACTTGGTTGGCCAACCCCGTTCTGGTCAAGAAGCCCAATGGCAAATCGCGCATGTGCATTGATTTCACGGATCTCAATAAAGCATGCCCAAGGATAGTTACCCGTTGCCATCCATCGACGAACTAGTCGATGGAGCATCCGGTAACGAATTCCTCTCTATGATGGATGCCCACTCAGGATACAATCAAATCCTGATGCATGAGCCTGATGAGGAAAAAACATCCTTCGTCACGGACTCAGGGACTTTCTGTTATAGGGTAATGCCATTCGGCTTAAGGAATGCTGGGGCTACATTTCAACGCTTAATGGACAAGGTTTTTGCAAACCAGATCGGGCGCAACGTTTCCGCTTACGTCGATGACATCCTAGTCAAGTCGTCAAGCATGGAAGAGCACCCTGATGATCTGAAAGAAACCCTTGAGACATTAAAGCAATATGGAATGAAGCTGAACCCAGCCAAGTTCGCATTTGGAATAAAGGAAGGCAAGTTCCTTGGTTTCTATGTAGGTCAGCACGGGATCAAACCTAATCCCGACAAAATCCAAGCTATCCTTGATATGGAAGCCCCCCGCACAATCCGAGAAGTGCAAAGGTTGAACGGTCGAATCAATGCGCTCAGTCGTTTCATATCGCAAACGACTGACAAGTGCAAACCGTTCTTCCAATTGCTAAAAACTGCGGCTAAGGGTAGTATCACTTGGACACCAGAATGCGAGGAGGCATTTGCGAAGTTAAAGGCGCACATGTCCTCACTCTCAATGCTGACATCACCCAAAAAGGGAGAGGACCTGTACTTATACATAGCGGCCTCAGAAGAGGCCGTGAGTGCAGTCCTCATCGCGCAGAGGGACAAGGATCAAGTCCCTATCTACTACCACTCGAGGCGACTACAAGGTGCTGAACTGCGATATTCTCCCATCGAGAAGATCGTATTCGCAGTAATCCACGCTTGTCGTCGTTTTCGAGCCTACTTCTTAGCGCACATGATTGTTGTACTAACATCGTGTCCTTTACGTCGTCTACTTCACAAACCCGACATCTCGGGAAGGTTAACCAAATGGGCAATTGAACTCAGTGAGTTCGACTTGGACTTCCGACCAGCCACTGCCATCAAGGGGCAAGCTGTAGCGGATTTCATCGTCGAACTAACACAGCCCAGTTTGACACAACCTTGGATTGTGGAAGTAGACGGCTCGAGTTGCAGCACAGGCTCGGGTATCGGAGTGAAAATCCATAGCCCGGATGGAAAAAACTACGAACACTCGGTACGACTTCACTTCCCGGCTTCTAACAACGTCGCGGAATATGAAGCGGCCATACATGGCCTAAAGCTGCTAAGAACTCTCGACGCTGAGAATGTCACGCTCCGCACTGACTCCCAGCTCGTGGCTCGGCAAACCACTGGTGAATTTTCTTGTAAGGAACCACAAATAACAAAGTATGTGGAAGCAATGGTAGACCTCACCAAATAATTCGCCGAGTTCAAAATCGAGCAAATCCCTCGAATTCAAAATTTACCCGCTGACGCTTTAGCAATGGTAGACCTCAATGTATTGATTCGTTCTTCTGGTACTGACAACGAAGTCGTTGTAAGTCTTAGTTTATTTTATAATGTTCATAATTAGTAATTTATTGATCTACTCATAGCTTATTACTTATTTTATAAAGAAACGTGTCTGAATATTACAAAAGTGATGAAATTCAAGAATTACGTCCAACAACGGATGAAGATGTATGTTTTAAATTATTTTACTATTTCAAATTTATCAAAGATATGAATTGAAACGAGAGTTGGTAAAGATTGGTAATGAAAACCGTGATTTGCATTAGCCACAGCCTATTGAATATATAGGCTGGGAAAAGTAAAAAGTAGATCTCAACTACCTTGAGGTAGTGGATCAGTACAATATAATAACAGAAATAAAGTGAAACAGTAAAGTAATTCTACTTTAACTAATTAGAGCAAATAATTGTATTTACTCTAATATTTACTTTAACATTCCCCCTCAAACTTGTGGACTTTAGATTGTCCACAAGTTTGGACTTTAGATTTAAGAATAGGGAAGGTCTCAATGGCTTTGTCAGAATATCCGCCAACTGCTTGTCACCACTGATATGCAGAACTTGTAATGACTTGTTCTCTGTTCTTTCTTTTATAAAACTGAAATCAAGAGAAGTGTGCTTCATTTTTGTGTGACATATTGGATGTTGAGCAATAAACGTGGTGCTCAAGTTGTCACAAAAAATTTTCATTGGAAGAGGAACTTCCACCCCAAGTTCTTGTAGTAATGATCTTACAGATTCCATGTGTTCAACTGCTGTACCCACTGCCCTGTTATCTGCCTCAGTGGTAGATCTGGAGACAATGGTCTGTTTATTGGATGCCCAAGCCACCAGGCACTACAAAAAAAAGTAGGCAGTTCGGACGAAGAAAAGTTAACGGAATTTCCGTTACAAATACTTATTATCAAAGTTAACGGAATTTGTAACGGAATTTCCATTAACTTTGCTGTTTCCGTTACAAATATTAGATATCAAGATGGACTTATATATTTTAACGGATTTTTTAACTATTTTTAACGGATATTCCGTTACAAATAGCAATTATTTAATAATTTTCATTTCCCCCCCTTAACTATTTCATTCCCCCTATTTCATTTTCCCCAATACTATTTCCCTCATTTTTTTTCATTCCCTCCAATCTCATTCCCCCCAATATCATTTCCTCTAATCTCTTTCCCCCAATCTCGTTCTCAACCACCAACATTTCTCGATCAACCACCAGCGGTGGTCTCGGTCAACTACACCAACATTTCAGCGGCGTCGAGGTAACTCCAGTCCGACGCGTCGAGGTAACTCCAGTACTCCGGCAAGTCGAGGTAACTCCAGTCCGGTGCGTCGAGGTAAATCCAGTACTCCGGCAAGTCGAGGTAACTCCAGTCGGACTTCTATTTGTCATTTCCTCCATTCTCTTTCCACCAATCTCGTTCTCAACCACCAACATTTCTCCATTCTCTTTCCCCCAATCTCGTTCTCAAACATTTTTCTTTTTCTATTTGTTTTTTCCCACTTGCCATCTTCCACTCTCATCCTTTTGATCTAACATTCTCTATTCGTGACATGACTGCAGAACTCATGTTTGAAACTTACAAAGTTCCAGCTCTATTCTTGGCAAAGAATGCAGTATGTCTTTGATTCATTGGGGCTTTCATATTATTATTTTGCTTAAGTTTTTTGTTGCTATTACTTGTTCTAGTCAAATCATTTTTTGGCATTTATTCTTCATCTACATGTCCTTACATCCTTTGCCTCGGGTCGTGCTACATCTTTGGTTGTTGATAGGTTTGTGTTTAGTTCTACGATTACGCTATTCTTAAATTAGTACCTCTTAAGTTCCTTTGAAGTTTATGTGTTTTTGTAAAGCTTTTATGGCACTTTTCCACAATATAAAAGTATATGAATTTCAAAGCATACCGATTTAAATATTCAGTAAAACATTTTATGCATTGGAAAAATATAAAAGAATGAAAAACCTGACTTAAGACCTTTAATTAAAAAGAAACATCGATCAATTATTGTTTTTTGGACGGCACAAATATCTTACCTTTGCTTTGTTTTGTTTTGTTTTGCCTCTCTCAGCTTTTGAATGGTTTTCATTGAATCATTTATCTATTTTCGATGATTACTAATAATCTGATTTTTTTTCTTTTATGAGAATTATTCTTTTTATGTTGTTTAATTTTGCAATTGCTTACAGTCTGTATTTTTTTAAATTCTTCCTTTTTTGTAACACTTGTACTAACTTAAAAAATTCCATCATTTGTTAGTGGTGGCGGTTCCACTACTGTTGCTGCTGTTCATGATGGCTGTGTCGCAGAAGGTATTATTTATTATTTTATTTTGTAACTTTACGAATCACCATCCTTTCATTTCTTTATTTTAGCCTCCATTCAATACTTAAAATGATGTGGCATTTTTTATAATTTTACAATGTATAATAAGAAAAACTTTTTTTTTTGCAAACAGGGAAAAATTATTTGTTTATATACGATATAAATATTTTGAAGACAATTACAATTTACTTAATGTAACTGTTGGCTGTTGCACATTTGAGAATTTTGACTATTTTCTTCTTCTTTAAATGTACTTTTTAGGCTGTTGTAATATCTCCCATCGGAGGTGAATTTTTAACTGAATGCTTGATGAAAAGCTTGAAAAGTAAAGGAATCGTGGTATGCTAAAAATCTACATAGCAGTCATTCTTCTGGTTATTCAGAGGGAGAAGGAGATTGAAATAGAGGGGGATGTAGATGTAGTTATATGCGAGAGATGAATCTCTGCACAAGCTTGATAGCAAGGTTTGTGCTATTTCGATGTTTCTTTATTTTTCATCTGGATTTTGTGTGAGGTTTAACAAATCCTTCTTTTTTAAATGAAGTACCTTGATGAGTTGCTTAAGGGAAAGATAGCTAAAAGATTCAGTTGATGAGTTGCTTAAATCAAAGGAAATCTTCTTAAAGAATTATAAGGTGAGATGTTTTAAATTTCAATTTCTTGTGGTGGTAGTGTATTAGTGCGTGATTAAAGTTCATGTTCTCATTAGCATGTCATTTATGGTCTTTTCATGAACTCGTCACTCATTAATTCATGATCCATAAGATGTTGTTTTGGATGAATATCATTTTTTTGTTAATATTTTATCAAATATCAATGGCGTTTTTACTAATAAATCTTTTTAATTTAGAATGATTTTCTATTTCAGTCTATACTAAATTGTCAACTGTTCCAGAATAAGGATTCAATGATGGTGCTAGAAGGGAAAGATAGCAATACTCCTCAAGTTCCGACTCCAACTCCTTTTGTTCAGCTCCTTATGAATTCTCTTTCAATTTTAGATATTAGATCATGAATTAATGTTATGTTAGGGACAAGATGTTATATTTGTTGAATGTTAGATGATTTTAATCAATAATGTTAAATGAATTTAGTGAATAATATTGAATGTAAATTGGTGAGATATGTCTGATTACGTCAGTCACTCCCAGCAACGCCCTTCAACAAGGACTAGGGTTCCGTCGCTTTATGCCGGACCCCCGGAGAGCTCCACGGTTGCGGGCAAGTGTCTATGTCAAGTACTTAAGTCAACACTGGGAATCGCCGACTGGGACTACCAAGTCGCCGACGGGGACTGGACATCGTAGGATCATTCCCACCTTCAACATCCCAAGCTTGATTCATCTTTGTAGCAGTAGATTACTTGACAAAGTGGGTCGAGGCTCAGGCTGTAGCGAAGATCACTCAGGATGCTGCAGTCAAGTTCGTTTACCGCTCCATAGTGTGTCGATTCGGAGTTCCCCAACACATTTTCACAGACAATGGTACCCAATTCACAGGGGGGGAATTTTCAAGAATGTGCGAGGACCTAAACATAAAACTCCACTTTACCGACCTCAGGCAAACGACCAAATGGAGGTAACCAACAAGGCCATCGTACAGGGATTGAAAAAGAAAATCGAATCAGCCAATGGTGCCTAGGCAGACAAGTTGTGCGAAACCCTATGGGCATACCGCACAACAAGTAAAAACCCCACGGGCAACACCCCTTTCACTATGACCTATGGAGTGGAGGCAGTCGTACCAATCGAGATGAGTATACTGGTGAGACATGCCTGATTACACCAGTCACTACCCATCAACGCCTCTCAACAAGGACTAGGGCTCCGTCGCTATGGCAGGACCCCCGGAGAGCTCCCACGGTGCGGAACACGTTCATCGTCAAACTCGCCGAGTTAGCCCTTAACTAGGCGACTTCCATACCTGAATCGGCGACTTACGACCGTTACTCGACGGCAGCCAACGTCATAAATGTTACCATATATGACCATAGGCGCGATCTCCGCCGATGAGTGCGCCCTCCGAGACCCTATAAAAGGGGTCTCCGATTCAAGTTCCACTCTCACACCAGAGCACTACACTACGAAACTCGGCGAGTCTCATTAGAATCGCCTAGTTTCATTTGCAGGTATTTTGACGTAGAGCATGCGTCATGGACTCCAAAGCCTCCGGCATCAACCTCGCACCACCGCGAGCCCTGGTAGCAGATTCAGTGCTTCATCAGCTGGCGCCGTCTGTGGGACTACCGAACCACCGGTATCCCTTCGTAATCGCGATTTTTTAAAAATCCGGCTCGAGCTCTCCCAAGAGTTCGCCGAGTTTGTCAAAAAATCGCCGACTTAGATCGTCCGATTCTCGGTTAACGTCTGATTTAGTCTTAAATCGCCGACTTATCCTTGCGAATCGCCCGATCCGGAATATCGTCTGCTAGCTAAGAGTGCTGTCCACGGCCTTGTTCGGGAAAACCCCTAACTCGCCGAGTTAACACTTAACTCGCCGACTTAGCTCTTGTTTTCCCAACATGCTCAGTCAGGTACCTCTCTGCTTTGGTACTTCTTCGCTTTCGCTTTCATGGCAATCATCGAAAAGCAGAAGCACCCTTACGCCACAAGAAGTAAGGGAAAAATGCCAGCAACTGAGATGGAACAGGGTGAGCAATCCCGACCTAAGGGACCCATCAATGCTCAACCTGTGGAAACAAACTCGGTTCCTCCTCCTGTCGAGGAACACATTGTGCCCAAGGCTCCACCCACCTTGGAAGAAAGGTTGTTCAGTTTCATGGACAACATCGAAAGAAGGATGACTAACCTCAAGCAAGCGAGGAGTCATAGGACCACCACCATCCGTGAAAGAGCGGATGAATCTGGGTCCATCTATTCTCCATCTGCGGAGAAAAAACAGAGTTCCCGTCCCAAGACGGGACTCAGTAAGAGTCGCTCCGAAAGGACTCTTACTACTCGGTTCGTTGAGGATATTCGGTGGAAGTTGGCCACCGACCCAGCTGTCGGCAACCCGCACGAAATTCTGAGGGTTAAAAGTGCTTCTCTTAGCGAGGACCTTTTAAAGGGAGTTTTCCCACCCAACTGGTGGGTACCAAGAATCGAGGCATACGACGGTTCAAGTGATCCACAAGATCACGTGAACCTCTACCTCAACGTCTTGGAACCGCAAACCATCGATGATGGGCTGCTGTGTCGGGCATTCCCCGGCACTCTCAAGGGCAGCGCGTATTGATGGTTCTCTGGTCTGCCAGCTGGCTCAGTCACCAGCTTTGCAGACCTCTCATCCAAATTCATCGCCCAACACGTGGGGATGATAAGGATAAAACATAGTGCCAACGCACTCCTGGCACTGAGACAGGACAAACTGTCTCTGAGGGACTATACGGTCAAGTTCACCACAATGATGACAGAGGTGAACGACCTAATCCCGAGTGTAGCCATAGCGGGATACATTAGAGGATTAGTCCCGCCCGACCTCTTCCAACGCGCTCAATTGTACATTGAGGTGGAAGAGGAAGACGAGAACAAGCTAGCTGAACTTGGGACTCCTAGCTTCCAAAAACCTAAGTTTGAGAGGAAGGGGTACAGTGGAAATAACAATTTCCACGACACCTCCAACAAGTATACCAGTAACAAGGCCGAGACTTCCAAAAAAGAATGGAAGCCTAGGCATGATAACAAGGTATACCAAGCCTCAACCAGCAAGCCAAAGGGTGTAATTCCACTATGGAAAAGAAACACCCCGCTTACTATCAGAAAAGGCGAGCTGTTTGAGAAGCTAAAGAACCGAGTGGATCTACCTGTCCCTCGTTCTTTAGACCCTGCAGGCAAAGAGGGCCGCATGCAATCTGGGAAATACTGTGAATTTCACAAAGACTGCGGCCACCTAACAGATAACTGCAGGGAGTTCTCGTCTTTCGTCGAACAGTTGATCTCAAAGGGAGAACTTGGCAACTTCGTCAAGAACTCCCAAGGACGGGACAACTGCAAATCTGACACAAAGGGGAAACGTCCGCGCTCTCCTTCGCCAGACACTGACAACAGCGAGAACCGCCAGCGGAAGACCATCAATATGATATTTGGTGGTGGATCCGTTGGCCAGAACAGGGGATATTCCCGAAAGGTGCTGATGTCACAGTCAACACCTCGAGGCAACGGAAAGCGGGGCCGCAAAAAGATGTCGATATACTTCTTCGAAGAGGACCTGGCCGATGTCTTGCGACCTCACGAGGACCCACTCGTGATCCAGGCAGACATCGGTTCTAATTCCCGAGTCGAGAGGATGATTGTCGACAACGGCAGCTCTGCAGATATCCTCTACATGGATACTTTCACCAAGATGGGCTTTAAAAGGGAGGAACTATCTCCCTGTAAGGAAGCCATCTACGGTTTCACTAACATCGCCGCCCCAGTGGCAGGTGTTATCAACCTAAAAGTATCCATCGGTTTCAAGCGAGGAAGGGTTAGTCGAACATGCCGCTTCATTGTAGTGGAGGTAGAATCCACTTTCCATGGCATTTTCGGACGCCCCTTCATCCACGGAATCCAAGCAATCACATCTTCTTATCACCAATGCATTCGATACCCAGTAAACGGGTTCGTTGCGACTATCAAAGGATCACAATAAGATTCTAGACAATGGTATAAGAAGGCAACCCAGCTGACTCGACAACATGCTCGTCCACGCCCCGCCTAGCATCGAGGAGAGGGAAAATTACGACCTGTGGATGAAGCTAAGGTATGCCAGCTGGACGGGGGGCAAGTGGCACTAGGGAAGGGGTTACCCCTGCCTTAAAAGCCAAGCTGTGACTAGCCTGGAAGAGCAACTGGGCAGGTTCGTTTGGAGGGGTGAGGCACCGACACAGATTGTGCGCACAAACTGAACGTCGGCTCATCCATTCCAGCTCGACGCCAGAAGCGTCAAACACTCACTCCCGACAGGCAGGAGTCAGCCAAAGGAACCTGGGCAGACAAGTTGTGCGAAATCCTATGGGCATATCGCACAACGAGTAAGAGCCCTACGGGCTAGCATAACAGAAAGGAATAGGCCAAGAAATAAACTATCTTCCAACTCCGAAGGTCCCTACATCGTTAAGGGGGAGATAAGGCCAGGAACTTATCACCTACAACGACAGGATGGAACAATGGTTCCTAACACCTGGCATGCGGACAACATGCAGCAGAGCTACGCATAGTACTCACAAGCATCAAGTTTATTTTCTTTAGTTTTCCTAGTATGTATGTTAGCCAATTATAAAATATATATACGCATTCTAACCCGTACGGATACCCTAAATCTATTGTGTTGCTTTGGCCTCAGTAGAACAAAGATCATTCCGTCGCTACGACCCTATTGATCCCATCCAGTCTTGTCGCTAAAAAGCCTTGATATGGATCAACAAGTCACTCCATCACTAGAATAGGAGTCGACTGCATCGTCAAAGGTTCAAATCCAGGGTTAGAATAAATAGGTCCAATTCAGATACGCGTTGCGGCCACAACTCTTATTCGCACGAGCGAATCAAGAACTAGTGGATATCAAACCACTTTCGCTTATCGAATTTAACTACGATTCATACGCCCAAACTTACGTCCTACGTGACTAAGAATCTAACTTACGTCCAAAAGCGACTAAGTTACGATTTGGGAATCTAGTTAAGTTGAGTTTGCCCAAACTTACGTCCTAAGTGACTAAGAATCTAACTTACGTCCAAAACCGACTAAGTTACGATTTGAGAATCTAGTTAAGTCGAGTTTTTCCAAACTCATCTAACTTACGTCCAAAAGCGACTAAGTTACGATTCGTGAATCTAGTTTAAGTTCAACTAAACCTACGCGGCTAAGTAAAGTTGAAAGAATCTAACTTACGTCCAAAAGCGACTAGGTTACGATTTGTGTCTACATCCATCTACGATTCAGACGACTAACTTACGTCCAAAAAGCGACTAAGTTACGATTCGTGAATCTAGTTCAACTAAACCTACGCGGCTAAGTAAAGTTGAAAGAATCTAACTTACGTCCAAAAGCGACTAGGTTACGATTTGTGTTTAGATCCATCTACGATTCCTACGACTAAACCTATTTCCTAAGAATCTAACTTACATCCAGAGCGACTAAGTTACGATTTATGAATCTAGTTTAACTCTAAAAATACATTAGCAAAAAGTAATTTCATTAACACAAAAATAAATTAATAATCCACTACAAAATGTTAAAAGGAAAGCTATTACATAGTTTCTAATCCTCTTCTTTCCTCGCGTTACGAACATCGCTTTTGATCTTATCCAAGGCTTCCTTGTGCTCCAGCTGCACTTCAGGATGTTCTTCTAGCCATACCATAATATCTGAAATGTAGTTGGCAGGCAGACTCGTAAAAACGTGAGGTCCGAAAAAGTTCACGTCTTGGAGTTGATCGGATTGACCATCAACTTCGAACTCCAAGTCCTTCACCTTATCAGAAGAAGCGTCCAGAGCTTCCTTCATCTTCTTCAACT
>LFYR01001190.1:53927-72011 GCA_001185155.1 Zostera marina | reverse complement strand
ACTGTGGGCGGATGATTCGATCTCATCTTGTCGCTTTGGCCTTGGTGCTGGATCAAACACTTTGAACCTTGATTGACGGGGGGGGGTACTGGTGATACACCATGTTTCTTGTGCTCTCTTCAGGGGGGAGTACTGGTGAGACATGCCTGATTACACCAGTCACTACCCATCAACGCCTCTCAACAAGGACTAGGGCTTCGTCGCTATGGCAGGACCCCCGGAGAGCTCCCACGGTGCGGAACATCGTTCTTCGTCCAGATCGCCGAGTTAGCCCGTAAAGTCGCCGATTGGACTACCAAGTCGCCGACATACAGGATAACTCGCCGAGTTAAGGCAAGATTGGCAGTATGGTAGACTGTACGTCTTGGCCCTAGAAACTCGCCGAGTTAGCCCTTAACTAGGCGACTTCCATACCTGAATCGGCGACTTACGACCGTTACTCGGCGGCAGTCAACGTCATAAATGTTACCATATATGACCATAGGCGCGATCTCCGCCGATGAGTGCGCCCTCCGAGACCCTATAAAAGGGGTCTCAAGGGGACACTCAAAGGCACGATTCAAGTTCCACTCTCACACCAGAGCACTAAACTACGAAACTCGGCGAGTCTCATTAGAATCGCCTAGTTTCACTTGCAGGTATTTTGACGTAGAGCGTGCGTCGTGGACTCCAAAGCCTCCGGCATCAACCTCGCACCACCGCGAGCCTTGGTAGCAGATTCAGTGCTTCATCAATATCACTTATAGCAATGGGATCATAGGTCTTATCGTCTGTTCGATTTATTTTCAGAAATCGATCTTTCAAACGTTCGTTGTAGTTAATATAAACCAACTTGTGCAACCGATCAACTTCCAAACGATTTCTTCTTTTGGTGTGAATCTGATGAAAAATAAATAATTTGAAATTTCATTTAAATCACAGAAGCATACTTGATTTCGTATTCAAAGTCGCAAATACTTACAAAATCAAAAGTGCTCCAGTTTCTCTCACAACTAGAAACTGTGGTAGTAAGATTTATGATCCTCGTTGCCAACAACATCAATTCCGGAGTTGACACCCCAAAGTTAGACCACCAATTTACTGAAATCAAACATAGTGAGTGACACCCCTAACTGCCTAAGTAAGATTTTTATAATTCAATCTTAAATTCTGAAATCACTTACTAGGATCCGTTGTTGGAAGCGTGTCGATGACTACCTTCATTGAGAAGTCACCTGTTTTATTCTTGTAACAAATGAGTTGTTCCATGATTTGTGAATGCTCTTCAAGAGGTGCCATTCTTAGCATACAATCTCTGAAATCTTTTTCATATCTTAGTGTCTTTATAAGCCCTTCTCTAGATCTATTTCAAAAGTAAGCAATTAGTCTTTGAAAGTTGAAACCTTAAAAAAAAAGGTAAAAAGCTTACCCCTCCTTCAAATCGTAGTAAAAATGGGGGTTTAGAAATGCACCAGCTCCAAACAAAGGCTTCTAAAAATGTTTGTCCCAACGCTTGGTAAAAATCGCCTTCTGCAAATCGAGTAACCCTACAACGGACTAGCTCTCTGTTGTTGGACTTTTTCAAAAACTCGCAATGTATCACTGAATGATTGTAAATGTAGTTTGTGATCTTACGACCCATCACAATAGCATTTTTCAGAGAGCTAATCTTTCCAATGTCTTCTAACATCAAATTAATACAGTGGGCGACACAAGGGGTCCAATACAAATGATCATATTTCTCCATTAGTTTCTCCTCAGCTTTAACGTAGTTGCTCGCATTATCTGTACAAATTTGAACAACATTTTTGACTCCTATCCTTTGCATCGCTTTATCTAAGGTAGATGCAATGTAATCGGCAGTTTTCGTTTCGGCTGAAGCATCAATAGAGTATAAATAAAATGAACCCTTGCTTAAATTCACTATAAAGTTGATAATTGATTTTCCCCTCTTATCCGTCCAGCCATCAGACATGAGAGAACAACCAGATAGACGCCAACATTTTTCGTGGTCTTTCTTCATTTCATCAATTTCTGAAATCACACCTTCTAGAAGAGAGCCGCGTAATCTACTGATAGTTGGAGGTGTATAACCCCAACCATACCTTCCAACAGCTTCCAACATAACGTGGAAATCGAAACAATCTCTTACATTGACAGGGATGCCGGCGTTGTAGAAGAATTTCGCCACACAAATATCAACAATAAGCCTTTTCTCTTTTTTCAACTTCTCAACAATTAGTGGTTGTTTTGCTCCCATTCTAGATCTCACAATGTCATTTAATTTCTGTCCTTCTTTCAAGGACAATGCACCTACGGCCACGTTGATCGAACGGTTCGAACCTGATGATGAACAAAATGACGGCTTTACAATAGTTGACCGCTTCTTTGCTCTCTTCGGAAGTGAAGAATCATCTTCAACTATCAATACATCATCATCATCAGATTCTTCGTCCACAACTTTCTTAGACATTTTCATTGCCATTGTTTTAGCCTTCCTCGTATTCTCATACTGAAGCACTTCATTTCGAACAAATTTTGTTGATCTTAGACACTTCACGCAATTGCGGTCGCCTCCAATGATATGCCCTTTCAACCAAGCAATCCCCGCTTTCGAAATGAAATGGCAGAAAAGACACTTCACCTTGTTTGAGTCTTTATTCACCACAACCCCATATTTCCAAGCCGGATCATTTGATTTTGGTCTCATCAATGGGCTTGTTTTTTTCTTCTTCAGTGGTTAATGGATGTCATTTGAATTTCTTGTTTCCCTCGTCATCCAATTCCACATTTTCTTCAAAAACATTCATTGGCTCATCTTCTTCATGATCCATAGTTTGAATTTGATCTTAACTCTGAAATTTAAGAAAACAAATTCAGATCTTAATATGTTAAATTTATCTTAGCTTTGAATATGATAAATTTAAGAAAAAAAATTCAGATGTTAGCTCTGAATTCCTGATTTAATTTATCATGATAAATTCTAGTAAAAGAGAAAATAAAAGAGTTGATGATGGGGAATGGACTATGGAGTAAGAGTAGGTCAAGGACTTACGGCCAGATTGAAAATCATTCAATCTGAGTTAGGTATTTATGTGGAAATTCTGAAAATTCGCCCACCCCACCGACTGGAACACTTAATAGAGCTCCCGTGTCAATCACTGCCATTCCTCTCGTCAGACCATCTGTTGCACTCATAGCTACAGCTCTAACTCGATTATTTCCTAATAATTGTTGTACCTCACAAGTCACATTTACTTGCTGACCATCAGTATCTCGACTCTTAACTACTAAAGCGTTGTATTTGAAAATTGAAATACCTAACTCACGACCAGGAAACGCGATTTCTACCAGGAAACGCGATTTCACCGACGCGGAAGATTCTTCCGATCGGTTTGAGCGTTAGCAACAAGACAGCAAGTTGTAACTCGATTTTTTTAGAATTTAGGGTTTTTTTGACTATTTTCTTATTATTTTTTAGATTTAGGATTATTTTTTATTTAATTGGGTATTTTTTATAAGGTCCTTAAGTTGTAACAAAATAATATTATTCATTTAATTATTTCAATTTTTTAATTCTTACTTGGGTAAATGGATCGGGTTAAGCCGGATCCGACCCGGATCCGGCTAAGGCCCATAAATATGCGACCCCCCAAATATGCGATGGGGCCATGGGGGGTTTGCGCCTGGTCGCATATGCGACAAATCAAAAACCTTGATTCTGTTAGATCTAAAACGTGGGAACATTCTAGAATAATATCCTAACTAATTACAAAGAAGTTAAAAGTAATTAACTAATTGCATAATAGTCCAATATTATATTACTAATACTTCTCGATAATAAATAAAATTTAAAAGCCAAATAGTTTGATAATTGCATATTATTTTTGTGCATCTTTTTATTAGATATTCGAAGAACTAATATCTTAGATTTTTTTTCCCAAACGATTTGTTATGTTATCTTTGGTTACGTCATACATGCTTAATCTATATTGAATAATAATGGTTTTTGAACAAAAAGAATTCACATCATTTACGTACATTTATATAACCCTGAAAAAAATTGGCTTTTTAATTTTCTTCTTGCATTAAAATGTCAATGATCATAATATCCAATTATACAGGTTTCTCGTCAAAGTTAGAGCCCATAAAAGAAAAATTGATGGATACCGGTAGCTGGTTCTGGAATTACAAAATTGAAGGCACGCATATTAAGTTGGAGATGGTGGAATCATAGCTCATGATTTTGTTCATTCTTCAATCTCCATATCAATAAGTTTGGTTGAACTTATGTGCGACTCACATTGATAGGATACTTTATATCTAACGTTTTAGGAGTTCATCCGTGAGGCCATGACCATGCTGATATCATATACATCTAGCTAATTCTTCAGCACATTGCTGATAAAAGGTCGATCTTCTGCAACGTGACACTCAAAATTCATAAATAGGGTGATGCAGTGCCGAAAGCTCAAATGCAAAATCACATTCAAGATCTAGCTAGTTAATTCTCCCTCAGTCCTTGTAGAACTTTAAATATAGAAGAAAATTATCACGCAATTGGGTTCCATATCTTTGTACTTGGTAAGATTAAATACATCTTTCTGATCTTTCCAAGTTCTAAGTTACTTCGAAAATCACTCGTGGGTTTATTGGTACATATTTTGAAATAGCAATAGCTATGTAGCCTATGTGATGAATTATCTATAAATTTTTAGGTTAATGTAGGTGTCCACTTTCTATGGAGACCATTTGTTGGTGTTCTTCCTTGTAGGAAGCTTTCTCTATCTTATGAGAATTTGATTTTTTAGTTATGGTTTATGGGTTGTGTATTTTAGAATAGAACAATTTTCAGGAAAGGTTGTTCGTTTGTAAGACTATGTGAGGTTGTTGCATCTGCAACGTTTATTTGTCCTCAATTCAATCCTGATGGTTCATTTCCGTTGACTGAATCATCAGGATTGAATTGAGGACACATTTTCGTTGACTGAACCAACCTTGCAGATGCAACAACCTCAAAATCGAATGACAGTTTCGAGCGCTTCAATCCGCTCTTCTCATTTTCCATTGTGGGATTAAATGACACCTTCTTGCCGATACCTCTTTTTCTCGATCAAATTTTCGCAGACTTAGAATCAGAGAGATTGTTCTACTATAGATATGCGAGAGCCGTAGGATTTGATGTTAGAAAAGTCTCATCAGTTAAGGTCGGAGGACATTTGTGAATGAAGAGGTTTGTTTGCTCGAAAGGTGTCTCGAGAAAAAAGGACGTTGATTTGCTCGACGTTCATGCACATATTCGTAAAACTCGTGACATCATATCCTTTTACATGGCTCAACTCACGTTTAATTAGCAGTGGTTAAGCCTGTATATCGGTCGGATTCAGATCGGACACGTAGGTATCCGAATCCAAATTCGAATAATTATCCGGATATCCGAATTCGACTGAATAAAATCCGGATATGAAAATCCGAATCTGGATAATCCGATTTCGGATAACTTTTTAAAAATAATATTAAAATAAAATTATAAAATGATAAAATCATCATTAATAAAGTTAATTAATAATCAATTTATATTTTTGGATATCCGAATCCGAAATTCTTAAATTAACGGTGGATTTTTCGGATATTCGAATATGTCCGAATAAAGTTCGGACATCAATTTAGGTATCCGAATCCGAAATCCAAAAATCCAAATCAGGATAGTCATATTCGAATCTGCCATTTATAGGCTTAGTTAGCGGTGGTGAATGTGGAGGGGACTTGAGTCCCTTTCCTCAAAAAATTAAAATATCTCTAAAAAAAAATATTATACAAATATCCCTCAAAAAAATTATTTTTTAATTATTTTTTAATGTTTAACCTTTTACTTTTTTGTGTTTATTGATAAATTACTAAATAGTTAATAATTAATAACCAAATAGTTAATACTTATGTGTTATTACTTATATGACATTATTGTTTAATTTGTTATATTTTTTAATTTACATAGATAATAAATGGATAAATTTGTAACAAAAAACCTAGAGTAAATCAATAAATTTCAACTCCATTGTCCAATCCACAACCATCAACCACTAGATGTAAGTAAATTACCTTCCGATCTGAGATTGTGAAAAATGTAAATAAATTATCAGTTACGACTGCTTCAGTGGAAAAATCTTTTTTTTGCAATGAATCTTATAAAATCAAATTGTTGTAATTGTATAGATGATGTTTGGTTGGATGATATTTTAATAACATATGTTGAGAAAGATTTATTTTTTAGTGTTAGTAATAATGATATCGGTATCAAAATATGACACATTATCGAGAATAATTGGATTGGAAAATATATTTTTTTTAATTTTGTTAAATGATTTAAAATTATCCCCAGAGAAAAAATTCCTAAATTCACCGTTGCATCTAAGTGAAAGGTTCATATTTTTGTAGAAACTCACTCGAATGAACTTGTACCACAACGAAGCGTAGATTTTTTTCCCTGTTGATCGTCATTTTACTCCTTGCTGTGATCTATTGAAATCTTTTAATTTATCACATATATCATCATCGTCTTAACAACTCTCATATGTAGCGATGATTTTAGGAGATATTATGCAATTTACATTTTTAATGGGCTGTAATGTTTTATTTCTTAGGGCCAAATAGCCCAATATTAATCTTTAGTATTTATATGTAATTAGGTTATTTTATTCATTAGGTTTTTGTAATCATCTAAAACAATTCTTCGTTTTTATTAAAAGAGGGAAACCCACATTCCCAAAACAACGCGACCTCTCATTTTCCGATCTCCGATCGTCTGTTTCTCACTCTGTGTTGTTTGGTTACTTTGCTACGTTTAATACTTGCTCTTCTCAGCTTATTCATATCTTGCTCATAGCATTAGTTTCTTCAGGAGAGTTCTCAAATTTATCATTCATATCAGATTTCTATAATCTTAAAAACCATGTGAATAATTAATTAATTAAATAAAAATCTTAGAAATCATTTTTTCTTCTACTTAAAGCAATTAAATTGAAACAGAAGTAAAAAAAAAAAACAAGAAGCTTATTGGCTTTCTCCTATTAGTTATATAGTCTAGTTATACAGTAATTAGATACACTGTTTCAGAAGATTGATCTCTTATACTTTCATCATAAATATCTTCAAAAGGTGACAATAATTTTTCTTATAATATTTTGAATCAAAAGAAAGACTGATGTCTTTAATAATCTTTTTAAAAACTACCTTAAAAGGCTTACTAACACGCTGTCTATATCTTTTATTTCTTTCCGTCTATATATCTCTTATCTCTTAGAAATCATTCACAACATCAAATTTATCATTCTACTGTTAAATAAAATTATGTGAACAAAATATTTGACCAGAGTATTAATCGTTACCTTCTCTTTCGCATGACACTAACATAATTAAAGTCATTAAAATATTTATTTGCCCTTCGACATATAAATACGTACAAAAGTCGTCTAACAACGTACTACAACTTTCTTCGTTGGTTTCGACTGACTTTTCATCGCCGGGCTAAACGGAACATCACCTTCTACGGAACAATCGATCGACTGCCAAAAAAATCATTAACATCAGGGTGAACATTCACCCCGTATCTTGATAAGAGAATAAACCATATTAAAGCAAACCTCTTCGACAAATTCAGTCGCATGTCCATCTCGAACCTCTTCTATCTCACTATCACCAACCTCAACAACAGATGGAGAGTGAACTTGTTCAGCACCACTATCATAAACCTCTTTCATCACATCAACACAAACAGTAGATCATAAACTCCTTGTAATTGCAACCTTTTTTTGAAAGTAGTCAGGTAGAGACTAGAAAGATGTTAAAAAAATATTATATATTGTAATTTGTAACAACTAATTATAACTAATTAATGGTTACTCTAACTATATGTCTATAATATGGTCACAAGTCACAACTATCATGACAACTAAGTTTTCTTATACCAATCAAATCCTTCATATTCAGCTAATAGACAAAGGGATTTTGGTTTATGATGAAAGGGTAATTTCTATCTTTATTTTCTAATTCGAATTCTGAGGTGTCGGCAGAACAAATTCATCGTCATCCTCTTCTTCTTCATCGTCCCCAACATCCAACCAATTACTAGGATGATGTTGAGACCATCGACTGGTGTGTGCTTCTAAATTGCCTAAATCATCAATAACAAGTCAAACTCGGAAAGTATATTATTTTACAAAAAATTAAGTTATAGATAAAAAAACACAAACCTTGATGTTTATCCGGCGGTTGTTCCATGTGTATTTGTTGTTCAAAGCTGAAGCTGAACTAGTCAAGAAAAATATTAGTATTTCTAGTTTCTAAAACTAGCTTAGTACACAGAACAAAAGCTCATAGGATACATATCATGTTGATTTTCTCTAGCTGGTTCCTTGGAGTTAACTATGTTTGTCATTTGTATCGGAATCTGTGTAGGAAAAGGTGGGTGTTCAGTCTGAATTTGATGTCTCCTGGCAGAATGAACTCCTCCTGCTTGAAAGCGGAAAATGATAACATGGTCATTGTTACTAGTTACATCCAAAGTGTTGACTTAAGATTTGGTTGTTAAACAAGACCAATTTTTTACTAGTTACCTGAAAGATCAGACCAAATTTTTGTATTGGATGTGGGTGTTGGAGTAACTGTTTTAGTATGTTCTTGCTGTGAATGAGTTCCAGGTGCAGCAGGAGCAACATTTGGCATCTCAGAACTGTTCCCTTCTTGAATCTGAGATGTCAGCATTGTTGCAAGAACCAATTTTGCATCAAAATCCGAAATGGCCGAGCCATCATCAAACCCAAACCTTGGTGTCATAAGAATGGGTCTGTCATGAATCACAAAAAAATTTAGTGTTAAATGATCTGTATACACAAAAAATTTCTAAAAAAATATAATTGCTTACTCGCCAGATTTTTCGAAAAACAAATGGATGTCAACTTCACATCCTTCACAAAATAAGAGAAACGCCTGTGATCAAATGAACGACAAGTAGGTGAACAAATGGTGTGTGCTATCAATTAATGAAAAAATAGATACATTGGTAGAACCGTAGAAATAATATTTCAATTTAGACATCACCGTGCACAAACTTATTTGTAGAAAATAAAAAATAAATACATAATTTCATTGATTATTTGAATGGTTGTAAGAGATTTATGATGCAAAGTTTAATGTTTAGCATGAAGATCTGAGGAAAAATATTCATGGTTTGTCCTAAATTTTTTACATTACGATTTTAATCGAATTCGGATATAGAAATTGATATTCGAATAATAATCAGACGAATTCGGATATAGAGGGTATCACCAAATTCGGTCGTTTGACAGGCCTAATCCTATGCTGAATCTCTCTTCATTGTATTTAGGTCTATTTATACACTTTGAGTCTATTAATACTGATGCCACAAAACATCTCTACTCTAGATTGTGGCTATTTCCCAATCCATTCTGCATTAACGATGATTTTGGTAATGTGATTTATCCGAAAGTTCGGTCCTATTGAAACCTAGACATGTAAGCACCTTTGGGCTTTGATAGAAAGGAAATCGATGAGGTGAGGCTCGTTCATCGCAGTGATGAACTCCACTGGATTATTCATTATTGTATTTAACTATTCATCGCAGTAACGATCCAACTATCATCACCCACCTCTCTTATGAATTTAGAGAGGGCCTTCTCCATCTCTTTCCTCTTTTCTCTGTCATTGCTTCCAAAGACAGCAGTTAGGAAGAGTAAGAATCAACCATTGTTTTCCAGACATATATGAATGTATTGCTTGTGTGTTTCCAAAACTACAGTCGTCCAATTGGCTTTCTCCAGCCTACCCATATACTAATATAGAGTAAGTGAGTTCCAATTCCAGCGGTGCATTCCCATTCACTGTCAAAAGTTTCCCCAGTGTTGTGTTGCGTTATTTTTGTTTTTAACCTTTATTTCTAAAAGTTCAAAAATCTGAAGCTTCCTACTGTTTATTAAGTTCTTCACTTCCAATTGGGCCTTCGGTGAATTAAAGGCTCAGACGTTCCACACCATTAAAACCATAGACATTGAGAAGGTCGAGTGATCTACTTTCAGCCTGACGAAGTTATCAGTCACCACCACATTGAATATTGAGTTTGAATCACGTTTTCTCAACGACATTTCTAAGGTAATTATGGGTATGAGTTCTAAATTTTGATGGCCTAAAAATATGATGAATTTTCCCCTTAAGGTAATCATAGTTTTGTACTCTCTAATAGTAAATAAGAGCAAATAACAATTACAAAACATAAATAATTTTACCTTCAGTTCCTTTACACCAAATGTAACATCCACAGGGTCTCCATTGTGTGTGTACTGAAGAAACTCCTCGGAAGGATCTATCCAGAGTTGTGTATGTAACGCTGTGTCGCTATTATCTACAATATATACCCAAAACGACAATTAAGATTTAAGCTAAGAACATAACTGAAATAAATATATCCAAATATGAAATTAAGTTTCGAAGAAACACTGGAGCATTACCTTTAGTAGGATCAATGTAACTCCTAAGCTCGACCGCCTTTCCACCGATCTCACCAGGATTGTCCGCTGAAGCATTGGGTTCGGTGGCAATGATAGTAATTTCTTGTAATGTCGACTGGAAATTCGCCAACAAGCGATGTAAATCCCGTGGCCTCACAACAAGGCTACTTGGAAATCTCTCCTTTTCCAAAGAAAGATTTTGTATATCTGGCTCAACATTGCAGTTGATCCAGTATATCTTCTTCATTCCTAAAAATCAAACATTAGCAGTTGCAAAAATAAAATAAAATAAAATAAAATAAACATGAATGGATAAATAAGTAATTAGAACACAAAAAGAGAGAATCCAGGGTTTACCATTGTAACATTCTAGAGTGGATTTCAGTTTAGCCGCGTCTGGTCCAGGCAAATGAACCGAGAGCCGATCAATAGTAGTGACAGATGTCCGTAGAATAGCACAAACAGCCTGTAGAGCACAGATTAGAATCCGAAAAGATATAATTCAGACTTTCAGTGGTATAGAATATCTCATTACCTTGAGGAGGACACTGCACTGGATTGGCGGAGTACCGGAGATGGTATAAACATCAAAAAAATCAAACTTTAGGGTTATGGATTGATACGCGGATCGTGACGAGTTGATTGTGTGGAAGATCAACTGCGATTGAAGTGAATAAATGGCATGTTAATCGATCGACCATCTCCAGTCGGAGCTTGGGGTTTTGAATCTGTCTGTTACCACTTACCTGGGAAGGAGATGCTTGTAGGACGAGCTCGGTGCCGACACGGGCGAGGCAGGTTATCGACCTGTGGAAGGTCTTCAAGGGGTTCCCGCTCAGTGTAAACTCCATTCTTTCCTCTCATTCTCAGTGTAAACCGGATCGGATTTACCCGATTAACTAAGTTTAGGAATTTTGCAAATAAAAGTCTAGGTATTTAGTTATCAAAAAACGTGACCTGACATTAGTTAGATTTAACATATGAACTCGTGTCCGGACCTGGACCTAAACCTGAGTCCGGACCCTTTAAGATTACAGGGTCTGGGACGGGCCTGGGTCTGAACTGGACTCATTACATCCTTAAATATAATTATATAATATATTATGAGAAATATCAATAGCAATATAAGAACATTCAAAGTAGTTGAAATGTGATATTTTTTTTTTGCTTATAACCATATCATCACACATAGTAATTTAATTTTTATAACTTTTATTTTTTGATTTAACCATTAAGGTAGTAAGATTTGAGATATGATCGTTTTTTTTAATAGAAAATAAAATAGTAGAGAAAATAACTTATATTAAAATATTCAGTTTTTAAAAATACTAAATATCCTAAAAATAAGTGGTGAGAAAAAGATGTCAAACTATTAGATATATACCCCCATAAAAATTATATCATAAATACCTTTATAATAAATATTGCTCTCACTCCCTTAGCATTTTATATTATACCATAACCCTTCACATTCCTTTTCTAGGAATTCCCATACATATTTAATTTCCATATCCATATTCACATATCCATAATTAATTCTATATTCATCAATAATTAAACACACAACCATTGATGTTTAACTATTTAAACTCATATAGACCTTCATTATTTTCTCACGTGATTACTCTCCATAATACACACACTCAAACACTCATCCAATTGCTTTTCCAATATTACCAAGTCTCTCATTGCTTCCGCTCAAGCATTTCAATTCAATCAATCATCCATTGCAACAATCTACTACACAGTCATCGGATTATTGCTTCATAAACATTGAATCATCGCTTCATCACACCTGATCAATCGATTATCCATCAGTATTATTTATCATCTATTTAAACATAAGCTAATATCTATTATCTAGCATACATATATTATTGCTTTACACTGCTTAAAGTCGACATTCAATTGCATTATATATATATATATCAAAACATATATCTATCATGGTATCAGAGAAAGAATCATCATGATCTCAATTTTTTCTTTACAAAAGAAGAAAGTATCAAAAGAAACAGTTTTCCATCAAAAAAGGAGCAAACTGTTTCAACACAGAAAGGGAAGGACAGTCACACCAATGTCAATCACTATCATTCAAAACAACCATATTTTTTCTGATATTGTCGAAAAACTCCCTAGGAGGAAGAGGAATCTCGATCCACATCAAGCACACCATCAACTTTCTCTCCTTCAGAATTCATTCCTTCCTCAGGGTTACTCCACATAGTGAAATCATTGTCACTGTTATAATCATCTGGGTCATAAACATCACCAGCCCACACTCCTTGCAATATTAAATAGAACACCTTCTTTTTCTGAATCAGAAGAAGAAAGAGGATCTTTAGCATCCCCAAAATAATCAAGGGCAGCAACATTCATTCCCTGTCTTCTCAACTCTCTCATTTTTCTCAGATCCTTTGTGTGTCTTCTCAACCTTCTCAAGTGTCTTTTTTCATATCTATCTGCAATGACAAGGAAAAATGATGAATTCATAATTAAGGATGGAAGTCCATACTACATCTCGGGAAGTGACAACCCAAGCTCAAGCTGGCTTGGTTGTAACACCACTCAGTGGCCTAAACTATCAAACATGGGTAGTTGAAATTCAGAGGGCTCTCTCAACGAAAAACAAGTTGAGATTCATAAATGGATCCATCAGAAAACCAAACAATAACAAAGACAATTATTTCATCCCTTGGACCAGATGCAATGACCTAGTCACTGCATGGATACTCAACAATTTCTCCAAAGAAATCAAAGGAAGTGCCATATTCATAAATGATGTCACTATCCTCTGGGAAAATCTAAAGCAAAAATACAACAGGGCTAACTCACTGGTCATATCACAATTAAAAAGGTAAATTGCACTGTGCACTTAAGGAAGTGAATCTGTGAGCAATTACTATGCCAAATTACAGGGATTATGGAATGAATTGGACAACAATTAAATTTTTGAATGTTGTAACAATCCAAACTGCATTGCAAAAGAAAACATGGACATGCTGATCAGTTTCATAACTGGTCTAAATGACACTTTTCTGTCAATTAGAGGACATATACTAAAGAAAAAGACTCCACCTTCTGTGGATGGTGCATTCAGAATGGTACTTTAAGAAGAAACCCAAAGAGAATGTGTTTATTCTGAGGAAGGGAGTGCCATGGTTACTCAATCTCAAAATAAAACCTTCACACCCAAGGCATAAACTCAGAGTGATGACTCCAAGCCATACTGCACAAGATGCAAAAAGTATATATAATCACAACATAAAAACTTGTTTATATGAACATGGGATCCATGGAGTGGACTTGAACAAAAAGAAGGAAAACTCAACAAAATACAATGGAAAGAACAGTAAAGGCTACAACAACAAGCCTAACAAAGGATACAAAGGCAAGCACCAAAGAAACAATGGCAACACACAATCAGATGAAGACACTCAAGCTCCAGACAACAGTAAAGCCATTGAAGGCAACTTCATCACCAAAGAAGAGCTTATTTCCATCCTCACACAGGGAGGATTCCCTAAAGGAAATCAAACACAAGCTCACATGGTAACTGGAAGCTTATCTGGTATACTCTACTCTAAAAATAATACATGTTTTCATTCACATTCTTCACTCAACTCATACACCACACCATGTACTCAACCAAAAAATGATCAATGTATCATTGATACAGGGGCAACAGATCACATGTGTTCCCCCAACACACCCCTAAACAATGTTAATACACTATTATATCTCATAAGTATTCATCTTCCAAACTCTCAAACCACCAGAGTATCTGTAAGTGGTTCTATAGAAATTTCAAAAGACATCACATTATCTTAAAAATCCCATCTTTTTCAGTTAATTTACTTTTTGTAAGTCAATTAACAAAAGATCTAAAATGCTCATTCATCTTCCACCCTACTTTCTGCTCCATACAGGATCAGCAGGGAAACAAGATTGGTGGTGGTGAGAAGAAAGATGGACTCTACATCCTAAATCTAAACCCTCAGGCCAATCATAGCCAACAAAAGGAATCAAAGGATGAAGAGATTTGGCACCAAAGACTAAGACACCCTGCTCCATTTAGATTTTGTCATATGAATTTATTAAATGATTGTATTCCAAAAAAATTTACAAAATTTTGGAATACATGTCCTCTGTCTAAACAGACAAGACTTCCTTTCAATCTAAGTTCAGGTAAAACAACCAAATATTTTCAATTACTCCATTTAGACATTTGGAGAAAGTTTCACACACCCACACATCAAGGAAACAACTACTTCCTAACAATAGTAGATGACTACTCAAGAGCAACTTGGGTTTTTCTAATGACCAACAAATTAGAAACAATCAGTAAATTTAAACAATTTCTGATCAATTTCAAAAACCAACACCAAACCACCATCCATCCAGTAGACAATGGAACAGAATTCTTATCCAAAGAATTCTAAAACATCCTAAAACCATGATTCAATCTAACATCCCTTTAAAATTTTGGGGTGAATGCATACTAACAACTGTTTTTCTAATAAACAGAACCCCAGTTGTTGTATTAAACAATGACACCTCATATTACATGCTTTTCAAAGAACAACCAGATCTATCCATCCTCAAAGTATTTAGTTGCCTATGCTATGCCATAAACAACAAAACAAAAACAAAATTTGAAAACAGATCCATAAAAGGAATATTCCTTGGATACACATTTCAAAGGAAAGGTTACAACATACTAAATTTATCAGACCAAGAAATCTTTACAAATAAAGATGTCAAATTCTTTGAAAATATATTCCCCTTCAAAAAGGTACCAAAACAACATGAGGAAGACATCTTCAATGAAAATTTATTAGAAACAGAAAATACTTACACATTAACCCCTCCATCATTGGAAGAATTCACTGAAGAAGCACAATATAAATCAGAAGAAGAACTAATTGAAGAACCCACTGAAAAAGTACACCCAAACACTCTAGGAAATAGAAAATAAAAAAGAAGCAAAAAAACACCATCATACTTAAAAGATTTCACCCTATAACTAGAATCATCTAGACACTTGGTGATGCAGGATCTAACACTCAAATCACACCAACAAGACCAGAAAACATTCCCCCAGAAAACCTAGTACGTATCGAAGGGAGGGAGTACTGGTGATATAGTATCCGAGACTTGATCACGACATCAACAATCAGAGATTGAGATAGCCCGGAATGGATGGTGAACACCTGTGTAGGCGATGGGAGGCCCCAATCGACTTTATGAGGAAGTCGACCTCTGCAGGCCGACTTCTGCCAAGTCGACTTCGAGGACAGAAGTCGACCCTGAGGAAGTCAACCTCACAAAGTCAACCTGAGACCAGATCCGGGCAATTAGGCGGTTACGACCCTAATGACCAGATTACCCCATAAGAGCCCTATAAATAGAGGTCACTCTCATTCATTAGGTGGTGAGACATGCCTGATTACGGCAGTCACTCCCAGCAACGCCTTTCAACAAGGACTAGGGTTCCGTCGCTTTGGCCGGACCCCCGGAGAGCTCCCACGGTGCGGAACACGTTCATCGTCCAGATCGCCGAGTTAGCCCGTAAGTCGCCGATTGGACTACCAAGTCGCCGACATTAGGGATAAGTCGCCGAGTTAGGGCCAAGATCGGCAGTAGCGTAGACTGCACATCTTGCCCCTGGAAACTCGGCGAGTTAGCCCTAACTAGGCGACTTCCATACCTGAATCGCCGACTTACGACCGTTACTCGCCGTCAGCCAACGTCATAAATGTTACCATATATGACCATAGGCGCGATGTCCGCCTTTGATTGCGCACTCCGAGACCCTATAAAAAGGGTCCCAAGGGGACACTCAAAGGCACGATTCAAGTTCCTCTCTCACACCAGAGCACCACTAAGAAACTCGGCGAGTCTCACTAGAATCGCCTAGTTTCTACTTGCAGGTATTTGATGTAGAACGTGCGTCGTGGACTCCAGAGCCTCCGGCATCACCTCGCACCACCGCGAACCTTGGTAGCAGATCCAGTGCTTCATCAGCTGGCGCCGTCTGTGGGACTACCGAACCACCGGTATCCCGTCGTAATCGTGATTTTTTGCTAAGTCCGGCTCGAGCTCTCCCCGAGGGTTCGCCGACTTTGTCAACTAAGTCGCCGATTTAGATCGATAGCCGATTCTCGGCTCACGGCTCAGGTCCGATTTATTCTTAAATCGCCGACATAGCCTTGAGAATCGCCCGATCCGGAATATCGTCTGCTAAGCTAAGAGTGTTATCCACGACTCTGTTCAAAAACTCCCAAAGTCAAAGTCGTCGATTTAGATCCCTAAATCGCCGATTCTTTCTTTGTTTTTTGAACAAGCTCGGTCAAGTCATCCTTTGCTTTGGAACTTACGTCTTCGCATAGGTTGGATTTTTCTCAAGCAAAAATCGCCTGTCTAGGGGCAAACTCACCTATCTAGGGCAAACTCGCCTATCTAGGGGCAAACTCGCCTATCTAGGGCAAACCCGCCTATCTAGGGCAAACCCGCCTATCTAGGGCAAACCCGCCTATCTAGGGGCAAACTCGTCCATTCGATCATCGTCTTCATTCATCGCTTTAGCTGAATAAGACCACTCATAGCCCAGCTCTTTTACCGAAACGAAAATTCATCGCCACGGTTGGATTCGCCTCGTCGTTTCGGTAAAAAAAAGAGAGAAGAGTATGGGGCTTTTTATCTTTTTTCACTACCAGTGATTTCGTCGGTCCACCTCCGGAATTCCCAGATCCGATCTTGGGATTCTACGACCACACACCACGTGAAATTTTTTTTCTCTACGAGTACAAAAAGGCAGAATTTCTCAACAGTGCAAGGAATCTTTTCTGGGATAGGTCTAAACAGGCATTCCGGAAACCACCTCCGGCAGCACGATTTTCTGCAGAAAAATTGCAAAAAATTTCGATATTTTTTGCTAATTTCAAATTTTGAGGACTAGTAGTACTGCTCAAGGGGGTCACAAAACTACAAAGAAATATTATGCGAAATTTTTTCTGTTTTGTGACACCCGGGGGGGCAGGTACCTACCCATAGCTTCCGACACTTCGGAAGAACTTCCACTCATAGTCTGTTGCTTCGACCCGATAGAAGCAACCATCCCATTTATGGCTCCTTCTACTAAGGATCATAAAAAGAAAGCTCTCGCCACTGCTACTACGGTAGGAGTTTCTAGCAGAGGGGTTGGTCCTCGTACTGTACCAACCTCTAATGCACCATCACCTACACATGAGGTATCCTCACCACTCCTACTAAATGGGGGTGTCAACCCAACTCCGACAACACAGGAAAGGCTTGCGCACATGCATGCTCTCATGTTGAAGTTGGACAAAAGGATAACCAACCTAGAGGCTTCAAGGAGCCGGACCACCATACGATGTACGACAAGCAAGTCTAACCCACCTTTGAGGAAGACAAACTTAAGTACACATCATCGGTCCGAATCAAGGATATCCAAGGAGCTTCGAGAGCTCAAGGGAAAGAGTCCTGCAATCTCAGGACGACCCAAATCCAACTCGCATCACTCTCCTATGGGAGACAACCACGGTGAAACAAAGAGACACAA
>LFYR01001190.1:2684-33363 GCA_001185155.1 Zostera marina | reverse complement strand
TGAATCCGACTTGGTTAGGGGAGAGTCATTCCAACGTGATTGTGGCTAGGCGACATGATAGGATCTTGGATATGATTTTGTAAACCACATTTACAAAAGAAATTGGGCGGAAATCGCTGATCTGTGATATGCTGTTGCTGTCTTTGGAATAAGTGTAATAAATATGGAGTTTAGGTATTTAATTACCCTTTCTTTATCGAAAATATATCCAATAAGTTCAATTAAATGTTTCTTGATGAGTTGCCAGTGATGCTGAAAATCCATCGATCTGGCTCGGGAGAACTACTTGCGATCTTTTTATTTCTTCCTCCATCAGCTTCTTACACATCCAAAGATTTATATCTGTGGATACAATTCTGGAAAATCATCTCGTGCTATCTGACTAATTAATCCTACTCTCGTAGAAGTCTACGGCCCGGAATTGCAGCTTTGATTTCGAGTGAACCGACTGTTTAGAAGGGAGTTCCGAAAAGATTTATGTTTTGTTTACTGTTGTTATCATCTAAGGTAAGTCAAACCTTATAGTGTGCGTATTGATTTTCTTTCACTTATAGTGTGTATTTTTAAAAAAACCTACACTTAACGGGGGAAAATAGAGAATTGCATTGTTATGTATTTCTCATATTTTATTTTTTATACACTTCTCTAAAATAAGATTAAGGTGTCTATTTTTTAAAATCGTTATTTTTTTATAAATCAAATTAATATCATTGTGTTCGAAATTTAATTTTTAATAAATTTTATGTCGAACATTTTTAATTTCGTTATTTAAATCTGACTTCTCTTAATTTTTATAAATTTGATTAAAATGTAAATGATTTAAAAGGTACATGTTTAATTTATTTAATATTTAAATATCAAAAGAGATTAAAGCTCTTTTGAAATTTTCTCCTATTTTTTTAACTTATATTTATAGGGAAATTATCAGGTGCAATATTGTTGTTTGCGATATATATTGATATGATTCAAGATTGATTACAAGATAAACACACACGACCTGATGATCGGATGTGCCTCAGATCCAAGATCGAAGGGATCTTGGGTGTCCAAGGCTAGTGCGGCGGGATCAATCCCTGATATCAAGTCTTAGCCCGGATTACTTATTTGTTGTTAAGCAAAATAACAAGGAGCTCGATGAGGCTGGATGACGAAGAGCGCGACGGATTTGGAGGTATTGCGATGTTGGCGGGATACTCAACAGAATGTTAGAGGCGGTTGTGACTAGGGTAGATGTGATGGGTGATTGTTGTAACATTAATTTCATAAAAAAAATCCTCAATGAAACTATTACAATTTATACTACTTTGATACTTGCAATATTTAACTACTTAGGGTCTGTTATGCAATTATTTAAAATAAAACAGGTTCCCTCCAACTTCGTTTAGCCCTCCATGGTCGAGCCCATTTCGTAATCATCACACCAAGCCGGTTTGCGTCTAAACCACTTGGATTTAGACCGGTCCTCACCCGGTTCATTAACCTCCAACGAACTTCGATCGAAGTTCTTCCCTTTCTCAGAAATTAGGGCGGCCCTCTCCTCGGCGACGGATTCCTGAATCCCGGCGACGTCATCTGCAATCTAGTCGTAGTCGATAGCTACTGTATCATCACCCCCTCCTTCAATGCTGACCTTGTCCTCAAGGTTTAGAGCAGAAAAAGCCGCTTGTAGCGCTGCCCGGTCTTCCCAGATGAGTCCTCTGGTAAAGCTCCATTCCATTGTATCAATAACTGTTTTACTATTTTCTTTCCTTGCCAGACCTCACGCTCATCAATTATAGCCATAGGGTATATTATTGGCTGATTTTCTATTGTTAACAGTGGCTCCCCCTTTTCTGTATTTTCAGGAATTGGTCCTTGAAATTGCTTCAATCTGGACACATGGAAGGTACTATGGATTTTGCTGTCTTCTGGAAATTTCAATCTGTAAGCTACTTCGCTGATTTTTCTTTCGATTTGGTATGGACCGAAATATTTTTGGCTTAATTTATTGTGTAGCCTTGTTGCAACAGATTTTTGTCGATAGGGTTGTAATTTGACTAACACCCAAGCTCCTTCAAATGAAATCTCCGACCTTTTCTTATCGGCTTGGATTTTCATCCTCCCCTGAGCTTTTAGTAAATTCTGTTTTATGATTTTAAGAGTATCCTCTCTAAGTTGAAGTGATAGATCTACTGCCTCGATAGTTGATTGCCCTGAACTGTAAGGAGGTATCTCACTTGCTTCCTTCCCATACAAAGCTTTAAATGGAGTCATACACAATGAAGAGTGGTAACTAGAGTTATACCACAATTCTG
Organism: Zostera marina; assembly: GCA_001185155.1. Lineage (NCBI taxonomy): Eukaryota > Viridiplantae > Streptophyta > Magnoliopsida > Alismatales > Zosteraceae > Zostera > Zostera marina. The sequence goes on along the minus strand of LFYR01001190.1, from coordinate 31,069 downwards.
CCCAAGGTAATACCTTAAGCCACTTCTTTGGATCTTCATGACAAAATGACCTTAGATACATTTCTAAGGTTCTATTGACTACCTCAGTCTGACCATCTGTTTCCGGATGGTAGGAAGATGAGTGGAGTAATTTAGTTCCACTTAATTTATGTAATTCCTTCCAAAATCTAGAAGTAAATACCTTATCTCTGTCAGATACGATAGATGAAGGAATCCCATGTAATTTTATGATATCTTTCGCAAAAACCTCAGCTACAATGAAAGCATTAAAATTTGGTGAAAGTGGGTTGAAATGGGCATATTTTGACAGTCTATCAACGACCACCATGATGACTGTTTTACCTTCTACTTTGGGCAGCTCTGTTATAAAGTCCATTGTAATGTCTTTCCAGGTTTCAGAAGGAACGGGAAGAGGCATAAGTAACCCTGCTGGTTTCTTGTTAGAAGGCTTCATTTGTTGACATATTAAGCATTCTTTAATATAATCGATAATGCTTTTATTCATCTTTGGCCAAAAGAAGAGTTGAGAAATTCTTACTTTTGTTTTCAATATTCCAGCATGACCCCCAATTGGAGAATTGTGATACTCCCATAGAATTTTGGGAATTAAGGTAGACTCCTCATGCACATAATATCTCCCTTTATAGAACAATACCCCTTCTCTGATATGGAAGCTTCTATGGTCCTGACCCTCTTCATAGCATTTTTTTACTAATTCCTGAATTTTTGGGCAGTTTGATGATTTTCTTCTTAGTTCATCCAATAATGAATTTACCTGCGCAGATAAAGATAATAATGATCCTGGATCACCTGTTGAATTGCTGGAATATATGACCTGTTTTTTTCATTTTTTTCAAACGATCTAGATAAAGCATCAACCACCACATTATCCTTGCCCGGCTTGTATATAATAGAAAAATCAAACCCAAGTAACTTACATAAAAAATCTGTTGCTCCGGTGTTTGTATAGTTTGAGTTAGGAGATTCTTAAGACTCTTATGATCAGTCTTAATGATGAAGTGAGAACCTAGCAAGTAGTGTGACCTGGACATCGAATGTCAATCATCCTGTGCACAGCATGTCAGAATGCAAAAGGAAGAAATAGATAGTTCGAATTGTTTCTTTTAAAAACCGTTCATATTGAAATGGTCTGTCTGACATGCCATTAAAAACAATACAAGATAAAAAAAAATATACCATTTGTCAACACATTTTAAGAAACTTTATACCAAAATGTTCACACAGATTACACAGATTTAGGTAAAAATGTAATCTATAAATTGATCGAATGATCAGGATTTAACCACCACATGTATATCCACGGATTAAACTACAGTACATAACGATGGATTTATAAACAGTGGTGAAAAAAAAATCTTGGAGTTGCAATCGCTAGATAAAGAATGAACTCTGTATGCAAGAGTCGGTATGTATTTTTAAATTATTAATTAATTTAAAGTAGAGGGTATTAATGTTTTAGAAAAATTAGATAACTAAGGTTTTGAAAAAGTGTTTATAAATCATACCCAAGTACCCAACCCATCATACCCAACCGTACTCGTATCCATTTATACAAGTTCCTATATTCATCGATAGTTCCTCACCATAGCAGGAGTATATATTTCATTCATCCACTAAAGACGATGGTGAGAAAACTTTATACTGGAGGAGCATCGACTAACGGCGACATTCGTCGATTGCGGCAACGCCAGCGGGAGACAGTGATCATCGACCTCACCTCTGACGACGAAGACTACGAAACGCCGCAAAGATCGAGACGTCGCTATTAACTAATTATATTAACTATTATTAAATCTGCTATTAATCCTCGGTGTTTCTAATTCTTCTTCTGTTGTCAGAGAAGGTTAAATATTTGAATAATGAATGATCAAAACTCGGTTGAGGCCTGAGGAGATGTTGAACATGGAAAATGCTAGAATTTTCAGGTGAATTATTTTTTTAAACTAAAATTCAAAGAGTTTTTATTTAAAATAATTACGATATTTCTTCATAGAATTTACGAGTATATTTGAATGTGGGAAATTCTTCGAAACATTAGACTTAGCTGAATCAATGTATTACGAATTTGTTGCAAAAATAGGCTTTTTTGTAAGAAGATCAACTACTAAAAAAATTTCCGATACAACATATAACACAAACAGATATAAATCAGTATTTGACATGTTCTGTGGAGTGAATAATCACCTAAGTTCGATTCTGTTCGCATCTGGCATTATTTCAAACGAGCTAACAGATTCTTTCGTCTGGTTATTTGAAGAATTAAAAAAATGCATGAAGTCTACACTGAAAAGTATAATAACTGATCAAGACGCAGCAATGAATGTGGCCATAGCAAGAGTCTTTCCAAGTACTTTTCATCGTCTGTGTAAGTGGCATATTACACACAAAATGCCTGATAAAATTGGTTACTTATATAGGAATAATAGTGAAATGGAAAGATTCAACAACATATTGAACAAATCTGATTCAATTGAAAAGTTTGAACGCGACTGGGATTTGTGGACGAAGGATAACAACATTCACGACAATTCATGGCTAGAATCAATGTTTCGAATAAGACACAAGTGGTATCCTGTTTATATGCGTAACCATTTTTTTGCGGGTATGTAAAGTACGCAAAGAAGTGAAGGTATGAATGCTTTTGTAAAGACGAAATTGAAGAATCATTTGACATTGTACGAATTAATTGGATCTATAGAGACTGTTCAAAAAGCCCAAAGGAACAAACAATCAGAATTAGATCATAACGACCGTGATGCTTCACCACATATGATGACGTCATTACCAGTTGAAAAATCATTACTCAAAATTTACACATCGGAAGCGTTTATAGAATATCAGATTCAAGTACAAAAATGTTTGAATTATTATATCAACAAATATGTACTATTATATAATACTTTTCTTTATATCTAGCTATTTATGTTGTTTTGATTAGTATTACAAAATACTAATTTTTTACTTTTCAACTACTAAAATCCAAACAACTATCTGGTTGTATCTTTATATACTCAAATAGTTGTTGCAAGAATTAGCATCGGCATAGACAACATCGCACAGTGCAATTGTCATTTACTATCTTACAAGGAATTTCCGTGTAAACATCTGATTTGTATACTGACGAGCAATGAAATAACAACAATTTCTAGCTATATGATATTTGAAAGATGGAAAAGAACTGAATCTGTAGGTGATATACAGCAAGATGAGTCGGATAGAGGCAAGGAAATAAATCAACTCGTGACAAGATGTTTGAATATTGCACGAATTTCTGATTTGGCTACGAATTGAAGAGGTAAAAAAAGGCTTAAGAATTCTAGCGGGGAGTTTAGAAACAAAATTCGGTAATGCAATTGCGAACCCCAATTACGGTTCAATAACGAGATTCCAAGAAGATTCAAACTGGGTAACTGTTATTCGTAATCCGAAATTGGCAAAATCAAAAGGAAGTGGAAAAAACCTTGGGAGGCCAGGAAAAACATATTCAAGTCTTACAGAGAAATTTTAGTACCGAAGATCAAATGTTGTGGTAAGTGCAGACAACAAGGACACAACTTAAGAAATTGTAACGTACATGTAGACGATTACCAAGGTTCTTAGTACATCATCGTAGCACTTATACCATAATTTTGAAATGTTATTAAGTACAATTTTATTATGAACTTCAAACTCTACATTAATTATATAAATGAAGTAGCTGAATATAAAGATGTTATTAGATATTAATTCTGTTTAACGTGATAAAATGAAAGATGTGTGAAGCTAGTCATAAACACAATACGATTTTGATTTCTTAGTATTACTGATTTGATACGTCAGTAAATTTTTTAAAATTTAATGAATTCATACAGGGTGCAGATCAGTAAAGTGCATGTGCGTCCATGCGCACATCATTTGTAAGTTAAGTAAATACTATTCTAAATCCATGCGTCCAGTCATATCATGCCAATTTTTGTCTGTTAAAGATGACCTAATTCCATCCAATTCAACAATCAAACCAAGACATTCCCTCTATTTTAGAGGACCTAATTCCAACTACATTAACTCCCTATATAATTCAACTCATTACAACATTTTTTCAACAATTAAACCAAGACACTATTAGTTGACTGCAATTTCAGATGACCGATAACATTTAGGAAATTCAAGTCTCACATAGAAATTAAATAGATATAAACGAGCCGATGTCATCTAAACCTACCAAAATTAATGTAGTAAATCCTATTAAATATTCAATACACAAAAACAATCTAAAGTTATAAACAAAAAGAGGAGGAGAAGCCAGTCAAAAAAAAATGATTGATTTCACTTGTACTACAACAAAATTATTATATTTAATGGAGCAAATCCTTTAAAATATTAAATTCATAAAAACTATCTATGCTTAGAAGAAGAAAAGGGAGAAGAAGCTGGTAAAAAAACATAATTGACTTCACTAGTAATTTATATGACCGATAATATTGAAAAAAATTAAAGTCTTACATAGAAATTAATAAATTAAAGAAGAAATGTTTGTAACTAGATACAAGAAGAACACGTTGGTAAAAGACGTATTTTAATGTAAACGATTATCAAGGTTCATAGTGCATCATTAAAACGCAAGTCTGAAAAATTTCATTTCTAATCTTCGGTACTTTCTTTTTGATCCATTTTAATGAATATAAACCTTCAACGGGAAGATGTTTCGTGTTAGCTTTTTCATGTAACATAACACCATACGCAATTAATCATGTATAATCCTCCATTACATCTAACATCATTCTCTTGTGGAATTGAACGGAGTGATTGATAACTTTGTGTTCTTTTATATTCAATACGTCGTGAATATAATAATTAAACCAGAAAATCTGCAAATAATAAAAATAAAGTTATGAAAAAAAATTAACAAAAACAAACGAACTACATACCGTTTACAATGAAGCTTGAAGATTCTCTTTCCCAAATACCATATGATTAGAATCGAAATGAATGTATAAGTTCTCATCTTTATACCACATCAAAAAATGCCAATGATCATTGGTTCGAATTGGTATGAAAACAAATCTGAGTAAATCTTTAGAAAATTTCATTAACGATATTACTGCATTTTAAAATCTTCTAAGTCTAATTGGTTCAGCATCTTCTGGATTACCACTAGTTAAGCAACGTATATCAATATCATCAAATATATCTGATCTCAAAATTATCAAGGAGGATGTATTATATCCTTCAACTTTCATCCCTTGGACCAATATAGCATTGTAACAATCTACAAACTACATAGATTGGATGTCAGGAACAATAGAATGAATTTTTATCGGATGAAAGTAGTCATCTATTTAACAAACTAACTAATTAGTAAATCTAAAGTTCCAGACGTATATTAGAATTGTTAACTATATTAGAATATGATTAATTATTAGGTACATATAATACAGTATTTACCTTCAGAGGAACTACCATGTTTTCTAAGTTTCCTTATATCACACTGAAATATAAAATTGTAAATTTTAGAAAAATTTAAAACGTATTAAATTAAATCAAATATTGAACAAATCGAAGAGAAGTAGAGTACAACCTTATGATTCAAAAAAAAATTCTCCCTCTTTCTAATATGTAGAAATTGATGTAGAGTCGATTGGATTAATGGACGAGTGTATTTCCTTAGGAATGTAGATTTTATATTTTGCAATGAATAAGTAAAAATAATGAGTGCAAAATATTACATATTAAATAAAAATGAACAATTATTAAGAAAAATATTATATGATAGACTATAAATTTATATTATCGAGTATAATTCAACATAAATTACATTAGACCTCTGGTGGTGGTCCATTATTCTTATATGATAGAGGAAACTCAGAAACCTGTAACATAAAACATAACATAAGTTTATAGATAAATTACAATAAATTTTTAAAAAAAGTTCAATTACCTCCATATTTTTCAAAGACGCGATTGTGCGATTTTTCTTCCCCGGATTCCCTCATATCTTTGAAAAATATATCGATTACGAGGTAATTTAAGATGAAAAAGTGTTGTGTGCTCCCATAAAAAAACCTAGAAAAAAATAAATCGATACTTCATCTAAAGCTAATGAACAATAAATGAAAAAAAAATCTTACGTTGAAGAAAAATGCGCATCTGTGAATGTACTCACCAACTTTTCGCCGTTTTTCTCACGACGACGAACAGAATAACTAGCAGCCTCCATATTTTTAAAAATTTGATCAAAGATATATTGAGACCAGTTCATACTAGGAATATCCTCTAATCTCTCTAAATAATAAAATATTTTGATTGGAATCAAAGTTTTGGAAGTAGAAGTGAGGAAACAAAAACATAATAGGCAGAACCAGAGTCGACAAATGTCATTGATATTTTCTTCTTCAAAATTCATTGATAAAACAGCAGATTTAAATACATCCTTGACCATAACACTGTACTTGATAATTAGAATCTTTATGAAAAATATCCAGCAAAATAAAAACATAGTAAAAAATAAAAATTCAATCACCTAGTTACTTGTGAGACGTTGAAATACTTTCGCCAGAATGGTGTAGAATATTTGATTTCATCTCTTCTACCAACGTGAATAATAGAACCAGAAAATGGAAGTGAAAAAATATGACCAATGTCTTTCGGTGTAACCCTAATAATTTTATCCTTCAGATGAAATTAGTATTTACCAATATATCTACCAACCAAATCGTCAAGATGGTAAAAATTCACGTTCAAATCAACAGATTGAAGAAACCGATCAAATCCTAGATTCTTAATTTTTATGAAAAACAAGGGAAGTAGGATGTCACGAACTTCATTAAATGTGTTCATATATCCTTTGAAACAACAACGAGATTGAACTAACCAATGGGCTGCAATAAGTTGAAAATTATTTCATTCCATAGAAAAGAAAAATAAGATTTCCAAATATACTAACAGGAAAAAGGTAAAATTCATACAATTCTTAACTCCTCGAACGTAACTAGTGGGAAATAATCTCTGAGGTAAATCCATAAGATGATAACATTGATCTTCAAAAGATATTGACTTTTTCATATCCAATTTAAGTCCTAATTATAAAAAAAAGAATGTATTCTATCAGGTTTGTCGATAAAATAATTAAAAATGAAAGGAAACTAAAAAAAATCTATTAAAATATTAGAAACATAAAGTAAGTGATAACTGAAGGACTAACTTTTCTTATTAGTAGAAGGAAGATTCATAATCGAACAAAAATCTTTAACGACACCGGAATTCCCCACCATTTTTTCCTCTCATGCTTAGACATGTCTCCTTTCATCTATCCGCCACCACCTTCCTCCGGCGCCGCCGTTACCATTCCTTCTGTCGTCACTTCCTCGCCGGCCCACCGAAGACATTCAAGTCCCTTCTCCAAGTTCACGCTCTCCTCATCACTACCGAGGTTGCAACGAATCCTTTCATCGCAGCCAAGCTAATTTCTCTCTACTCCGTCTTCCACCACCCAAGCGACTCCACATTTGTCTTCAACTCCATACTCCCCACCTCTGATGCCTTTCTCTGGAATTCCGTGATCCAATCCCACTTCTCCAATGGAGAATACCTTAAATCCCTTCGTCTCTACTCTCAGATGATCCACACCGGCGGTATTTCCCCGACCCACTTCACCTTCCCAATGGTCGCATCTGCCTGCGGCGAAATCGGAGATTTCTACCTCGGATGTTCTGCTCACTGTAGCTCGATAAAGCAAGGATTTCTTGGAACACCATATGCACATGCATCCCTCATCGCCGTCGGATCTTCGTTTGTGTATATGTATTGTAAATGTGGGTTTCTCAGTGATGCCGTCAATTTGTTCGATGAGATGCCACTGAGAGATGTGGTAACATGGACCACTGTTATCACAGGGTCTGTGAATAACGGCAAGCCTAGATTGGGTATCTTTTGGTTTAGAGAGATGTTGAGAGATAGCAATTGTGTCTGTGAAGATCGACCCAATTCACGAACCGTCGAAGCTTGTCTTAAAGCTTCTACCTTCATGGGTGATGATCCGAGCGAGAATGAAGGCAATAACAGCAGGTTGATAGAATCCAAGATTCTACATGGATTTTCTATCAAGACAGGTACAGGTCTTTGTTGCTACGTTCAATCTGCAATTCATTCGATCTACTCCAAATTTGGTTCTGTCCAAGAAGCTAATTCCGCCTTTCACGAGTCAACGACGAAGGACATTGTGTCGTGGACGGCCATTGTTGGAGTCTACGCACGGATGGGTTGTGTCAGAGAGGTTTTACAACTGTTCGACGAAATGACGAGGTTATCAGATTTGGTTCCCGATGGAGTCTTTCTCAGTTGTTTGATCTCGGTTTTCAAGTCGTCATCGTCGTCGAAGAAGAACTGTCAAGCTTTCCACGCCGTGATTTTGAGAAGGAAACTTGGTATCAACAATGAAAATGACAAGATCGTGGTTTCAAATTCATTGATGAAGATGTACTTCGAATTGGGTTTAGTTGAATCAGCGAAACATGTGTTCCAAACAACACAGTGTCAGACTCGGACAAACGAAGAATCCCTAAATCTCATGCTCGTCGAGTTTGCGAAACTTGGTCCTACATTCCGATCTGACTGTTTTGAAGTTTTCCGGAAAATATCGTCGGAGTTCGATTTCCAAGCGATCAACAGTAAGAGTTTGCCTGTCGCGATTTCGTTATGTTCTCGACCAGTTGACTTGAGCATTGGAAAATCCATACACGGTCACGTGCTTAAGTTGGAGAACAAGAAGTCGTCGGCGACGATTTCAAACTCGATTCTGAGTATGTACGGGAGATGCGGCCGGCCGGACATTGCAAAAAAACTCTTCGATTCAATGGAGAAACATGACATCGTAACCTGGAACACGATGATGTCGATCTATACTAACACACCCAATCACCAAGAACACGCCCTTAGGGTTTTCGATGAATTACATTGTCGGAGAATATATTCTAACCCTAATCCAGATCGAACCACGTACAGAATAGCCCTTTCCGCTTGTTCTAGTTCGGCCGATTTGACTCGCGGTCAACTTATTCATTCGTACATCGTATCAGAATCATCGGAACGGTTAGATCAAGACGTGACGATTCGAACCGGGTTAATTGACATGTATTCAAAATGTGGGAATCTCCAACTCGCTCAAGATATTTTCGATTCAACCCACGAAACGTCCAAAGATGTAGTGTTGTGGAACACAATGATATCAAGTTATGCGACCCATGGGTTGGCCCATGAAGCTCTAAGTCTTTTTGATAAACTAGAACATAACCACTTATCAAACCAACAACGGTATGACCCGCCTGATGAGGTGACCTTTCTCGCGGCCATGTTGGCTTGTAGTCGTGGTGGGTTGATCGATCAAGGCAAGCGACTTTTTACCAAAATGACGGATTTTTACAATCTCATTCCCAATTGCAAGCATTATGCATGCTTGGTTGATATGTTAGGTCGAAGTGGGGATCTACTTGAAGCAGAGAAGTTATGTCGGGAAATGCGTGTTCCAGACGATGGTGGAACGTGGGGAGCGTTGCTCGGAGCTTGCAATGTTTATGGTGAGGTTGAGATCGGAGAAAGAGCTGGAAAACGGGCAATTGAGCTTGACCCGTGTAATCACGGGTATTATGTTCTACTGGCTAACTTATATGGTCGAGTCGGGCAATGGAGTGATGTGGCATCGGTGCGAGCGATGATGCAGAGGAAAGGGATGACAAAGGTTATTGGATTTAGCTCATCTTAACTTAGGTTTTTTTTTTGAATTAAAACTATCTGTCAATATATAAATTTTAAAACAAAAAAAGAGGTGTGATTACATGCGATCCACCCCACACCTTCTGCATTGATCTAGCCAAATGATCTTACGATCGTTTTAGACTTCAACAATCTTTAAAGACTGACTCGATATTTCCTAAAACGAACTATGTCTCATCGTTCTCGCGTAGTGAGTCTTGGACATTGGGAGGTAAAAAAACCCTGGTGTACTTCTGACATCTTTTCTCTTTTCTTAGAGAAAATCCTGCCATCATCTTAACTTAAGTTGATATTGTATTATTGCCATTTTTACTTCAAACTATGAACTCTCTAAAACCTTAATAGTAACTGTAACCAGTATGAGATTTAAGTATTTAACATTGTATTCGTTTGTGCCTTATCCATTTCCGAGAAATATATTTTTCCGATTTTGAGATAAAAAAATAGGAGGAGCTTCAACTTCAGGTTAAAACTAAAGAAATTTATACAACTCAATCAATTAGCCAAGTTGGAAGCAGGCACAGTGATGTTTTTAAATGAAAATGACTTGAATGTAAATACTTAAAATTATATTCTCATGAAATTTTTCACCGTCCCTTTCTTAGAAAGGTTTCCTAAAAAATATATATTTCATTTATGACTATCTAATCTGAATCTATCACCTCATATTTTGCTTTTGCAATGAACATATATATTATCAACATATAGTCATATATCACCCACCATTCACCAATATAATATAATCTTTTGCTAATTCCTTCTTGTAGCAACAAGAATAAAAATGAAAATCTATTTTACATGGATTGATGAAATACCATAGCTACAGGTGTCTCTAATACAGATTAATTGCATGGGCTAGATATTTAAAATCTAGTTTAGAGTATTGCAAATGATGCGGATGACAAGGTTGAGAACTTGAGATATTACTATGATAATTGGATCTAGAAATCATCATACCAGTAAGTAAAGATTGATCTTTCTAAGTTCTTATTTCCCAACAATGCACATAAAAAAAAAAACAATCTCCAAATGATGGATGGTTTAATAGAAATATCCAAGGATTTGCCCACCGATATTCAGTTTGATGGCTTCTTCGTGATCTACAATACCCTCTGGAGTCCGGACAACAATATACCCCCACTGCAAAAAATCAAAAAAAAAATTAAAAGGTACAAAAATCAATAATGGATTAATGGGCATTGGAATTACTGAATTAGAGTAAAGTTTTTCACAAAGAAAAGAAAAATGTGAAATTTTGATTTGTAATAACCTGCTGTGTAGGAAGTTTTCGCTGTTTGAATTCTTGAATATCCTTAGCCTTGATACTCTGTCTGTATGTAAGAGATCGGCAATCTTTTAATCTGCCAGCTAATTGTACTGTGATCTTTCCAACTCTGTGCATATCAACAACTTCAAAATCTTTGATGTATCCTGCAAAAAAAAGATGCAATGGAAATCTTCAAAAAGGTCGCGGGATAGAAAAAAAATTATACATTAAGAAATGATGAAACAACTTTGTTCACATTAAAGCTGGAAATAATGCAATATTACAATAACAGAAAGGGAAAGCATACTGGGTGTCTAGAACCTACATAAATATATCATTGGGTAAATTCGAAGTGAGTAATTTGACGTATTTTCAATCTCACATACAAATAATAGACCAAGTGGTTGCAGGCTCGACTTTGATCGCTAGCATGGCATATTAGAGATATCTATGGGTACTTCACAGTTCACATTCAACATTCAAATAAATAAAAACATAATGTTATCCATTTAATATTTATGCTACATTTTGACTTTAATAAATATATTTAAAGACCATGCTATTCATTTTCAGTAAAACACAACATAGACCATTTACAAACTCACAAGACTAAGATAAAAATAACAAAAGATATCCACCTCCAACCAGACATGTTGGAACTTGAAAGGAATATTAGATCCCTATGGAAACCGATCGCCACCAAATAAATTATCTAGCAAATTTGAAGTGAGTAAATTCGTGATTATTAGGTTTGAATATCCTTCTGATGTTTAAATAATGAGTGTTCCATCAATAAACCAAGTGTGCTATTGATTTTAACATAAACACAAGAACATAACTATGAATTGAAAACAGTAGTCCAAATCAAATATATTGGATACTTTGAATAAATGCAGTTGGGGAATAAAAAAATAACCAGAATCTAAACTTGTTTTTTTTTTGCATTTTGAATACAACGAATCTAACGTGAGAATTGAGAATATATATAACCACCCAGCTTGTTCTTCATAAACCATTACGAGATCTAGATTAGTACTCTTCAAAATTCGAATTTCGAAATTACCTCGTTTTTTCATTACGCCGAGGAAATCTGCCATGACGTTCGAAACAGGATGCAGCTGCGTCGTCGCTGTTCCTCTTCTTTCCGCATTCACGATCTTGCTCAACGCATTGTTCAGTATTCGCATTCCCCTCATCTTCTCAATTCGGATTCTAGGGTTTTTGGGAATTTTCTCCTCTTTCTCTCTCCTCACCCTATCATATTTTCGTCGTGTATAGATGGTTTTAATTTTTAATTATGTAATAGATGGACGTTCTAGATGTATTTAACCAACGGTCAGGATTTACTTAGCATAATTCTCAAATCTACCCACTCCTTCTTTCTCTATAAAATTATCTGACGTCCCCAATTATTATTTTCTCTTTCTCTGCTCTCTAGGTCGTAACCCTAAAACGAGAGATTGATTTTTCTTTGCAGAATTTTAGGGTCTTCTACTCTTTCAAGTTTTTTTCCGATCAGAAGGTATATTTTTTGAACCTTTTTTGTTGTACTCCTTTCTCTTTTTTAATTTGAATTTAGAGTTAAAGATTGATTTTTTTCCGTCTAGATCTACGCTGAGATTTTTTTTGTGCAGTATGGGAGAAGAGAAGGAGAACGAGGTCTATGAGGAGGAGCTTCTCGATTACGAAGATGAGGAGGATAAGGCCCCTAACTCCGTCTCGGCGAAGGGAACAGGAGAAGTCGTGAAAAAGTAAGTAAATAAATTCTAGGTTTTTTCCCAACCATCGTTTTTTATTTTTTGTATAATACTATAATCTATGTACTTAACTCTGTTTAGTATTTCTTTGTTGGTTTCTCAGTCCAGATTTTGTTTTTGTTTTCTAGGGGATACGTTGGAATTCACAGCTCGGGTTTTAGGGATTTCCTTTTGAAGCCAGAACTTTTACGTGCTATTGTTGATTCTGGGTTTGAGCACCCTTCCGAAGGCAAGTTGTTTACACATTTTTCTCCTTTTTACAAGAACATTTGACTTTTTATGCAACAATAACTTATTAAGATCATTTTTTATATGAAATTGATGAATATTAACCTAGCTGCCTAGGATCTATTTTCAACTATGTAGTATGTATACTATTATGCGTAACCCCAATTTTCTATGCCTAAATAAAATAAGTAGTTTTACTTTAAAATAAAATAAATATCTAGTTTATTTTGAAAAAATGAAATTTATAATTTGTACCAAAATATTATAGTTAAGAACAGTGAAATCTTCCACACAATTTTATACCAATTTTATTGTTGAGAACAATACATTATATAAAGAAAGTTCTTCCTGGCATTCATTTTATTATATTGGTAAAGATGTTACCATTTTTCCATACATGGAAACCTCCTTCCCCAGAGCATAAAATTTTTATGATAAAAGTAAACATCGTAAAAAAGTTCCAAGTGGTTAATTGTTAATTTAGAGTTTTAGACTAAAGCTTAATCACTGATAACCTTTAAGAGTCCATGACGTAAATTGTGCTATTTTTCTGAACTTGTATTTTTTTTATAATTAACTTCTTAAAAGACTTTTGGGTTGTAAAAGTTGAAACCAGTCGATATAGTGTTTCATTAAAATTCAAGATAAATAACAATAAAATTAGAAAGAAAGAAAAAAGTATATATGAGCAGTGATCAAATCTTTCTCATTATTTTATAATTTATATTAGCATGATAGTATCAAGGATTCAAGGTGACAAATAAGTAATAAGTTTAGTGTGTGTCTTACAAATTTAATTATGCTCCCTTGCCTAGGAAAATACCATTCGCTTTTTTGGTTATTTCTGGTGTTTGTTTTTACATCACTGTTCGATTACGCAGGCCATGTATAATTGCCTTATATTTTTTCATTTCTGTGTTACTGTGCTAGTGTGTTATGTTTTCATGAAATGTTCTTGTTTGTCAATTCATGAGTGGTTCTTCATTTTTTTTATGACATCAGGTAAACCACTGATTCCCTCATTATTTTGGTGGAGAAAATTCTTCTGGTAAAACTTTTTATTAAACGGATCCGAAGGTCATTTTAACTTATCGAGGCTACACTCCAATTTGTTTGGTTCTCCATCAGTTCAACATGAATGTATTCCTCAAGCTATCTTGGGGATGGACGTCATCTGTCAAGCAAAGTCAGGAATGGGTAAGACTGCTGTTTTCGTTCTTTCAACCTTACAGCAGATTGAGCCAGTTGCTGGGCAAGTAGCAGCTTTGGTCTTATGCCATACAAGAGAATTGGCGTATCAGGTTGGATAATGGATATTTTTTTGGAATTGATGATATATTATTTTCAGTTCTTTTACTGAACAATTGTACATTCCTACGCATCTGTATTATTGCAGATCTGTCATGAATTCGAGCGATTTAGCACTTACCTGCATGATATTAAAGTTGCTGTTTTTTATGGTGGTGTCAACATCAAAATTCACAAAGATTTGCTTAAAAATGATTGCCCTCATGTTGTGGTGGGAACACCTGGAAGGATACTTGCATTATCTAGAGATAAAGATCTTGGATTGAAGAATGTCAGGCATTTCATCCTTGATGAATGTGACAAGATGTTGGATTCACTTGGTATATTTTCTTTTCATTTGTCTTATTTTTTTCATTATTCATTGGATCTTTATCTAGCTGTAATTGTTATTTATAAACAAAAACAAAACATTCCTTGGTTTTATCTTATTTTATTCAAATATTAATTTCAGTGTTTGTACTGTTTTCTCTTTCAAATGTTATTAAGACATGCGGAGAGATGTTCAGCAGATATTCAAGGCAACTCCTCATGACAAGCAGGTTATGATGTTTTCTGCAACACTCAGCAAGGAAATTCGTCCGGTTTGCAAGAAATTTATGCAAGATGTAATAACCTGGGCAATCCCATCTCGTCTTAAAAAAACATATTTATTGTAAAAGTCTTTCATGTTTGTATTCCACTTTTTCTTTCTCGTTTGGAGCTTAAGCATTCACTTGGTATGCAATTATTACCGCATGTTTATCTTATCCATCGAAAAGTCCATGTTTACTTTTTATCTTGGGTTGAATTTTTTTCCTTCTTTTCTTAAGAGTAATGGTAATTCTGTTTGAAATCAAATATGATTCGTTGGAAAATAGGGTTTCATTGTAAATGTCTCTTTATAAAATTGATTTTTGGGGTGTTTCCATGTATTCCCATTTAGTAGCTATGTGTTTTTGCTTACCACTAAAGTATTTTCAAAATCGTTTGATCTTTAAAAATCATCTTATTAAGTGTATTTTCTTCTTTTCCAATAGTCTAACATTTTCCTTTTCAGCCAATGGAAATTTACGTGGATGATGAGGCTAAGCTTACTTTACATGGTCTAGTACAGGTGATTACTTTTTTTACTTTTTTGTATTTTTATTACATGGTCTTAATTATATGTAGTTTTTTTAAAACAATGTATAACAATTGCCATTCATCTCTTTTTTTGTAGCATTTCATTAAATTAACTGAATCAGAGAAAAATCGCAAACTGAATGATCTACTGGATGCATTAGATTTCAATCAAGTTGTTATCTTTGTCAAAAGTGTCAGTCGAGCGTCCGAGTTAAATAAATTACTGGTTGAATGTAACTTTCCTGCTATTAGCATCCACTCTGGGATGTCACAGGAAGAAAGGTTTAGTTTTATTTTATATTTTTATTAGTTTACTTTTTTGCAAAGTAATTTCACTATATGGTTTTTTGTGTTAAGTTATTTGTTCTGATCTAATTATAAGTTATTGGTTCACATCATTGATTCTAATAAGCTAGAGTCTCAAGGCATTCTCTTCAGTCTTCATATTTACTTTTCTTTCAAATTGAAAAAATAGGTTGATGAGGTACAAAGGATTCAAAGAAGGGCACAAAAGGATTCTTGTGGCAACTGATCTAGTTGGCAGAGGAATTGACATTGAGCGTGTGAATATTGTCATTAACTACGACATGCCTGATTCTGCTAACACATACCTTCACAGGGTTATTCCTATTCATTCTCTCAGGCAGTTACCCTTTTTATCCAATTTACTCAAGCATCTTTATATTTTTTACGGTATAGGTTGGTAGAGCTGGACGGTTTGGCACCAAAGGTCTTGCAATTACATTTGTGTCGTCGTCATCTGATTCTGATGTTCTCAATCAGGTTAATTTCTATTTAGACTTTAGATGAGGAAGATTAACTAATGTTAGATTCTCATCCATGATCCATCATTACTATTTGTTACAGGTACAAGAAAGATTTGAGGTTGACATTAAGGAGCTACCTGAACAAATTGACACTTCTACTTATAGTAAGTAGTGATATGTATAGATTATGTAATATGGTTTGTTAAGCATTATTTAGAAAATTTGAAATCCTCCTCATTTGATATACTGCATGGAAAATATTAGAGCTTAGCAATTTTCATGTAGGTTGTTATGCCGAATTTAACAAACAGACCAAGTTAGATATATAATCTGACGTTGCTTTTTGTTGCTGCAGTGCCTTCTTAATCGGGACTGTTCTACTTTGGAGTGAACTGCAAAAAAAAATTGTGTTTGTTGTAGCAGAAAAATCTGAACCGGAAACAACATATGAAGAAATGTAGAATCAACTTAATCCCTATTTTTCCTGCTTTTGCTTTACTATTTCTTAAGTTAATTTAGTAATTTAATGTAGGCTTAGTTTGTGTGTATGATTATGAAATATTTTGTATCAGATCTTCTTTATCAATATTGCTTTTTGTTATGCTTCAAGTTCCTATTTTTCCAGTTTCTGTCTTACCATTTCTTAAATTAATTTTCTCTATGAATTGTTATGCTTCAAGTGTTTTACGATTTTCTTGATTAATTGGTTCATTAAATGAAAAATTGAATTTGGATAATTTTTTAAATGAAAACACCCTTAATTATATAATTTTTTGCAAAACAACCTATTATTTTTAAATAAACTTCTGAGTCCTGACTAGTGACTACCTGTTTAAACAAATATACATTCAACAAATAAAATTAAAAATCCAACAATTAACACCTAAAATTTAACATAAACATTAAACATGCATATTATAAACATTAAACATACTCTTAATGCATATTATAAACCAAGTTGGTCTCAACTTTTCTTGGTACAAAACCTTCTGGGTGTTCATTCGTAATTTACAAAAACCCACACCTATGGAACTGTTACGATAGAAAATACACAATATATATTCAGAATAATTTCAAGTGAGCCACTTTTTAGTGAGTCTAGAAAGTTTCATATTATCATGACTGTCTATTCATTTTATTTAAAAAAAAATCCTCCATCATGACTGTCATTCAGTTGAGGAAAGTTTACAATTTTTTTTACAATAAAGAACCCAAATTAGAATGACACCTTTTGGCTTATGGAAGAGGCTTCTATGAAATTTTTTCTATATATTCATCCACATATAAATTAAATGATTCATCCAATATAATCATCATTTGATACAAGTTTCATCCAATATATTAATCATCATTCGATGTGGAACTGGACGTTCGGTCACGGTTGTGTTATATGCGAATTACTTTTGAAGCTCTTATGCTAATTGATACGAACTAAGTCGGATCTTTACAAATGAAGCGAGTTCACCTGTAAATTGTTGTTGCCTCAGATCCGCGATGATAAATCACGGGTGTCCGAAGTAGAACACGGCGGAGATATACTCCTTATATCAAGTCTTAGCTTAACCCAATCATTGCTGTGAAGCTGATTTGGGGAAGGGCTCAATCTGGCAGAACTTGGCGAGGAATCGGATCTGAACAGGTCGGAGGAGATCGGAGATGATGGAGTCAGAGATCGGGGTGCGAGCTGGGATGATCGGAATACTCGACTGGTTCAGTCGGATGCGTTTTGGAGATGTAGAAATGGTGGAACGTACTGTTTCATCCAGTAATTTTCTGCTTTGTTTGTAAACCCAAATTCCTATTTATACTATTACAATTTATTTAGAAATTTTAAACTACTTAAGGTCCAATTGCAATTTTTCCAATAGCTTTAGGGATTTTATGAGATTCCCAAATCGTAATCTGCTGTCCATCCAAGGGTGCGGCTCTTTCTCAAAGACCTTCGGCTTGGACCCGGTTCATGATCGTTGAACGGTGCTGGCTCGTCGTTCTCCCCCAACTGCTCCGCTAGGTCGTCAGCGCTCGCGGTAAATCTGATCTTATCCACGTCTGCTAGGACAACCTCTGCATTAATAATACTCGTATCATCATCGCCTTCTCCAGAATCAACATTGTCCTCAATGTTGATAGAAGGGTATAGTTTTTCATGTCATCAATAAATTCCCAAGTTGAATCTTCAGGGATGGTCCCATTCCACAAGATAAGTACCTGTTTCCGTTCCCTGCCTTCCTTGAGAATTTTCCTTTTGCCTAATATAGAGATAGGATAAATAATAGGGTTATTATCCACTGATATTAATAGTTGTTCCCTGTTTGAAATTTCAGAAATTTCTCCACAGTATTTCTTCAGACGGGATACATGAAAAGTTGGGTATATCTTTCTGCCTTCCGGGAGCTTCAATCGGTATGCTGCATCATTGATTTTTTTGCTAATTTCATAGGGTCCAAAATACCTCTTGCAGAATTTATTATTAAGCCTTTGAGCTACAGATCCCTGTCTGTAAGGTTTTAACTTAACTAAAACCCATTCTCCTTCCTGATATTTAATATCTGATCTCTTCTTATCCGCCTGATTTTTCATTCTTGTTTGCGCCATTGCTAGATTTTTCTTTATTTTTTGTAAGGTTTCTTCCCTAAGTTGTAGTATAGTGTCTACAGCTTGCACTGATGATTCTCCTTGATTATAATGTGCTATTTCATTTGCCTCCTTCCCATATAATACTTTAAATGGCGTTAAGCCCAAGGATGAGTGGAAACTTGAATTGTACTATAACTCCGCCCATGGTAATAAATTCAGCCATAGTTTAGGATTTTCATGACAATAAGATCTTAGATACATCTCCAATGTTCGATTCACAACTTCGGTCTGCCCATCTGATTGGGGATGATATGCTGAAGAAAAATTGAGTTTAGTGCCACTAAGTTTATTTAATTCTTTCCAAAACCTTGATGTAAACACTTTGTCCCTATCTGAGACAATTGAACTTGGAATACCATGTAGTTTAACTATATCTTGGACAAATAACACTGCCACTTTAGAAGCATTAAAGTTAGTTATGATTGGGCTAAAATGGGCATACTTAGACAGTCTATCTACCACAACCATGATGACTGATTTTCCTTTAACTTTAGGAAGGTCTGTAATGAAATCCATGCTGATATTCTGCCATACATTTGAAGGGATTGGGAGAGGCATTAACAATCCTGCCATTTTAGAGTTGGTGGGTTTAATTTATTGGCACATTAAGCAAGCTTTAACATACTTTTTTATACAACTGCCCATATTTGGTCTGAAAAAATATTTTGCTATCCTCTTTCAAGTTCTATTGATTCCAGAGTGCCCCCCCCAACTGTGAGTCATGCAATTCAAACAATATTTTTTTATAATGTTGGAGTGTTCATTCAGATATAGTCTGTCTCTGAAATATAAGTTGCCATTTCTAACCATATAGCCCATAGAATCTTCTTCAGCTTTACTATATTTTTCAATCATTTCTTTGGTTTTGGGGTCATTCTGATTTTCTGTTTTTATTTTCTCTCTTAGTGTATATATTGGCTGTGATAGAGCTAGTAGGGAACCTGAAACCCCCAATGAACTGGAAGTAAATAATACTTCTTCTTCTTCTTCAAAATTCCTTGATAAAGCATCAACTACTAAATTTTCTTTTCCTGGCTTGTAGACAATTGAGAAATCATACCCAAGTAATTTGCATAAAAAGACTTGTTGCTCTGGGGTTTGGATAGCTTGGGTTAGCAAATTTTTGAGGCTCTTATGGTCTGTCTTAATTGTAAAATATGAACCAAGCAAGTAGTGTCTCCATTTACTCACTGCCTGAATAATTGCAAACATCTCCTTTATATAAATGGATGCTGCCATAATTTTTCCAGACAATTTGCAGCTAAAAAAGCTCACAGGATGTGAATTTTGGCTTAGGACAGCACCTACTCCAGACTTGCATGCATCTGTCTCAACTGTGTATTCTAGCTCAAAATCAGGGAAAATTAAGACAGGAGCTGAAATCATTGCTGTTTTCAATTTCTCAAAGCTGATTATTGCTTCTTCACCCCAATTAAAATTATCTTTCTTCAACAAGTCTGTCATAGGGGCTGCAATTGAGGCATACCCTTTTATGAACCTTCTGTAGTACCCGGTTAAACCCAAAAACCCTCTTAATTTTTTTAAGGATTTTGATTTAGGCCATTCCACCATTGCGTTAATCTTCTCTGGATCAGGGTGAACTCCATCTATAGCAATAATATGGCCCAAGAAGGTCATTGAATTTTTGCCAAAAGAGCACTTAGAAAGTTTGGCTATCAACTTGTTTGCTCTCAACAAATTAAATACTGCCTTTAGATGTTCAATGTGCTCTTGTATTGAAGCACTATAGATCAGAATATCATCAAAAAATACAATTACGAACTTTCTTAAATATTTAGAGAATACCTTGTTCATAACAGACTGAAATGTTGCCGGGGCATTGGTTAATCCGAAAGGCATTATCAAGAATTCAAAGTGCCCTTGGTGAGTTCTAAATGCTGTCCTTTCAGTATGGTTAGGGTTTATTCTGATTTGGTGAAAACCAGATCTTAAATCTAGTTTAGAGTAAATTGCTGATCCCTTTAGTTCACCTAATAATTCATCAACAGTAGGGATAGGGAATTTATCTTTGATTGTTAGAGCATTCAAGGCTCTATAATCTACACATAAACGATACCCACCATCTTTCTTTTTACTAGCAAAACCGGGGATGAGTATGGGCTAGAGCTTGATTTTATTATCCCTTGTTTTAGCATTTCAGAAATTAGCTTTTCTATTTCAGATTTCTGAAATTGTGGGTACCTATATGGTCTTACATTCACTGGTTTTGAACTTGGATCTAAGTGAATTGAGTGATTTTCTTCTCTGTGAGGAGGTAGCCCACATGGGTCTTCGAAGAGATCACAGTATTCTTGGACCACTTAGTTTTTTCTGGAATTTTGTTTTCTAATGCAGCCTTAGGTTCAATACTTTCAGCCTTTCTAAATAACAGAGATAGGCTTCTTGTGTAGAAGCAATTAAACATTTAAGCTGTCAATGAATCATCTGAAACCCAGGGCAATCCTTCCCATGTGACTCTCTTGTCACCTAAAGTAAACTCCATAGTAGATCTTTCAAAGTTGAATGTGACAGGGCCAAATGTTTTCAAGCCTTGTACCCCAATAACTATATTAGAACCTGCCATATGGATTAAAAATATATCCATTATAATAGAGTTACCTTGGATCTTGATCTCAACACCCTTGCACATTCTATTGCATACTAATTTCTCACCACTTCCAGTTAACACATAGAATGGTGTAATCACTAACACTGTCAATTTTAATGCTATTGCTACATCAGTTTGCATAAAACTAATCCCGAATCTATCAATACACTAACTGATTGACATTTAATAAAGCCTTCAACTCTGAGTGTGCTAGAACGAATATTGCCTTCAAATGCATGGAGAGAGATTTCAGTCCTTCCTCTGTCAATAACATCATTAGTAGATTCCAGCTCATTAATTTCAATCTCATCCTGTTCTTCAATTTCTACTAACTCAAACTGGTCTGCCGATATTCTAAATAGCTTGCCCTTTCTGCCCACACATACATTGTTATGACCTGCAGAAAATTTCTCATCACAGTTGAAGCAAAGTCCTTTGCTTCTCTTTTCAGCTCATATGTTGTTAGCCTCTTTGTTGTAGGTATCTCAGATATGCTTGGTTTTTCATTAATTGTTGATGTGTTTTGATGCTGGCTAGAATAGGAGTTTGTTTTGGTAAATGGTTTATGGACATAGGGTTTATAGGTAGGTGATTTACTGTACCCTCCCTTCCTTGTTTCAATCATAATTGAAAGTTCAAATGCTTCATAGATGTCATTAGGCTTTCCGAGTACTACATCTGCCTGTATTTCTTCTTTTAATCCAGATATATACATTTCAAGTATAAAGTATTCAGGGAGCCCAATACCCTTGTAGATATTTCTTGAAATAAGTTTTGATATTCTGCAACTGATCTTTCTTGTATGAGCTTACTTAATTTGCCTCCAGGTAATTGATAGTGTAGTGTGGTAAATTTTCTCACTACTGCATCTACAAAATTGGGCCATGTAGAAAGCATGTTGCTTGCTTCAAGGCAAGCAAACCATTTGCTTGCTATCCCATCCAGATTAAATGAAACTATTAATAATTTTTGGTCTTCGGGCACTTTATTAAATATGAAATATCTTCTTACATAATAAAGCCAGTGCTCTGCTTCAGTACCATCAAACCTTGGCATATTAACCTTAATATGCTTGGCTGGTGTGTAGCTTGGATCTTCCAAAACTGATAGTGCATAGCTAGGTTTGTCCAGATCTACCACTGATTGGTAGTAATTTAGTGGTTGTTTTGCTTGGTCGGGAGGTTTTTCAGGTATAGGATCCTCTTTAATTCCTGAAATCCTTGAGCATTAATCAGATACTTGCACTACAAGAAATCCGACATTGTATGGCGGTCTTTAGATGACGGATTTCCGCCATCTAAAGTGATCCTCGGCGGAAATCCGCCATCTAAAGACCGCCATCTTAGACACCGCCATCTTGGACACCGCCATTAAAACCCCTAAACCGCCATCTAAAGACCGCCATCTATTATCCATCCCCATTTCCCACCAAAAATTGTATAGATGGCGGAAATCCGCCATCTAATCTGAAAATTTTCGCGCGAACTGAAAAGTTTTAGATGGCGGAAATCCGCCATCTAAAATATGGCGCGGGAATAGTTTGGCGCCAATTCATTGATGGCGGTTAATTTCATTGATGGCGGATGTCCGCCGACTATCCTTGAAACATTAGATGGCGGAAATCCGCTATCTAAAGTACAGAAGGCGGTTCCTTTAGTTTATAGATGGCGGATATCCGCCATCTATTCATAGGAGAGGGCGATTGTGCCCATATTTAGATGGCGGAAATCCGCCATCTAAAACTAAGTAGAAGAGTTTAGATGACGGAAATCCGCCATACAATGTTTGTTACATTTTTTTTTTAGAACAGGATTCTATATTTTGCGTTCGAATCGTTGTTTTTTGAAATAGAAATCGATATTTGAGAAAACGATTTTGAAATTGAAATTGAAATCGATGTTTTTTATTAAAAAGAAATTAAATTACAGAATCGTTAAACATTCGAAGTTTGAATAAAAAAAAAATCGTTTAATCAACACTCGTCTGAAAGCGAGTCTTCTGAATCAGAATCAGAAATATCTGATCCGAATGCAGACGGTATTGTGGACTTTGAAGTAGAAGCCATCTGTGTCATGTCGAGTCCAGAAGTCTTCAAAGTCTTATTCAGTTTTTTCATATATGATTTCATAGCATTGAACTTCTTCTTGTATTTGGAGACGTCTTTTTGACTCTCGTTACACTTGTTCTGAAAATGAAAACAAAAATGAGTTCGGTAATCAACAAAATTATTGAAATATATTGTAAATACCTCCAATGCTTTGAATTTTTTCGACCAAACTGCATCTGGTGTTGCATCAACAGTCGTGTTTTCTGAGATCGGCTCTTTTCCTTTCCAATTTGGAGAAGCTCATCTTTCGTTTGTTGTGCTCACCATACTGGCAGCTTCTCCAATTCCTATTATTCGATTCTTCTTATTTTTTCCGAAAGTCTTGTTGACCGTCGCTTCGATAAATTGCTGCATTATAAAAAAAAAAAAAAATACGAAATATATTTAAAATAATCAATGGAACTTACAAATGGAGTCATTGATTCAGATTCAGCCCACGATTTTGCCTCTGGACTTTTGATAAATTCCGTGGCTTCAAGCTCAAAGAATAACAAAATCAAACAATGATAATAGAAATTATAAAATATAAATAATTTTAAAAAAATACTTACAACTTTATCGCTTCCCTTATATGTCATTTGTAAAGTCTTTGACCAAGCTTCGACTTCACTCTTTTCTTGTTGCATCTATATTCACATAATTCATTAATATATAAAAAAATAGATATAAATTATAAAAAAATTACCAATTCATGACGTCTTTGCGCTAATCCTTTTGAACCAGCGTGATGTGTCATTTGATTCGCTCGGTTCGCGGTATTTATCTCGGAAATTTGCTGAAATTATAAAAAATAATAAGTTTCGAAATTTATTAATAAATATATATATATATACATATACGTACCTTTCCTTTTTCCGAACGATGTTGTCTCAATTTATTCAGAAATTGTGGTTTGCTGACATATGGTGGAAGAGTCGCTAAAATGTCTTCTTCTCTCATATCAGGATCAGAGCCATAAGTTTTAACCAAAGAATTATGGTTGCTCCTCCAGAGTTTGTTCAGCCTACCATTGATATAAGTTTGTGCAGCTTTGCTTCCACTTAAATCATATTCAGCCTACATATTCAAAACTTATAAGTTTTGGAAAATTAATAAATTACAGTTTTGGAAAATTTAAAAAATATATACTTACAGTTAATATTTTTAACGCGTCCTGAAAATTCTGTTGTGGTTGATGACGCCACTCAATGTCGTACGGGAAGAGAGTATGGTCCTTTGCTAAAAGAACCATTCTTGTCGTTAATTTCTTCGTCATTTCATCCGTCGCTTGGTTTGTGTTGTCAAACATAACCTTCCACTTCGTACCTTTTTCTGGATGGTTATGGTGGTGGTCTTTTGTGCGACCACGACCCTTCTTCTGTGGAGGCACATTCGATGTGGATGGCCTCGCATCTAATTAATTTACATATTTAAAAATTAATTTTTTATAGAAACAATGATAATATTTAAAATATAAATAATAAACTGACCACTTGAACTGGACTCTTCAAAAGAGCGACGGGATGTAACCATCGCCAGTGCCATAAATGGTGTGATAACACCGAGCAGAACGAAAAAAGTAAACATAATCTGAAATATTTAAATTTGAAAATAAAATTAGTTATTTTAAATACATAGCCAGACACCCGTATATGGGGTCTTGGTCTGACACAACAACCAAACATTTTTCCTATTGTAATTTACATTCTTTGTTATTAGACACAACAAATCTTCGAAGTCGTCGTGAGAAGAGTTGTATTTGATTTTGAATGAATGTGTGCCACCACAATCATTCAACACTCTAGCCTCGTATCCTAACACTAAAATCTGACCGGTTTCCATTGTTTGAGGATTTGTCGACCATATTTTTGGACAGTTGTGAAAATGATGACCGTTGACTCCGCAACGGAAACAAGCAAAAACACGACAATAATAATCTATGTTTTTGTAAAAACTACGTTGAATCTGATTAAGTCGCTCTAGTCGTTATATCGTTCGACGATTGCAAGTAGTTGACTCATTTTTTACTGAAAAAAAGAAAGATTTTATAATCAACATGATATTACATTGAAAATATTAAATTATATTGTAATGTAATACTTTATAATTTAATTATAACAATCATCATTATCAACATCGAAAATATCTCTATTTAGTATTTTAAGGACTGAACTCCATTCAGATTCTACCGGATCTTGAATGTAGAAACATTGTTGAGCCTGATTTGCCAAAATGAAAGGTTCTTTTCCAAATTTCCCCCGTGTCGTGTTGACTGAGACGACACCAAAATCATCAACTTTAATACTTGCTTTTCCAGGATCGTACCACTTACATTCAAACAGACAATATTTAGTCGTGTGACCGTAGCAAATTTCGAAAACATTTTCTAATAATCCATGATATTCAATTTCTGCTACCAACGGAGCATCATTTGGAGATTTAGCATACATTGATGTTGTAGCCCAGGTCACGAACTACCGATTTCGCATGGTACATGATTTTCGGAATGGTCGACTCCCCATTTGGAATAGCACGACGCATGATGGATAATAATTTCTGAAAACTTTTATCACTCCAATGATTATCGCATTTCAACTGATACAATTCTAAGATAAAAGATAGTTTGGAAAACTCAGTGCAACCTGGATATAACTGTTCTTCACCTTTTTTTAGACGGCGTAAGAACGAATCGTCATATCTCTGCTCTGGATCTTCGTCGACTGGATCTACATCGACTGGATCTTCATGGACAGACTCGTATTCGAGAGGTTCTGTTTCGAGAAAATCTTCGTCGCTTGTATTGTCAACTACATGTTCTCCGTAAACCGCACGAACCAATCCAATCATATCGTTACCAGTTTCCGGCACTGTTTCTTTTCGTTTCACTTTTTTCTCACCAGATCTACTCGATAACTCTCCGTGACGCGTCCAAACATCGTAATGTTTCAACCAACCATTTATGAAAACATGCTTCCTCATCTCTTTTATAGGAATCACTTCACTATTCGTGCAGGACGAGCATGGACAAGGTAAATAACCTTCTGGGTGAGTCGAATTCGAAATGGCGAAATTAGTGAAAGTTGTTAACCCTTCACCTTATTCTTTCGAAAACCGATCTAAACTCATCCAAGCTTTATCGGGTACTTTTATAACGTTCGACATTATCCTAAAAATTAAAATTTTTATCGAATTATAATGAATTATATAAAAATTAATTGACTATTACAATATTAGTTATAGTTCAATTTTTTTGGGAAAATCTAGCTAATTATTGAACTATTCCGAATCCGTTTCATAAACAACTTTCTTCGGAGTTGCTGGTTGCGGAACTGGAGGGGCCGGTGGTGGACGAACAGGTGCCGGCGGTGCTGGAGGGGCCGGTGGTGGACGAACAGGTGCCGGCGGTGCGGGATAGGCCGGTGCTGGACGAACAGGTTCCGGCGGTGCGGGATAGGCCGGTGCTGGATGAACCGGGAGATAAAACCGGAAAGCATCTTGGGGATTGGGTGGTAGAGCCCTCCTACGAGGTAATTGCTTCACTCTACGTGGCATTTCTTAAAATCTAAAAAAATATTAAATTAATTAATTTAATATTTTTTAAACAAAGAAATAATTAATTAATTAATCATTTCATGGAAAATTAATGATTATTATTTCAATTTAAAATCATTTAATTTAATAATTATTTATTATGATTTCTATAATTTCATGCAAATTATATTCATTAACATTTCAATTTAATAATTACTAATTAATTAACAAATTTTTAATTTCAGGCAAATTAATCATTAACATTTCAATTTAATAATTACTAATTATTTAAAAAAATAATAATTTCATGTAAATTTATCATTATTATTTCAATTTAATAATTAATTAAATAATTACAAATTAAAATGATCATATATAATTATTTCATGCAAATATTTCATTACTAAAAAATTAATATTTAATAATTGTCAATCAATTAATAAAATACTAATTATTCTTATTTCATTTGATAATTAAAATGATAATTTAATAATTTATTTTAACAACAAATTAAATAATTTAAAAATAAATAAATTAAATAAAATTATATAATTTTTACTGCAAATTAGATTTTCTTCAATCCAAAACTTACTTCAATCTTGATTTTAAAAAACCTATAACAAATCAAAAACACATTAAATATTTTATATAAAATTTAAATTATTTAAAAACATAAAATAATTACAACATATTTATTTCATGCAAATAATTAATTAAGATATAGATTCATGTAAATTTTAATTAAATTGATATTTAATTACAATTATTTATATAATTTAAAAATAAGTTGATTAAATAAAATTTTTAATTATTTTCTGTTTGAAAATAAATACGATAACTAATTCTTTCAAAACATTATATTAATTAATTAACTATTACAAAATTAAGTTATAAACAGTAATTAAAATTTTTTATTAATTATTTATAAACAGTAAATAAAATAATTATATAATTAATTATTTTAAACAATATGTTAATTAATCAATTAAAACTTCTTTTAAATTATTTTAAAATAGTAAATAAAATAATTTTTTAATAATTTATTCATTATTTTAAAATCAGTATATTCAATACAAAATATAAAATTATTTAAAGTATTGATAATTACAAAATTATTTATATTATTAATCAAATAATATTTAAATTATGTACAAACAGTAATTATTTATTTCTATTATTTATTTATATTATTTATAAACTTTAAATTAAATATAAAACAGTAAAATTAATAAAAAATACCAACAAAAAATTGTAATTCATAAAAAAACGATTTCTAAAATATTACCCTAACCCTAAATCGAACCCAAAACCCATTCTAAAATATAAT
>LFYR01001188.1:100246-122028 GCA_001185155.1 Zostera marina | reverse complement strand
AACTTGCAAAATATCAAGGGGATTAATATTTTAAACGTATACCATTTCCCCATCCATGACGGACTCTTTGATAAATTCAACACCATCCTCAAAGACATACCTGGGATAGAGTTGTAAAATATAAGTGATTCAAAATGTATTCAGTATAAGGAATTAAGGATCAATTCATTCAATTCAATGCACATCTTCGGTTGAGAAAACTGTGAATGATTAGACATGAATGATGGCATGCCATTGTCCAATTTAATTCTCTTTAGATTATCAACAGAATGATTCTCCCTGTTTTGATGGCCAATTACACCTTCCGAAGCAAGAGTGGAAAGGAGAGAACTGAGCATTTCAGCTGAGGAAGTAGAAGCTGCAAGTTTGGCAGCCATTGCAGCAGCAGTGGACTTCAGTTTGTCATCTACAGTACGAATAGAATGAAGTCCATGGTGATTGTAAATCATTGAAGTGGAATTCTCCTTTTCTCCACTCATGTGCTGAGATTCCGAAGTAATTTGTTGCATTCCAGGAAACAAGGTAGTTTCTTTCTGCTTCTGTTCAGTATTCAACTGCTCGTATATGTTCCTTGCCATTTCTGAGCTAGCTTGAGCAGCCTAAAGAATCAAGAGCAAAGAAATCTTAGAAATGTAAGCACAAGATAATACCTACTGAAAGACTACTGCTAGATATTTCTGTTTTAAAATACTAAAAGGTAATTAGAAATCAATATTTAAGATATTTCTGTTAAAATGTTCACGATCAATATTTCTGTTTAAAAATACTAAAACGTAAATAGAAATCATTATTTAAGTTAAAATGTTCACAATCATTAGAAATGCAAGCACAAGATAGTATTTCTCAAAAAAAAAAAAGCACAAGATAGTACCCACTGAAAGACCATCGCCTCCAGACTTGTCAAAGAAAACGCAAAGTTCAGCCAAAATTTCCGAATTAAAAAAAATGATTTTTGGAAAATAAGATAAGACTGACAATCTTGAGTTGAGAGACGCCTTTGTTGATCTTGTTAAACTTCTTCCTGAGTCATCCAATTCGAACTAACCTGTTTCAAAGAAATGGAGCAAAGATTCAAGCAAAAACAATAATCGATTTCAATAGATATGAGACCATGAATATTTTATGTTGACACCATTCTTTGTCGAGATTGATGACCTCAACACTGGTGAATCTGCGACGTTGAGACTCGCGGACGAGTTCGGGATCGTTGCCTTTCTCCAGGGGAAAAGGTTGATGTCTAGCATATTTGCGACTACGGAGTGTGTAGACGGAGTAAACCCTAAGAAGAAGAAAGGTAAAGGTTTGTGGCAAAGACGTGGGGTTATTAAAGTGTGGAGATTGAAGTGGGAATGAAAAATCCGGCGAGTGGAGATCGTGTGGAGATATTGGGGGAAATGAGAAATGAGGGAAATAGATTTTGGGGATATGATAAAAAAATATTTGGGGAAATAAAATAGGAGGGAATAAAAAAAATATTGGGGGAAACTATTTTTTAGGAGGGAAAATGAAACACTATTAAATAATTATAATTATATCTATTTGTAACGGAATATCCGTTACAAATACTCTAAAAATCCGTTACCATATATAAATCCATCTTGATATCTAGTATTTGTAACGGAAACAATAAAGTTAACGGAAATTCCGTTACAAATTCCGTTAACTTTGATAATAAGTATTTGTAACGGAAATTCCGTTAACTTTGCTTCGTCCGAAATGCCTACTTTTTTTTGTAGTGGAGGTTGTTCTCAAGATCATCAAAGTGTAAGGAAGGTTATTGAGCTGAACCAAAAAGCTGTAGGTTGGTTTTATAGAGTTTCCTGGTAAAACTCTGAGATTGAATCTACCTGCAAAAGATTCAAGGTTCTTGAGCGTTGTAACCTAGTAAAAGCTCTAGTTGGTTTTATAGAGTTTCCTGGTAAAATTTTTAGGTGGAATCTACCGGCAAAGGATTCAAGGTTCTTGAGCGTTATAGCCTAGTAAAAGCTCTGGTAGGTTTCGCCAATACCTTTAGGCAAGTGAATTTTGTGAGGGTATATCACGAGACTGGATGTAGGTCGGTTGAGACTGAACCAGTATAAATTCCTTTGTGTTCTTTTTATTTTCGTTTTCTATTCTTAATAATCTAACAAGTTAAAAAGAAACAAAGAGATCGGCCTCATCCAGTTATCTGGTCATAAACTGAGGTTGACTATTTTCTTGCAGATCCTTCATCTAGTTATCTGGTCATTATCTGAGGTTACTTCAAGTTAAATTAACTTTTGTGCTTATAAGAGAACTTGGTATTCATATATTATAGTTAGTTTAAAAAGTACTATTATTCAAGTTAAAATAGTCTCTATCCAGTTAACTGGTCATTTATAATATATTTTAAATTATATTATAACGTGTGCTTATAATATAACTTAGTATCTATATACTACAGTTGTTTATAAAACACTATCTGATAAGTTGACTTAGTATTCATATACTATAGTAAACTTTGAAAGAAAAGACATTACGGTATATTGTAAAATACAATATTATACTAAAGTCATATAATAATATTATATTGCTAACAATATTGTATTATTATCATCTTTGCTATTATATTTCTTAAGTGTTTGTGCAGATCTTCCGCTACAATCTTCAATAATCGAAAAAAGGCTATTCATCCCCCCTCTAGTCTCGGATCACGATCCAACATTATCCGTTGTATGACTTTAGAAAAAATTAGGACCTCTTGATATCGAAAAAATATCTCCCGAAATATTCTAGTTTTTGCCTCAATTTTTCTGAACATATTTTTCAAATCAGTCGTCAAATTCTTTGAAATGCAATATTTGCAAACGCAAGGAAGTAATAGTTGGGTACCTAAATTTTCAAACATAAATATTAATTTCAAAAGACAATAACTGAAATAGAATCATATCATATATATGCGTACATATCTTTATTTTAGGTCGTCGATATGAGGACTTCGAAATATCTTAGTATTATCAAGATTGAAAATGATATACCGATGAACTAGACCATGTTCAAGTTTAGTGAGCGAAGTGTGAGTTGATGCACCATAATAACCATCGATATATCTTTCCGTTCTATTTCATTTAGTTACAACGTTATATAAAAAATGTGAACAAAATGTCATAGATTCGTCGACTAGATATTTTTCTGCAATCGACCCTTCAGGATGACTTTCAATTGGATACATCCATCAATAATGTACAAGACCAGACACTTTCGCTTCACTTGCGAGATGTACTATGAGATGTATCATTATTGTAAAAAATCTGAAGGAAATATTTTTTCCAATTTGCACAATGTCATAACGATGTTTTTTTCCAATCTCTCCATATGGTTAACTACAATCGATTTCGAACAAATTGCGTTGAAATAGTTGTATATGTCAACTAAAACAGATGTTACATTTGAATGTGTTGATTGACGTAACGCAATTGGAAGTAATTGTTGCATTATCATATGACAATCATGACTTTTCAAACCTGTAAACTTCATTTCTTTTAATTTCACTTTCGTTGAAATGTTGGATGTGTACTCATCCAAAAATTTGAGATCATGAAACACTTTACAGAAAATCGTATTTTCTTCATTACTGAGATTGAATATCGCCTTTGGAATCTTCCATTTAGACCACTAATCTTTATTGGATGTAACTCTGAACGAATTTTCATTTCTTGAAGATCCAAATGTGCACTCAAATTATCTTTCGATCTGCCATCCATTTCCAATAAAGTGTTTAGAATATTATCGCAAACATTATTTTCAGTATACATAACGTCGATATTATGACGTATCAAGAGAGTCTTCCAATAAACCAATTGAAAAAAAAATACTTACTTTTTCCATCCATGAGGTAAGGACATGACTTTCATCTTTTTCTTTGATGGTCTCTCATCATTTTTGCCGAAAATAATAGAATTTCTAAAAAAATTCAAATTCAAAAAGATCTCATCTCCCGAAGGTCGTTTAGATGCTTCTTCAATTTCAATTTTGTTATTGAAATCCTTCTTATTACATCTATACGGATGGTCTTTTTCTAAAAAACGACGGTGTCCAAGAAAGCTCTCTTTCTTCCCATATTTCAATCGAACACTACTGGTTTTTTCAGAACAAACTGCACATGTCAATTTTCCTTTCATGCTCCAACCAGAAAGATCGCCATATCAGGATAATCGTTAATTATTCACATCACTGCAACATGTATTTGAAAGCTATTTTGAGTAACCACATCATATGTTGTGACGCCGGTGGTCTATAAATTTTTTAACTCATCTATCAAAGGTTGTAAGTAGACATCTATATCATTCTCGGAAGACTTGACGTATAGCACACGTCGTGGATCCAAGATCCTCCGGCACACCAAGATAGCCGCTCGCACCACCGCGAGCGTTGGTAAGACATTCTGTGCTTCATCAGAAAGTTACTAAATAGCTTTACCAAAATCCTATAAATAGAAGACCATTCCGTCGTAATGAGTGTGATTATTCCATAGCATCATTCCAGACTAGTATCGAGGATTATAAGATTTTCGATGACTACTATTTTACCAGGAGTCCTCAAATACTTTAGCATTTATTTTTATCAAATTTCGTATTTGAACTGATATATTTCAGTATTATAATGAATTTACAGAGATAACAGAAATTTTGCCTAATTTTATTTCAATATTATGAATTCAGTTTACAGGAGAAAATGATAAATGAATTACTGACAATGAAACATAAAAATTACTAATTGCAACTGGTTATAATTGAATGAATTCAGATTTATAATTGCACTAAGAAATATATGTTTTACTGTGAAGAATTGCAGAATTCAGAATTATACAGCAATACTAATCTAAGGAATAACAGAGTATGAAATCAATAGTTTCTTATCATTTCATAATACTACTGGATGCAATCGAATATACTAAGATTTGAATTGAATAAAAGACTTTGCAGTTCAATACGAAACTCACAGAATTCAAGAAAGAAATTGCAGAACTAATCTAAGAAATTACAAAGTACAAATGGACAATTACTATCTAATTTGAGTACAATTGATTTACAAAAACAATACACATTCTACACTATTGAAATCTAATGATAGATGAATCAAAAACAGAATTGAATTGAAAAATGAATTTGAGCAAAGAAACGGAAACAAAATTTATTAAGAACTGAACAATTCTGACCGGAACATGATATCTGAAACGCGAAAAAGAAGATTACCAAAATGAAATCGAAAGCAGGAACACCAAGATCAAACCGTAGAGAATCAGAAATAGAAAACTCACAAATGTAAGAAATAAATCTTTTTTTCCGGTGACTTCTAGAACTGCGTCTCCTCCTTTTATAACTTCCACCTTTCAGTTATTCCTTCTTCTTTCAATTTATTCGGATCTTTACTTTGGGTGTCGGGTTTAGTTTACTAATCACAAATTTAAATCTTTTGAGGTTTGGGTGGCTAACTCTTCTTTCTCTTTCACAGTTTTATCATTAATTTAAATAAGAACTAGTGAATTCGGACATCATTGATTAATAACTTGATAAAAATAACACCTTTGTTAATATTTAAATTATTAGCATAAAGGACATCATATAGGGATTTAATATTCTTGTGTAACATTTCCCCATGAGCCTAAGGTTGTCATATTTTCAGAAACTTGGTGGAACAGGTATATCATGCTCGTCGCTTGGATCACTTGTAGATCCATCTTTTGGCAGAGTATGATATGGACCAAAATCTTGAGAATCAACTCTAGACAATAATGAACTACTATCACTAGATCCTAAAGAATCATGATCGTTTAGAAAATCCATTGCAGGAGTGGGTAAATCATGCTCGTCGCTCGAACCACTTGTCGATCCGTCTTTTGGTAAAGTATGATATGTGCCAAAATCTTGAGAATCAACTTTAGGTAATAGTTGATTATGAAATAATGAACAAGCTTCATTGTTCTCGATGAATAGAGATGATAGGAAAATGACCATTATAGACGCAAAGATATTCATGATGTTAGGATTTAGTTTGTGAACTTGAAAAACTATATCTACATAGAGAATAATTATTCACCTTTTATAGCAATTGACGTATATTTCATTATAAAAAAAATCAAAATCAAAATTTAGATTTTTGACTTTTTTTGGATTTATATTTACATTCTAATTTAAAAATAGAAGAATTATCTATTAGATTTATTCCTTTGTCATTAGGGATGTAATCGGGTCGAAAATCCGGGTCTAGGGATGGGTCTAGATCTCTGGTCTCTTTTGTGCTGGCCAGTTAGGACCCGAGGTATATTAAAAATATTATATATTTATATAGCGGAAAGATTATATACAGGTACCATGGATCGGGTATTGTTCGGATAAGGCCATACCCACGCCTGAGGTCAACAAAAATGGTTGGGGTTGGGATCGTGTAGTTGCCCGAACAAACTATGCCCATGCCCAATTGTTTTCCGATATCGGGTATGGTATCAGGTAAACCATTAAAAATGTAAAACTAAAAATTTTTGGGAAAAAATTATTTTAGTTTGAAACCCTTAAAAACTTGATAAAAAATTTATGTCAAAAATTTCTCCTCGACTTTTACAAAATTTATTATAGGCTAACATTTTCTGTATTTTTTATATTTTTTTCGATGTGTGGGACTAAATAAAGTAAATGTATTCTAATAGACTACAAGTCTATAAAGTGCTATAATAAATACACAGATTCAGGTGCGTCGAATCTTGAATGCGTCGTCGTATGCCATCGAATTGTGGTCGGTAATATTTAATACAATGGTTAAAAACATGTAATGCATAAGATACTAACACATGTACGACGTAAAATAATATACTGCACAAGACACTAACACATGTACGACGCAAACTCGATCTAACAGACATGATCAACTTGACACATATAGCATTCGGACTGTACGGCGCGGCGCACCTGAAGTGCACCCAATAAATACATGTGTTATAAATTTATTTTAATTGCGGGTTTTTTATATTGTGTGCTCCGACGACTGAATTACTTGATTGAGGAGATTTTTCAGACTAGCGTGATTTGTTTTAATGGTAAACTCATTACCGAGGAGGTAATGTCGCCATTTCTGCATTGCCTCAGTTAACGTCCACAACTCTTTTGAATACGTCGACGCTCATTGTCGTAATTTTGAGAGTTTCTGACTGAAATATGCCAATGGGTGCTCTTGTTGTAATAGTACCGGCCCAATCCCAACATCGCATGCGTCTATCTCGACGATGAACGAGACGTGAAAATCTGGGAACACCAAGAGGTCCAATACTGGTGCCGTTGTGAGCATTGTTTTTAATTTTTCAAATGCCTAAGTTGCCTCCACTGCCCATATGAAGCCATCTTTATGTAACAAATTGGTGAGTGAGACTGCAATTTGGGCCACAAACTTCGGGTAGTATTCCGTCAACCCCAAAAATGCTTAGAGGAAGAGCAGACGTCGTACAACTGAATTAGCAATAAAAATCCCCATCAAGAATGTCAATTTCCCCGCAGGAAACCAAGCATATCAAACCGTACGAGCAAATAAAAGCCAAAAGAACAAATAGTAGTACGTAAAGTAACAGTACGTAAAGATAAAAGAAAAGATGCTCTCTCGCCAACAGGGGAGTTCATAAAAAAGGCTGCAACACAAAAAGCTGTCCAATTACAAAAGACAACACACAAAATAAAACGCGCCCCGTAAGGAAAACATTCAAACACACCTAGCGAGGCATCCCGAGCGAAAGAAAATGACGAAGGTCGGTTGGGGGGAGTAACGCACGGCCAGCACGGTGTCGGCGTCCTCGGCGACGAGGAGCGGAAGGCGCAGAAGAATGACAATCAGAGAGGGAATCACCAACAACAACAGCAGGGAACCCATCACGAGAAGCAGCAGCCGTAGAGTAACGACGACTAGGAGCAGTAACCGCTGCAGGAAGAACAATACCGTTTCCATTCGAAGCACGCCAGAGAGCATAAATACGACGCTGAACTTCTGAAAGCAAAGAATTAAGACGATGGTTCTCAGTGGCAGCAAGGGCGCGAACATCATCTCCATGAAGAAGAAGAAGACTCTCTGACCAAGCAGCTTGTTGATGCACTAACTCGCGGCCCAGCTCCTCCAGCAAAATATCAAGAGAAGACATGATGAATGTAGAAAAAAAACTCAAGAGAAGAAAAGAAGTCTTTTATACAGAGCAGAGGGGGGAGTACTGGTGATACCCCTGGTCCATCAGACCAGGGCCGCCCCAAGAACAAGGATAGTAGGCCCAAACAGCCTAGTAAAAGAAGTCTAGTATGACCTGGACGGATTGGATTTAACCCAAGTAGGTTGGGTCATCACATATGGCCTGGGTAAGATATAGTCCAGTAGAAATCCAGTCCAGTAAGAAAATGTATAAATAATCCCAGGGGTCGTCTGTAACAGGGGAGAGAGATTTGACACTAAATCATCAATTACTGCTTCAATTTTATCGATATCTGGTTTGATCCCCTGCGGTGATATTATATGACCCAAGTATGAAAGTTCTTCCAATCCAAACACGCATTTGGTTTCTCTCACAAATAAACAATGTTGGTGGAGTAACTTGAATACTTCAATTAGATGCCCGATGTATAATTCCCAAGAATCGCTATATACCAATATGTCGTTGAAGAAGACGATGACGAATTTCCGAAGTAGTGGTTTTAGCAGCTGGTTCATAGTTGCTTGGAATGTGGCCAGTAGGCCTGTAAACGAATATGATGGTATTCGATTCGAATTCGTTTAATATCCGGATATTCGAATTCGCTTCGTTTACCTACCGAATTTGAATTCGATTATTTTAACCGAATTCGAATTCGATTATTTTAACCGAATTTGAATATTGGAATTCGAATAACATTTATAAAAAAACATATGATTTATAAAATTTAAAAATAATAAAAAATTTAACGTTAAAACTTCAAAGTATTTTTAAAATTTTATAAATAGATTCTAAATAGTAAATAATATTAACATAGTTTATATATAAATTATAAAATTTAAAGGTTATATATATAATTTTATTTTATAATAATATAAATATTTAATTTAAACGAATCGGATTTTAAACGAACCGAATACCCTAATATCCGAATTTGGTTTGTTTAAATCCGGATATCAAAATTGAAATTCGAATTTAAACGAATTCGAAACCGGATTCGAATTTTGGATATTCATTTATAGGCCTAGTGGCCAGCACGTTGATAGCCCAAACGGCATTACGGTGAATTCGTAATGTCCTTGGTGCGTGCAGTTTTCTCGATGTCGGCCCGAGTTATGCGAATTTGATGATAGTCGGCACACAAATTCAATTTTGAAAAGACAACCTCCCCGTGTAAATTATCTATCAGCTCGTCCATGGCCGGAATTGGAAACCTATCTCGGACTGTGATTGCGGTTAATGCTCTATAGTCGACGCAAAAACAAAAACTCCCATCTCTTTTTTACCAACAGAACCGGTTACGAGAAAGAGCTGATGTTGTTATGTATTAAACCTTGGTTCAGCATTTCTTGCGTTGGTCGTTCAGTTTCAATCTTTTGATAGTACGGGTAACGGTACGGATGCACGTTCACCGGTTGTGATCCCGGTAATAATGTAATGTGGTGATTGGTTTCTCGATCCAGTGGAAGTTTTAGAGGCTCGGCTAACACGTCTTTGAATTCTTCTAATACTTCTTTTAATTCCGGCCATGGTCTTTGCTCTTTTGCTTCCGTTTCTTCAAATCTTAATTGGCAAAAATATGCAATTTCACCTTTTGCGATTAATTTTTTCAATCTCGTCTTGGATATTTCTGAATCTGCCAGATGAGAATCTCCTTGTAATCGTACCTTTCGTTCACCATCCCAAAACTCCATACTCAGCTCTTTATGATCCGTCGTGACCGGGCCCAATTTTCCCAACCACTGAATTCTGAGCAACATTCGCTCCTCTCATGGCCAGTATGAACAAATCCTCGATTATGCAAGTGTTTTGAATAGAAATTGATACCTGTCGACATACTTTTTTGCATAACAAGTACTCTCCACTTCCTATGAATACCTTGAATGCTGGTAATTCTTGCATTTCGTAACCCAACCGGTTGGCTACTTCTTCTTGTACGAAATTATGTGTACTGCCACTGTTTATAAGCACTGATAGTTGTTGTCCTTGTATCCACCCCTTTAACCGTACCGTCCTTGGATTAAACGTTCCCGAAAATGGTGCAAGCTGATCTCTTTTGTTGTCACAGAATCACACTCCATCTCCTCCGCCCCTTCTTCCTCTTGCTGCTCGATTAATTCCACCAGGCAGTCCCTATCGACATCCATCAGAAATAGTCGGCCCTTGCATTTGTGGCCCGACGAGTAAGACTCATCGCAATTGAAACATAGCCCCTTGGCCGAGAGATCTTTGCGTTCTTCCACCGTCAATATTTTTCGAACAATTGGAACTCCCTTTACTCCCGTTGGCAGTGTTTTGATTATCGGTTCCGATCCCGTCGTCTTTGGTGACCATCCCTTGATTTTGCCCAATCCCCGATGCTCTTCGTATACTCTTGCTAGTGAAAATGCTTTTCGCAATGAGGTTGGTTCGCAAATTTTCAATTCACCTTTAAGTTCTGGTTTAAGCCGTCCGACGAGGAAGCTTATTAGTACGGCTTCCGACTGGCCCGATACCCCATTTAAAAATTATTCAAATTATTCCAGGTATACCGCCACCGACGAAGTCTGTTGGAGCCTTGACAATTCTTGTATTTTATCAACATATGTTGACCCCCCAAAATGTTCGCGCAGATCTTCGGTGAATTTTTCCTAAGTCGGCAGCAACTTGTTCTGCCTTAACCCGCGCATCCAGCTCAGTTCCGACTTCGTCATATGAAACCCGGTAATCTAGATTCTTGAATCATCGATGATCCCATGGGATGTGAAGTATTCCTCAGCCTGAGAGATCCAACCATCTGGATCTTGACCTGCAAATTTTGGCAAGTCCAACTTGATTTATTTCTCCCGAAAGATTCCTCCCGGAAGATTTGACATAGAGCGCACATCGTGAACTCCAGAGCCTCCAGCATCCTCTTACACAACCGCGAGTTTTGGTAGCATTTCCCATGCTTCATCAGCTGGTGCCGTCTGTGGGACTATCGAATCGCCGATATTCCATCGTAATCGCTGATTTTTCTTTGCCTAGGTCCGGCTTGATCTCTCTCCGAGAGATTGGTGACTTTGTCAACTGAGAAATCGCCATTTCAGATTAGAATAATCGATTTTCTGTCTGAAGCTTTGGTTGGATTTCTACCCGCTAAGAGTGTTGTCCACGACTCTGATAAAAAAACCTCAAAAGCTGAAATCGCCGATTTCACCTAGGAAATTGCCGATTTGGGCTTAGTTTTTTGTGCGAGTTCGGTCAAGTCTCCGCTTACGCTTTCGGAACTTTTTTGTGTGTATTTTCTATGGCTCCCAAGAAATCAACGCGACCTTTTTCCTCCGCTTCCAACCAAGAGCAAGCGAAGGGAAGTACGAAAACTGCGGCAGACTTGCCGCTGGTACCTGAAGAGGATCGTACTCACTTTAGTGAGTCTCCTCAACTCAACATACCCTCTCAACAGAATGAGGGGGAGATTGAAACGACTCCTCCTAATGAACCAGAATCTCCTCCCAGCTTAGAGGAAAGAATGAATATTTTCATGGAGGAAGTGGGGAACAGGATAGGCAACATCGAGACTACGAGGACTTGAAGGACTACCACCCGAGATGTGACGGGTGATTCTAAGTCACACCAGTCTCCATCTGCGGGGAAAACAAAGCATAGCTCACATAACAGGTCAGAATCGAGACCTACCAAGAGTCGCACATATGCGACCTTGTCAACTTGGTTCCTGGATGAACTTTGTCAGAAGTTGGCTGACGATCACGTCGTCGGCAGCCTGGACAAATTCATGAGGGCCAAAAGAGCTCCCTTTCATAGGGACTTTTTAAATAAGACATTTCCACGAACTTAGTGGTGTTCTAAGATAGACCCGTACGATGGTACGACTGATCTGCAGGATCACGTCAACCTCTACATGAATATCTTGAAACTGCAGAGCACCGATAACGGGCTGTTGTGCCGGGCATTCCCAAGCACTCTCAAGGGAAGCGCTTATCGGTAGTTTTCTGGTCTGCCAGTTGGTTCGATCACCATCTTCACAGACCTATCTCTGAAATTCATCGCCCAACACGTGGGGATGATAAGGATCAAACACAATGTTAGCACTGCGAAAGGGGGATCTGTCCCAGAGGGATCACACGATCAAGTTCACTTCTATATTGACATAAGTGAGTGACTTGATCCCAAGTATGGCCATTGTGGGATTCATGAAAGGGTTAATACCACAACTCCCCATTGGCAGAAAGTCTGAAGGTCCAAAACGCTGCGACCTTACCACAACTCTTCCAGAGAGCTTAATTGTACGTACATTGAGATGGAAGAGGAGGATGAAAACAAGCTAGCGGAACTTGAGACCCCTAGCTTCAAAAAGTCTAAATTCAAGAAAAAGAGATACAATGGAAACGACAACTTCCATGGTACATCAATCACGTGACAGAAACCTCGAGAAGAGAGAGGAAGTCAAAACACAACAACAAGGTGTACCAAACCTCGAACAAACAAGCACCAAACAAATCTTCTAAGGGTGTAAATCTGAACCAACCATGGAGAGATTATACCCCACTCACAATCAACAGAGGTGAATTGTGTGAGAAAATGAAGAATCAAGCATATCTAGCCGCTCCTCGTTCTTTAGACCCTGCAACCAAGAATAGTTGTACAAAAGCTGGAAAATACTGTAAATTCCACAAGGTTCACGACCACTTAATGGATCATTGCAGGGAGTTCTCTAGCTATTTCGAGCAGTTGATCTCGAAAGGAGAACTTGAAAACTTTGTCAAGGGACCCCAAGGACGAGTAAACTGCAAGTCTGATCCGAAAGGAAAGCGTCCACACTCCCCTTCGCCAGACAGCGACAGTAGCGAGAACCACCAACAAAAGACCATCAATATGATATTTGGTGGTGATTCGGTTGGCCAGAACAGAGGGTACTCCCGGAAAGTGCAGATGTCTACATCAACACCTGTAACTGAAAGATTACTATCTTTGAGCGATAGAGGTCACTTGGTGACACTTTCTCCAGCACCCGGAGGTCCCCGAGTTCTGGATTATAGAGCTTCCACTTTTGTATATATCCCTGAGTTATCCTCTCCTGGTGATTGTAAGCAGAGTGGGGTTGTGCCCTCTGCCTGAGTGCCTATATTTCTCATCAAAGTGCCTCTAGAATATCTCCCTTTCCTTGAGAAAATCTCTATGTTCAAATTCTCCAAATCATTTTTCTATTTTCCTTTTGATGAGCTCCTCCCTAACTCTACCTCGCGATCAGAAGCCCTAGCCTCGATCGCCTCTCTCACTCTCAGAAATTTGAAACCTTACCCTCGAAGACTCCTGAATGACATACAAAATACCTAGAGTGTAGAGTGTAAGGAAGACTACAAAATACACTAGAGAGTAGGAGTGAGATTCCCTATCCTCGTACCTGGTACCTGCCCCGTACCCGGACGAGCGGGTACGGGGATGGGGAGGTTTTTCCTACCCGAAGTAGGAAAGTCCCCGTCCCCGACCGAAATCCCTGGCCATTTCCGGATACGGGGATGGAGATTGAAATCCCTGCCTCGGACAATACCCGTACCCGGATAAATTACATTTAAACCTTATATAATTTTTTATATAGTATAATTTATATAAATAACCCTATATAATATATTAGTTTATATATCAAATATATCCATAAAAAAAACTATATTTAACCCCTCATAAGTTAATATTTAAAATATATCCATAAAAAATTATATTTAACCCCTTACATTTTAAATTTTCAATATTTCTTAAATTTTTAATTTTAAGTTTTAAACCCCAAATGTGAAATGTCAAATCCTTAAATTATTTCTCTCTCTAAACCCTAAATCATACTCTCATTAAATCGATTTTAATTTAGTATTGTAATTATATTAGTAACATTATTGTTTAAAAAAATTAAAAAAATTAAAAATAAAACAAAATTATTTTGGCCGGGTACGGGAATGATTTTTGAATCTGGGTATTTCCCCGTCCCCGATCAAAATGACCGGGTACGGGTACAGGGACGAGGAACGCAATCCCCTCCCCGTCCCCGCTCACCCCTACTAGAGAGGATGGGTTACCTTTAAACATATTATCTGCCATCAAAAAAATAAGAAATAAGTATTGTCGAAGTCCACATATAGGGATATATCTAAGTATATAATAGGTATGATTGTTGTCGTACTTGTTTGCTTGTTCACTTGTTTGATCCTAAAATGAATAAACAGAACATGATCGGATATGCAGACATGGTAGCATTGTATTAGATTTCATTACAAGAAAATATGATTTGAACCAATACCTTCCGGTCACACTTGTCTTGGTAGTATTGTTCTGAAGGTACATATATTCCAGATTTATCACGACTATCATGTAACTCTGCAAATCTAAATACTAAAGATAAGGCAAAAGTTAACAGAGTCAATATCTCAATTGTAAAATACAAAAAAATGAGTTCGCGACTTCAAGGGGGGAAATGTTTCAACAACAAAAAATCTCAAATAAAGTAGAAAGAGCTTGACGATGCATTACCAGATTTTGATCATTCGATTTCATAATGCATGCCTTTGATGTGTGACTTTTGTCATTTTTTTATTAACCTAAAAATAAACAGATAACAAAAATAATTTTATCTAGAAGATGATTTTTTTATTTAAACTCGATTTCAAAAGAAAGTAGATAAAAGAAGTAGTTATAACTTAAAACAAGAATTTTATTTCAACACCAAGTTGATTCTAGAATAGTAATAACTTAAAATG
The DNA here is from genome assembly GCA_001185155.1 of Zostera marina. Lineage (NCBI taxonomy): Eukaryota > Viridiplantae > Streptophyta > Magnoliopsida > Alismatales > Zosteraceae > Zostera > Zostera marina. The sequence continues at coordinate 107,124 of LFYR01001188.1, read as the reverse complement.
TAATAATCGAGTTTGTAATAATCTTAATTGGTTTGGCATGGCTTGGTAATTGAGAATTTATAACAGGTCATATTTTAATTGTATTTTTTTTGGGGGGGGGGGGAATTCGAAGATAACAAAGAAATGATATAAAGAAAAGGTTGGAAGTTGTAGTGCACTACAAAAGTACAAATGACTAGCACTATTACCTCAGGCCTAATTTTTATATTCTTTGCTTGATGAGCGTAATTCAACATGCTAAGTGTTTCGTCAAGGCAAAGAGCTGCAAGGGATACAAGCAGTTATGACCACCAAAGTCATAGCTGACACGCTCAATCTGGTAATAGTTATGACCACCAAGGCCGTAGTTTACACTCTAAATCCTATAACAGTGATGGTGACCAGAGCCACAGTTCACACTCACAATCAAGTGCGTCACGCTAGTAGTGAGGAACTATCATCTGTTGGAGATAGGATTGGCCAGGGCGACCAGATAGGCTATGCATCCGTCAGTGGCAGTCAAACACTACAAGAAAACAGGGAAACAGCCACGGCCAAGTTCACTGGCTAAATGGCAAAATCCGTGGCTAAATTGATTTAGCCACGGGAATTAGCCACGGGAGGTGCCGTGGCTGTAGGTCTGGTGGCTACTGATCATTTTTGGCCACGGAAATGGTTTTCCGTGGCTAAATATTAGCCACGGTCATTTATTTTAGCCACGACTATATTCCGTGGCTAATGTTAAAAAATTAGCCACGGCATAATTCAGTGGCTAATGTTAAAAAATTAGCCACGGCATAATTCAGTGGCTAATTTTATATTGCCGTGGCTAAATTTTTTGAGTGATGAAGGGCCACGGCCAAAATCCGTGGCTAATCCTTTATTGGCCGTGGCTAAATCCTTGAAACAGATTAGCCACGGCTCCTAAATCCGTGGCCAAATTTCAGTGGAAAATTGAAGGGAAATTTTGCCGAAAATTTTAGCCACGGATTTTAACAGCCGTGGCTAAATATTCAATGAAAAATTGGAGAGAATTTTGCCGGGAAAATTAGCCACGGGATTAGCCACAGATTTTTGCATCCGTGGCTAAATATAAAGATTAGCCACGAGCTTAGCCACGGCTAAAAAAGCCATGGCTAATTTCTACCTATTAGCCACGGCTTCTACTGGCCGTGGCTAATCCCGTGGGCATAGCCCAGTTTTCTTGTAGTGAAAGGAACACTCCATTCTTTTGTATATCGCTTATCTTATATTTTTCAAGCATGTAATAGTGATTTACATAGCACATCGAATATTATTCTAAATAACTCTCTCCTCTAATGTGTCAAATCATGGAGGTACTATTGCATATGTGCGCCACACCGTATTTAGAATAATCATCCATCTCGGATGGATGACGCATATTACATAAGACGGATCAATCGTCCTTCGCTTCGACTGGATGACATCCGTCACGTAGGCCTAGTCAATCATCCATCCGACACACTGATTACGGTTAGAAAATCCGAAGCTTAGGCAAGAGTAACTTTAGTCCGACATTCACGACCTACGAGTCTAACAAGGATTGAAAAGCACTCTCGAAAATCTTCACGATTCCTACAACATAGCTTACGACCCACGGATCTAAGCGAAGGTTACTAATTTACGACAAACAATCTAAATTACGATTACAAATCTAATTTACGATTTATGGTCCAAGGTGCAACTTCATAATCTAAATTAGGGTTCTCACTAATATTTACGAATCTAACCCCGAGATTCTAAACATTTACGACTACAATTGATACCCTGGTTTTAAATCTATTTTGTCGTTATAGCTGATGAAGCACTGAATCTGCTACCAGGGGCTCGCGGTGGTGCGAGGAGGGCCGGAGGCTCTGGAGTCCACGACGTGCGCTCTACGTTAAATCCTGTAAGAAGAGAATAGGCGATTCTGATGTGGGAATCGGCGATTCTCTTAGTGTTGCTCTGGTGGAGGTGGAACTTGTGTTGTGTCTTTGAGTGTCCCCTTGGGACCCTTTTTATAGGGTCTCGGAGGGCGCACTCAGCGGCGGACATCGCATCTGTTGCCATAATAGGGCGCATTTATGGCCCGTTATGGCGTAGGCAGGCTGCGAGTAATGACCGTAAATCGGCGATTCAGATATGGAAATCGCCTATTTAGTGGCAAACTCGCCGAGTTTCAAGGAGCGAGATATGCAGTCTACCATACTGCCGATCTAGACCCTAATTCAGCGATTTACCCCTAAAGTTGGCGATTTGGTAGTCCAATCGCGATTAACAGGTTAACTCAGCGATTTAATGATGAACCTAATCCGCACCGTGGGAGCCTTCCGGGGTCCGGCGTAAAGGGATGGAACCCTAGTCCTTGTTGAAGGGTGTTGCTGGGAGTGATTGCCGTAATCAGACATGTCTCACCAGTACTCTCCCCTGAAGAGAGCATAAGAGACATGCGTGTATCGCCAGCATGCCCCCTCCAAGCAAGGTTGTGTGTGAACCGCATCAAGGCCAAAGCAACAAGATGGGATCGAATCATTGCGGCCACAGCGACACAATGATTCCGTATCCATTAAGGCCAAAGCGACAAAATGAGAAAATTATTAAGGCCAAGGCGACAAAATAATTCTTGATCCATTAAGGCTAAAGCGACAAAATGGACCTGGATCTATTAAGGCCAAAGCGACAAAATAGATCCAATTCTGGCCGAAGCGACAGAATCTTATTCTGGCCAAAGCGACAGAATCTGAGACAAGCCTGATTACGTCAGTCACTCCCAGCAACGCCCTTCAACTAGGACTAAGGTTCCGTCGCTTTATGCCGGACCCCCGGAGAGCTCCACGGTTGTGGGCAAGTGTCTACGTCAAGTACTCAAGTCAACATTGGGAATCGACGATTGAGACTACCAAGTCGCCGATTTTAGAGGTGAGTCAAAGATTCCAGACCAAATTAGTCAGTTCTGGTAGACTGACGACCTAGCTCCCAAGGACTCATCAGCTCCATCCTGAATCGAAGACTCCCATACCTGAGTCGTCGATTCCCAGCCGTTACTTGAGTGGGCCCACACCATTATGGCACTATTAACCGGGCGCCATAATGGTGTGGGCCCCGGATCATTGAATGGGGAAACGCCGGTCCTTGGGGGGTCCTCCATTCTCATCTTCCACTCTCACACAACAGATTCACTGGACACACTCCACACCAGAGCACATCTAGGAGCCCGAATCGCCGACTCCCAAGCTGAGTCATCGATTCCCCTCCTCCCTGCAGGTATTTGACGTAGAGCGCACGTCGTGGACTCCAAAACCTCTTTATTGTCAGGAAGTACTCCATTCTGAATGAATATCAATATTGGTTGTCTCCAATCCTCTTGGGGATCGGAAGTGACATTCAATACTTGGCATGTGGGCTGGAGTATAGAGCATCGGCAGGTGTGTTTTGGATTCGAGGGATCTGCTCTATTTTGAACTCGGCGAACTGTTTGGTGAGTGTCACCAATGCCTCCACATATTTGGTGATCTGTGGTTCTTTGCAGGCGAACTCACCAGTGGTTTGCCGAGCCACGAGATGGGAGTCATTGCGAAGCGTGACATTTTCAGCGCCGAGAGTTCTCAGCAGCTTTAGGCTGTGAATAGCTGCTTCGTATTCCTTGACATTGTTAGATGTCTGAAAATGAAGCCGTACCAAGTGTTCGTATTTCTATCCATCTAGACTATGGATTTTTACTCCGATACCTAAGCATGTGCTGCAACTCGAACCGTCTACTTCCACAATCCAAGGTTGAGTTAGGTTTGATGGTGTGAGTTCAACGATGAAGTCCGCTACAGCTTGCTCTTTGATAGTAGTGGCTGGTCGGAATTCCAAGTCGAACTCACTGAGCTCGATTGCCCACTTAGTTAACCTCCCAAAGATGTCAGGTTTGTGGAGTAGACGGCGTAAAGGACACGATGTTAGTACTACAATCGTGTGCGCTAAGAAGTAGGCTCGAAAGCGACGACAAGCATGAAGAATCACAACGTATACAACTTTCTCAATAGGAGAGTATCGTATTTCTGCGCCTTGTAGTCGCCTCGAGTGATAATAGATAGGGACCTGATCATTGTTCCTTTGCGCGATGAGGACTGCACTTACGGCTTCTTCTGAAGCCGCTATGTATGGTGAGACATGCCTGATTATGTCAGTCACTCCCAGCAACGCCCTTCAACAAGGACTAGGGTTTCATCACTTTATGCCGGACCCCCGGAGAGCTCCACAGCTGTGGGCAAGTATCTACGTCAAGTACTCAAGGCAACACCTGGGAATCGCCGACTGGGACTACCAAGTCGCCGATCCCAGGGGTGAATCGCCGACTCCAGACAGGGCACTCGGGTCTAGTAGACCGAGGACCTGACCACAAAGGAGTCGGCGACTCCACCTCTGAATCGACGACTTCCATACCTGAATCTCCAATTCCCAGCCGTTACTTGGGAGGGCCCACGTCATTATGGCACTCTTAATTGGGCACTATAATGGAGTGGGCCCCACGCTAATGAATGGGGAAAACGCCCCCAGGACCCTATAAAAAGGGTCCTTGGGGGTCCTCCACTCCCAAGTCATTCCCATTTGACAACACTTCAACCAGAGCAAACCAAGGATCCTGAGTCGCCAACTCCCACGTGAGTCGCCGATTCCCCTCCACTTCTGCATGTACATTGACGTAGAACGCGCGTCGTGGACTCCAAAGCCTCCGGCCCTCTTCGCAACCCCGCGAGCCTAGTGATGGCAGATTTTGTGCTTCATCAATGTATAAGTACAAGTCCTCCCCATCCTTAGGTAATGTCAGCATTGGAAGCGAGGACATATGCACTTTTAACTTAGTAAATGCGTCCTTGCATTCTGGTGTTCAAGTGATACTACCCTTGGCCGTAGTTTTCAGCAACTAGAAGAACGGTTTACACTTGTCAGCCGTTTACGATATGAAACGACTGAGTGCATTAATTCGACCGTTCAACCTTTGTACCTCTCTGATTGTCCGGGGGGCTTCCATATTGAGGATTGCTTGGATTTTGTCGGGATTAGGTTTGATCCCGTGCTAACCTACATAGAAACCAAGGAACTTGCCTTCCTTGATTCTGAATGCACACTTAGCCGGGTTGAGCTTCATTCCGTATTATTTTAATTTATTAAGGGTTTCTCTCAGATCATCAGGGTGTTGTTCCACGCTTGACGATTTGACTAAGATGTCATCTACGTAAGTGGAAATATTGCGCCCGATCTGGCCTACAAAAATCTTGTCCATTAAACGTTGGAATGTAGCCCCGACATTCCTTAAACCGAATGGCATCACTCTATACTAGAATATCCCTGAGTCCGTAATGAAGGATATTTTTTCTTCATCAGGCTCGTGCATCAGGATTTGATTGTATCCCGAGTGGGCATTCATCATAGAGAGGAGCTCGTTACTGGATGATCCATCGACTAGTTCGTCAATAGATAGCAACGGGTAACTGTCCTTGGGGCATGCTTTATTGAGATCAGTGAAATCAATGCACATGCGCCACTTGCCATTGGGTTTCTTGACAAAGACGAGGTTAGCCAACCAAGTCGGATATCGAACCTCCTAAATATGTCCAGCATTCAGGAGTTTCGATATTTCCTTATTGACTGCTTCCCACCTGTCAGAAGTGAGTACTCGACGTTTCTGACGTCGAGCTGGAATGGATGGGTCAACATTGAGTTTCTGCGTCACAATTTGACGCGCAATCTGTGTCGGTGCCTCACCCTCCCAAACTAACCTGTCCTGGTGCTCCTCCAGGACAGTCACAAGCATGGCCCTTAGGTCGGAGTCTAACCCTTTCCCTAATGCCACGTGCCCCCCTTTCAGCTGGTACATTTCAGTCTCATCCATGGGTTGCAATTTTTCCCTTTCCCCGTTGTCAGGTGGGGCGTGGACGAGCATACTGTTTAGTTTCACCAGCTGAGTTGCCTTCTTATACCCTTGTCTAGAATCCTTTTGTGATCCTTTGACAGTTGCAATGATCCCGTTGATTGGGTATCGTATGCATTGGTGATAAGAAGATGGGACAGCTTTGATCCCGTGGATGAAGGGTCGCCCAAAGATGTCGTGAAAAGTGGATTCTACTTTCACCACTATAAAATGGCCGCGGAACTGCCGCTGTCGACAATCATCCTCTCGACACGGGATGTCGGACCGATGTCTGCTTGGATCACGAGTGGATCCTCGTGGGGCAGCAGGACATCGTCCAGGTCCTCTTCGGAGAAGTATGTGGACTTCTCTTCCCGAGCCCTTTTCCCGTTGTCGCGAGGTGTAGACTGTGACATAAGCACCTTCCGGGAGTAACCTCTGTTCTGACCAACGTATCCGCCACCAAATATCATATTGATGGTTTTCCGCTGGCGGTCCTCCCTACTGTCGCTGTCCGGCGAAGGAGAGCGTGGACGCTTCCTCTTCGGGTCAGGTTTACAACCGTCTCGTCCTCGGGGTCCCTTGACAAAGTTGCCAAGTTCACCCTTTGAGACCAGCTGCTCGACGTAGATCGAGAACTCCCTGCAGTGGTCGGTGAGGTGGCCGTGGTCCTTGTGAAATTTACAGAACCTTCCACCCTTTTTGCGACTACTTTTGGTTGCAGGGTCCAGAGAACGGGCAGGAGGTAGATCTGCCCGATTTTTGAGTTTCTCAAACAGTTCGCCTTTATTGATTGTCAGAGGGGTCCACTCCTTCCATGGTTGGGATGGACCCTTTGGCGACTGTTTGGTGGTTGTTTGATACACTTTATTGTCTTGCTTGGGCTTCCATTCCTTTTTGTAGGAACTAGCCGCATTGTCAGTGTATTTGTTCAAAGAGCCTCGGAAACTGTTTTTTCCGCCGTAGCTCTTTTTCTCGAACTTTGACGTTTTTTGAA
>LFYR01001188.1:78169-100146 GCA_001185155.1 Zostera marina | reverse complement strand
TGCTCTTCCACCTCAATAAACGATTGGGCTTGCTGGAAGAGGTCAGGTAGAGTCTCCACCTTATGGAGAGTGAGATGCTGGGCCAGAGGGGAGTAGGGTACTAGCCCATTTGTGTATCCCGCTATGGCCAGACTTGGGATTAAATCGTTCACTTCTGTCATCATTGAAGTAAACTTGATAGTGTAATCCCTCAACGACAGCTTGTTCTGTCGTAGTGCCAGCAGTGCGTTGGCACTTTGTTTGATCCTAATCATCCCCACGTGTTGGGCGATGAATTTGGATGAGAAGTCCGTAAAGCTGGAGATTGACCCAGCTGGTAGACCAGAAAACCACCGATAGGCACTGCCCTTGAGAGTGCCAGGGAATGCCCGACACAACAGTGCGTTATCGGTGGTTTGCGGTTCCAAGACACTAAGGTAGAGGTTGATGTGATCTCTTGGATCACCCGAACCATCGTACGCTTCTATCCTTGGTACCCGCCAGGTTTGCGGAAAAGACACCTTCAAAAGGTCCTCTCGAAAAGGAGCACTTTTGATTCTCAGAAATTCCATCGGACCGCTGGCGGCTGGGTTGCCTACCAACTTCTGACGAAGGTCTTCCACAAACCGTGTTGTAAGAGTTTTTTCAGTGTGACTCTTACTAGGTCCAGCCTTTGATTTTGAAGGCTCTGGACCATCCTTCTTTTTCTCCCCAGATGGAGAATTATGAGAGGCCGATCCACCCGCTCCTTCGTGGGAAACGGTCCTCTGACTCCTCGCTTTCTCGAGGTTGTTGACCCTTTGTTCCATGTTATCCATGAATTTGACCAACCTCTCTTCTAAAGCGAGAGGGATGGATGTTTGAGGGCGCAGACTGGCTTGAGGCTCCTCAGGCCTTTCTTGCCTGTTTTCTTGAGGAGGGTCAGTCTGGGCCCTGTCAGCTACCATTGAGGATTTGCCTTTGGTCCTCAGATGGTAGTCGTGCTTTTGCCTTTCGGAAGTCATTGTAGACAAAAGCGTGTTCCAACTAGAGCGCAAGTGCTTGCTAGAACTAACCCGAGAGAAAGAACCAAGTGGAGTCGGCGACTCACAAGGGGTGTCGGCGATTCCCAAGGTGGAATCGGTAGCACACACTAGTGGAATCGGCGACTGCTTTAGGTAGCTCTTCTTTCGAGTCTGGCCGTGGACATCACTCTTAGATAGCAGAATAACTCGCAATCGGAGATTCACTAGGTGGAGTCGGCAATTTCCTGTGTGAATCGGCGATTCCTTGACACAAAGTTAGCGACTCACCCTAAGGGAATCGAGCTAAGCTTTGCGAAGAAAATTTCGCGATTACAACGGGATATCGTGGTTCGATAGTCCCACAGACGACACCAGCTGATGAAGCACGAAATCTGCTACCAGTAGGCTCGCGGGGTTGCGAGATGGGCCGGAGGCTGTGGAGTTCACGACGCGCGCTCTACGTCAAACACCTGCAGAAGAGGAGGGGAATCGGCGACTCACTTGGGAGTAGGCGATTCGGGCTCCTGGATGCTCTAGTGTGGAGTGTGTGTATCAAATGAAGATGTTGTGAATGGAGGACACCCCTAGGACCCCTTTTATAGGGTCCTAGAGGCGTTTCCATTCAATTGAGTCGGGTCCACCCCATTATGGTATCCTATTGAAAGGTGCCATAATGGTGTGGGCCCGCCCGCGTAACAGCTGGGAGTCGGCGACTCAGGTGTGGGAGTCGCCGATCCAGAGGTGGAGTCGCCGATTCCTTTGAGGCCAAGTCCTCGGTCTACCAGACCCGAGTTCCCTGGCCGGAATCGGCGATACACCTCTGGAGTCGGCGACTTGGTAGTCCCAGTTGACGACTCCCAAGTGTTGCCTTGGGCTCTTGACGTAGACACGTGCTCCGCACCGTGGAGGCCTTCCGGGGGTCCGGCATATAGCGACGGAACCCTATTCCTTGTTTGAAGGGCGTTGCTGGGAGTGACTGACGTAATCAGGCATGTCTCACCAGTACTCCCCCCTGAAGAAAGCATAGGAGACACGTGTGTACCGCCAGTCGCCTCTCCCAGTTTCGCCGCTCCGACCTTCTCACGAGCCATCCTGCCGTTGCCTATTCTGACGCCGCTCCTGCAGCCTCCCGGGCTCCGTTGGTACCTCGCGTGCCTTCAGCGCGCATGGTACGATTGCCGTTCCTGCTGTTGCTGCTGATGGCCTGCCGGGCGCCGATTCTTTGAGAAACTCGTCGGTCGCGCGGCTATCGCCGCTCCCGTTGGTCTTCGTCCCTTCCGGCTACTGACCTGCGCCACTTCCTGTCGGGGTCCCCGAAGTTGGGCCGTTAGGCCCGTCGTGGAGCTATCCGCGCCTGCTCCCACGCCCTTTCGGGCGGTGGGTTTTCCTTCGTGGGGCGGCGTCTGGGACGCCCCGGAGATCCCTTTCTTCTTTTTTGTACCCGTACTTTATTGTTGTTATTTGTTGTTGTTTTTTTTCCCGCCGTGCCACCGGCTATTGTAATACTTGCTTTGCTTTAGTAAATGTTTTTCCTTCGCTTTTTCTTTCTCTCGTGTTTTGACTTCGCCCTCGCACGTTGGAGCAGCTTTGCGTTATTCGGCGTCTTCTCCCGACGTTGCCCAGGCCCTTCTTGAACTTTGCCCTTGCTACCCGCCGCAGGTCCCCCTTCGCCGACGCGGGGGCTCGCCCGTTACGTTGTTTCGTTTGATCCATCGGTCGGGTCCGCAGGTGGGCCCGCTTGGACACCGCCGCCCCGTTCCGCGCGCATTGTTTGGTCGTTGGACGCCGTCGGGCGTCTCTCCGATGCCTCGCCGTCTGCGCTGGGCGCAGACCTTCACTCTGCTCCCCGACGGTCTGGGCCCTGGGCTCCCTCGGAGGCCTCCTGACCCATCCCGTCCCATCCATTCCAGGTAAACGGGACGCCTCGTCTTCCGCACCCTCAAAACCCTATATAAACCCTGCTCCCCCCTTTAACTCGCGTCTGATTCTCATTTCTTCTCTCGTCCTCGCCCTCGTCTTCCTCGACTCCGGCTATTCTCCTTTCACCAGGTTGCTAATGGCCGCTCCTCCTCACTCCGCCGCTCCTTACACCGATGCCGGCGCCGCCCTTGCTGAGTCAATTTTCGCCGCCCCCAACAGCAAGAACCCGTTGTCCACAGTTGGTGCCGACGTAATCCGGGAAGCTCTAGTGAAAATGGGCCAACCGGACCTTGTCTTTACTGAGGCCGGAAATCGCCTTCCTCTTCCCCCTCTGGTGGCTGAAGCCATGCACTTCTGCGACATCTCGATCTCCCAATTCCCTCCTGCCGCCATTGACCGTCTGATGACCTTTTCCATGCTCTGCCGTCGGTCCGGCATCGAGGTCTTCTTGCCTGTTTTTCTGATCTGGTTCACGATGACGTCGATGACGACAGATCCCCGCCGGCTGCTGATCGCCCAGAGATCGGGCGGTGCCCTCTTCGACCAACTGGTCGACCGATCTCACCACTAGTGGGACTGGTTCTTCTTCGTCCCCGTGGGTGCCCTTGGTTCGTTCGATCCGGAGACGCCTCCGCCCTCTCGCTGGGCTCTTCTGACCCAGTTGAAGACCCGGACCGCCGCCCCTGGTCGAGACGCGTTGGCGCCCCAGGCACTGTGCGCACAGGAGGTTCTGACCGAAATATATCGTCGCGGGGCCATCAATGCCCGGACGCTGGTCCAGTCTTGGAGTCATGGCGCGCACCTGGCTCTTCCTATCAAGGTATCTTACATTCAGGACGAGCCGCCCAAACGTCCGAAACACAAGCGGCCACTCAACGCCATTCAGTTTGAGTCCCCCGCGCGACCCAGAAGCTGAAGGTGAGATCCCGGCTAAGTCTGACACTGGCCTTCAAGACAGCCGGGCCGAGAGACGACGAAGGAAAAAGCTTCGGTCAGAGAAGCGGAAGTCTGTCGCCGCTGCCCTGGAGACGATCGTGGTTGAGAACATAGGCTCTTCTGAACCCAGATGTTCCGACCCCATGTCTGCTGAGCTCATGGACTCTCTTCGGAGGGATGGGCTGGATCTTGAACACTTCCGCTCGTTCGTGCGGAGCGTCGATCACTCGGTCGACTTCTCCGCCCCCGTCGACCCTGCGTCCTCCCTGCCCCGCCTCGGCGGGATTTTCAAGAAGAAGCTCTACGACATCGATTCCTGGTTGGAGCCGGAGGACGAGTATGTTCAGCTGCTTGCGCGCCCTACGTCGGACTTCGACCGCGACCTGAACCACCAGCTTCAGCTCTCGGTTCTTACCAAGGTTCGGTTGGAGCAGGGCCTTCGGCAGGACGAAGAGGTTCAGCAGATGCATGCCGAGCTTGCCGCGGTGAAGGGTCGACTAGATACGGTCGTGCGTTAACGGGACATTCTGGCTGTTGATGTTTGTCGAGCTGCCGAGGAGGAGAAGGTTCGTGCCGCTGCCGCGAAGGACGCCCTTGCCGCCGCCGTGACTGTGGCCCAGGAGGAGTTCATTAAGGGCTTTGTTCCTACCTTCGAGGGCCGTTTGGCGGAGCTGAAGCAGGACCACGCCGTCTTGATGAAGGATTCTAAGCGCGCCGGCTTCTGGAAGGGTTATCAGCACGGGCGTTGGATGTGCGAATTCGTCTACCCGCCCCTTTCGTACGGCGTCGTGCCCCGGAGCCGCCGAGAGTGGGAGCTCTGGCGACGAACGAGCGTCCCCTCCTTCTAGCCTCCACTGGACATGAGTGACAGCGAGGAGACGGACCTTGAGGCCGACTTTCTTGACTACACAGAGCCTCCCCGCGAGTAGCCTCTCGTTCGTCCCTACATGATTTTTATTTCCCCCCTTTTTTTGTGGTAATGTAACTGAACACTTAGCTTTTTATTCGTTTTTATATTCATTTGCAACTCTTGGATGTATTCGAGCGTCCTCTGTTTTTCTTCCTCCGACCTCTTCTCCTCCCGCGTTCGTTTACTTGCCACCCGTGTCCTTTCTAGGGGACGTTGTCGTTCGTTTAGGTGCTCCCGGGCGGTTTGCTGGCCGAGGACGTCCCGGCTGGTCTTTCGGCACATCCGTGCTATGGGTTTCCGCGCCTTCCTTTTTCCGCGCTAAGCGTCTTTCTTACTTCAATTGCTTTTTTTCCTTCGAAGGAGCGGCCTGGGCCATTCGGACGTTCCCATACAGCCTTTCGGCCCTGAGAACCTTCCGTTAGCCTTTTCGGCGGGCTCCTCCGCTTTTTTCTTGCCTCGCAACATATCTCTTTCACGTTCTTACTTATTACGTTTTCTTCCTTTTGAGGGAGCGGCCTGGGCCGTTCGGATGGTCTCATGCGGTCTCCCGACCCTGAGAGCTTTCCGTTAGCCTTCTCGGCGGGCTCCCCCAATTTTTTACTTCTCATTTTTTTTTACAATGGGTGCACTCCGGGTGCGCTTTACTGGGCATCGCGTGCCATGGTCGGGGGCCCCGACATTACATGGGATGGGGGAAACAAAACAAGAAAGAGAAAAAAAAACTTTTTCGTCGGCCCTCGGACACACTGCTTCACCGTCTGTACTTTTCCAGGTTGTCGGCGTGCCACGCTCTTTCAATTTCTTGCCCATCCTCATACCCTAGGCGGAAGATGCCTGGGTGAATCTCATCCATGATGACGTACGGGCCTTCCCATCTCGCCGACAATTTCCCCTTCGTCTGGTCGACTTCTGTTATTTTGGCGTTTCTCAACACCAGGTCCCCTGGCGCCAGGTTCTTGTCGGCCACTCTTTCGTTGTGGTACCTCGCCACCCTTCGTTTGTAAGTGAGGTCCCTGATAGACGCGTCCTCTCTCCGGCCTTCTAGGTGCTCCCTCTCTAGGAACATTGCTTGGTCGTTCGTCCCTGGCTGGTATTGCTCGATACGCGCGGTCGGCTATACCAATTCGGCCGGTGCTACCGCCTCCACCCCAAAAGCGAGGGCGAATGGGGTCTGGCCCGTGGGGGTTCGGATGGTCGTGCGGTATGCCCACATAGTCTCAGGAATTAGGTTCGCCCAATTTCCCGGGTGTTCGCCTACTTCCCACATGAGGATCGACGTTATCGTCCGGTTCGTGACCTCCACCTGCCCGTTCACCTGCGGGTGGTAAACTGGCGCGAAGCTCAACTTGAACCCGCTGTCTTCGAAGAATTCTCTTAACTTCTTGCCCGTGAACTGCGTTCCGTTATCCGTTAGTATTTGGATTGGGACCTCGAACCGGCAGACGATGCTTCTGAAGACGAAATTCACCACGTTCTGTTCGTTAATTGTGTTTGTGGCCTCCGCCTCGGCCCACTTTGTGAAATAATCGACCGCTACGAATAGGAACTTCCTTCCCGTTGACGCTGGTGGGAAAGACCCGACTATGTCAATCCCCCACCTTGTGAATGGGACCGGTGTTGTTACGGCCTTCATCATGGTGGATGGCCGCCTCTGGATGTTCGAGTGCCGCTGGCATTCATCGCACCGATCGACGATTTCTTCTGAATCCTTTATTGACTCGGGCAAGTAGTAACTTTGCCTGGCTACCTGCTTCTCCAACGCCCTTCCGCCCTGGTGCGCGCCGCTTGCCCCTTCGTGAAGGCTTTGTGCGACGGCTTTGCCGTCCTCCCGCGAGACGCACAATCGCAGGGGGGCCTCCTCCATCGCTGATCGTCGGTACATCCTGCTTTGGGCCACCACGAACCAGGCTGCTCTGTTTCTTAGCTTCCTGGCCTCGTGACGCACTCGCACGCCGAGTGCGGTAGGCCTTCGTCCGACGTCATCACTTCGCTGACCGAATTGAAGTAGCACTCGTGCGCCTTCTTCTGGGATCCCCTGACCGTGCACACTCCTCCTTCAGTTGGGAATTTAAGGCACTGGTAGAGGGACGACATCACCGCCTGGAACGCGTGCAATGCTGCTCTTCTTAGGATGGCATTGTATCCGGACGTGAAGTTTACCACTGTGAATATGACTTCAACTGTCTTTGCTTGAGCATGTCGGCCCAAGGTGACCGGGATGGATATCGTTCCCGCCATCGGAACTTCTGTCTGTCCGAATCCTCTGATGGGGCCCGGCATGGGAGTAGGTCCGTGCGGGCCAAACCGAGGTCAATGAAAGCGTTCCAGTACAATACATCTATGGACGCCTCTGTGTCCACCAGGACCCTGTGTAGGCATACACTGGACTTGTCCCCCCTTTGGAAGATGGTGGTTATGACTAAAGGGTCGTCGTGGGGCGTAGTGACGTCCTTCATATCGTTCTCCGTGAACGAGATCTCCATGTTCGTTCGCAGGCGCTTCGCCCCTGTCGTCTGGTCCACATAGGACGCGTATCGTCGCCTCTCCCATGGGTTGTCGCCCCTCCTCCCGCAATGGTGAGGATATCCCCTATTGCTTCGTCCGTCGGTTCTTGCTTCGGCACTTGGTGCCCTGTAGGTATGACCGTCGGACGTCTTGCTGTCGGGGCGGGGGGGGGCTCCGGTGGCGGGTTTCATTTTGTTTAGTACCCTTGCTAGGTTCAGGCATTCGGCTGTCATGTGGCCGTTGTCCTCGTGATATTCGCAAAATCTGCGAGTGTCCCTGAACGCCGCTGTGTCCTTCCTCATCGGCCTCGGCGGGGGTAGGGTTCCCGTTCCGCTCAACGTGAGGAAGACCTGCCTTTGATTCGCCACCTAGGTAGGGCCTGCTTCCCTTCGCCCCACCCCTGCCAGGGTGCCTGTCCTGTACGCGGCTGCCTAAGGGGCAACCGGGGGCTTGGTCTGCGGCTGTTGCTGCTGGGGTTGGCTCTGTTGCTGCCCCCCCCCCCGTGCCTGCGGAGGTGCCTTCCACGTTGCATTCTCCGTGAGATCTTTCCATGGCTTCGGCGAAGGTGCTCGGCGGCTTTCGCACCAGGTCCCCCGCGAAGTAGGTGGGTGGGAGGTTGTTCGTGAAGGCGTATAGCACCACCTCTTCCGAGATCCCCTCGATTTTCTGCACCTCGCTCGCGAACCGATCCATGTACGTATGTGTGCTCTCTGACTCTCCCTGTGGGATGGCACTGAGGGTAGCTTTGATTTTTGGTCTTCTCTGACGGTGCGCGAAGGCCGCCCGGAACACCGCCACCAGGCCCTCGTAGGTATGCACGAACCCTGTCGGCAGCGTCCTGTACCAAGCTATCGCGTCGCCCGTCAAGGCTCTGCGGAACATCCGGCACTAGATGTCCTTTCTGCTCGTCCTGTCCTCCATGTTAGTTTTGAACGAGTGTAGGTGATCCTCCGGGTCCGTGTCACCCTTGTAATATGGGATCTTCGGGGCCCTCCAGCCCGAGGGGTATTCCTCGTCTAGCAGGTGCTGCGCTAGAGCTTCTCCGCCTGCTCCCCCTATCGCCGGTACCGTAATGACTCCCGGGGCTTCCACGGGTGGGGCGTCACTCCCGGGTCCTCCGACCAGGGGGGCCGGTCCGTACATTGGGCCGCCGCCTCCGCCCCCGTTCGACTCCAGGGTGCAGGGATTCACCGTGAGCTAGTGTACCTGCTCCTACAGCTGGCGCTGGCTCTCCTGTAGAGTGGATATTAGTTCCACGAGCTGCACCCTCTCTCGTTTGCTCTTTCTTTCTACGCGCTCCCTTCGCCGGAGCCTCTCATGCTCCTTTTCCCTTTTCTCCCGGGATCGCGACCGGGACTGCGTGCTCCTATTCCTGGGTGGGGACGCCGGCCCGCTACGCCTGCTCCTCCTGGGCGACTCCCACCTGTACCTTATTTCCTCCAACTCCATGCGTAACCTTTCCTCCTGGGCGTCCCACTCCTCGTTGGCCCTTATCTCCTCCGAGTACCGGTCCCGGGAGTGGTGCCGCGCCGGCCGGTATTCCACTGCCGCTCGCTCGCGTCGCCTCGAGCATTCCCCTACTTGGTATTCGCTTCTTGTCATCCTCCTCCTCCTCTCCGACTGTCGCGTGTTCGTTTCACGTCAGGTTCACCACTGTTGGTGTGTGGGCTCGCCGGAGTAAGCTTGCCGTCCAACCTCGTACAAGTGTAACTCTCAGAATTATCAACCCCCTCTGTTGGACCAGGGGAGGTATTTATAGCCTTCGATCGCTGTCCTTGGGTCTCGTGGGCTCGTACGTCGGGCCCGTCCGTTCGCTCGGGCCGCCGACAGGGCCAGTTCGGTCCATGGGCCGCGGTCTGCGGTCCATGGTACCAACAATTATCTACACGTTGTATGTTATGAATAGATTAAGAAAATCAACACTTATATGCTAAATCAAACTTATATGTGTTAAGTATTGCACTCATGAATATGAAATCATAATAAAATAAAATTGCATGATCATGATTAAAACTTCAAATTGTCCGAGTCAAAATATCTTGGTTAAAATTAAATCTATACATGCCATGATAAATCAATTAAAAATCTATGCATGCTATGCCTAATGTCAAAATTCGTAATGTTCATATGACCACATGGATAATTACTTTTAAAGTTGCATGGATCATAAACCAAGAAATTTCTACACATAGACTCTCACATGCTAAGAATATTACGCTTAAAATAAAACTCATCATATACATGCTTGAAAATCAATTCATACCTGATATTAAAAGTTTAAAATCCTTTAAAATCTTTTTCAATTCTTGAAAATCAAAATAAACTAGCATGAATTATCTAAAAGAAAACGCCTACTTTTAAGCATCAAATCAAAGTTTGCTAGACACTAGTTACAAGAACAATTAGAATTTACAATAAAAATTCTCAAAAGATGGGTAAGATCTTGAGCATACGTCACTATGGAAGAAAAATAAACATCAAATGTCACGCTTCAAACAAGACAACGATCATCAAATGTATGCTTTGTAATTTCAATAATTTAGAAAATTATACCCATGTTTACACGCAACTTAAGAAATGATAAGATTCCCTATTAAGTGTTAAAGTAGATCTTGAGATATACAAGAATAAGATTACATTGATCAAGAAAAAATAAAAAATCTTTTGATATCCGTGCTCAAGACAAATTACCCCAAAAGTCTACTAGATAGGGAAAATGATATGTAAAAATAGGGAAAGTGTTAAAACTAGCCACCTAAGATGGCTTGGTGGTCAAAATTACCCACCAAGCCTAGGTGTTAGGTGGTTAGGGTATGTTAGTGTGTAAAATTTCCTAATTTGCCCCCTTATTAGTAAATTGTGTGGGTTGTACCCATGCCCGTTTACCGGCGAGATTGATGGCTACATTGTGAGGTTGAAGCTACAAGGAGCATGTGGATCATGTACAAGCTCTGTGATCGGTCGTAAGATGCTAGCGTCTCATCGGTCGTAAGATCGGAGACATTTCTGTTCAAAATGATATGAAGCTTTGGCCGTTTAAAATCACTTCAGATCCTGCACAGAAGATCTTGATTTCCGTCGAATACAAAGGTGAGCAGAAGTTATTTTCAGCAGAAGAAATCTCTTCCATGATTCTCTCAAGGATGCGTGAGATTGCAGAAGCTTACCTCTGCGTGAGTGTGAACAATGCTGTTATTACCGTGCCAGCCTACTTCAACGACTCGCAACGGCAGGCTACAAAGGATGCTGGAGCTATTGCCGGTCTCAATGTGATGCGCATAATCAACGAGCCTACTGCTGCTGCTATTGCCTACGGTCTTGACAAGACGACTTCTATACCAGAGGAGAGGGATGTTTTGATCTTCGATCTTGGTGGAGGTACTCTCGATGTCTCGATTCTTAACATAGAGGAGGGAATTTTCGAAGTCAAGGCAACTGCAGGTGACACTCATCTGGGAGGAGAGGATTTTGATAACAGAATGGTGAACCATTTTATTCAGGAGTTTAAGAAGAAGAAAAAGAAAGACATTTCAGGCGATGCCAGGGCTCTTAGGAGACTGAGGACAGCCTGCGAAAGAGCTAAAAGGACACTTTCATCCACAACTCAAACCACAATCGAACTCGAATCTCTCTACGAGGGCATCGATTACTCTTCCGTAATCACTCGTGCCAAATTCGAAAAGCTGAACATGGATTTGTTCATGAAGTGTATAGAGACAGTGGAGAAGTGTTTAAGGGCTGCAAAGATTTACAAGATGTGCATAGATGATGTTGTTCTTGTTGGTGGATCCACCAGAATTCCCATGGTGCAGCAACTTCTAAAGAAATTCTTCGATAAGAAAGAGCTCTGTAAGAGCATTAACCCCGATGAAGCCGTTGCCTATGGTGCTTCCATCCAGGCTGCCATTTTGAATGGAGAGGATAATAAGATGGTCCGTGACCTTCTTCTTCTGGATGTCATACCATTGTCACTCGGTCTCGAGACAGCCGGAAATATGATGTCTGTGCTCGTTCCCAAGAACACCATCATTCCCACAAAGAAGGAGAAGGTCTTCTCCACATACGCAGACAATCAGCTTGCTGTGTTGATTAAGGTTTTCGAAGGTGAGCGATCGAGGACAACAGACAATAATCTTCTGGGTAAATTCAACCTCACCGGCATTGCCCCAACTCCACGTGGTACGCCGCAGATAATTGTCTGCTTCGAAATTGACTCCAACGGTATCCTAAACGTATCAGTCGAGGACATGCAAGACGAATGGAATAAAGGCTAAGGTCACCATCACCAACGACAAGGGAAGACTCGGCAAGAATGAGATCGAGAAGATGGTCCTCGAGGCTGAGAAGTACAGATTGGAGGACATGGAACACAAGAAGAAGATTGAAGCTAAGAACGCTTTGGAGAAATACGCATACAACATGATGAGCAACATCCATCAGGAAAAATACTCATCGCGGTTCCATGTATCGGACAAGAAGATGATCGAGGATGCGGTCAATGATGCGATAAGTTGGCTTGACAACAACCAGCTCGCAGAGGCCGATGAGTTCCTGGACAAGATGATGGATCTGGAATCCATATGCTATCCCATCATTGCAAAGTGTTACTACTTCGGTGGAAAAGAATATGGACCCAAGATTGTGGAGGTTAACGGTGAAATGTCTGGAATGGAACAAGACTTTCCGCGTCCCGCTACCTGCTATATCTGGAGGAGAATATGGAGGAGGAAGGAGGACGGAGGACGCTAGAATCCATAGAGGTATGGGAGGTGGGAGGACGATGGGTTTTTTCTTATACCCGTTACTGACAATGGCATGTGAAAGAAAATTTAAAAAAAAAGTAAGGGTAAAATGGTCATAAAATTTATAGGTGGGTAGTTTTAACTCCTAACCAACCTTAGGTGGTTAGATTTAACAATTTTCCGTAAAAATATTATTATTCCAAAAAATTATTGGCGGTTAAAACAAAGATATGTTTTAATACCCTAAGTTCATAAAGCTCAAGCTTTATCTATAAATAGAAGGGTTATTCACTTCCAAAAATCAAAACCCTCTCATTCACTCCTAAACTCTCCATCTTCATGATGATCATTGAAGAAGTTCTTGATCGTGAGTGGAAAACGGTGATAGGTCCAACTCCACCACCAAGCCTTATCTATCGTCCTCAACCCAAGAAGAGGAAAGTGAAGCAAATCCCACATCAAGAAACATTCAAGGGGAAGGTAACACGGGTAATTCCAGCTGGAGAAGGTTTCTACGACCTTATCATCGACCAACGCATGCTCTTTGAAGAATCGATCAACTTTGAAGCTCTCAACTGAAAAGTCTTGGAAGGATGGCTAAGCTACAATGAACTCACCACTTATCTTGATAAAATCAATCAAGTGAGGATCTACAAGTCGGAGCTAGCCCAATTCTATGTCAACTTCGAGAACAACAAGGAGGGATATCAAGTCATCACTAGCATGATAAACAATGAGTTTGTCATCATATCATCCATAAACCTTGGCATGTGGACTCGATTTCCGAACATAGATGTCAAGCTGTAAGATTTTAAAACTGTTGAGAGCCTACCATTCGATTGTTCCAAGGAGTTGTTATGGATTACATTAACACTCAGATTCAATCCGAGTAATTGTGGAAACATTCATATATCCATGCTAACTCCCGAAGCTTCTATTCTTCTCAAAATCATACAATGCAATCTCTATCCTATGACTGGAAATGAAATGAAACCTCCCATTATCATCTTGGTGGCCATCTATTGTATCATGAAGAAGATTCAAGTTAATTGGGTCTCTTTAGGCACAACATGGCTAAATGCACTAGACACTATGGAAGTGCGAGACATTTTCCAAGGATGCTATCCAAAGTTTTCGAAGCTGGTTTTCTCGACAAAACTCTTTCTACCGATCCTCAAATAGTCTACCTCCATCCATTCACTGTTAGTTTCTTCAAGAAAAAGTGGGTGGATCAATTCACAGATAAAGATGAAACTACCATCCACTTGCTTGAGGAAGTCAATGACTAGGATCCAACTACTTGAATCGAATATTAGAAACCAAGGAGATCTGATCATGAACATGCAACATCACATAAATCAGCTAGAAGCTCCCACTGCAGAAGCCAACACCCTTGCGGATTCCTATCTTCTACCATAGTTGGGTTGGTCTGTTTGACTTGGGTTGGTTAGAATGTTTTGGTATTTTGTTTGTGATAAGGGTAGAACCTGATCAGTGCTCGAACGACGTTTCGAACAAGCGCAGGGCCAAGAACTCCGTCGGAAATCGCTGAGACACCTCAGTCACTCAGGCTCTTTCTGACAGGGGTTCTCTCTCACTCCAAAATCCTAACCTCTAATGAGTGGTGATGACCCCTATTTATAGGGTCCTCATGGGGTAATCTGGTCATTAGGGCTCTAACTGCCTAACCGTCCAGATCTGGCTGGGTCGACTTTGTGAGGTCAACTCCCTTGAGGTCGACTTTTGGCCCTCGACCTCCTTAGAGGTCGATTTGGCAAAAGTCGTCCGGTGGGGTCGACTTCCCCACAAAGTCGATTGAGGTCTCCCACTGCCTATATGGCTACTTCCACCCATTTCAGGTTATCTCAGTCTGGTGTCGTGATCAAGTCCGGATACTGTATCACCAGTTTGTTTTTTGGTCTCATCAGTGTTTTACAACACCACTCTAGCATCTACGTGATAGATGTTTTCTACTTATGTTAAGTCTGTTTTGTGAGGTCTAATCGTAGACCTAAGTATGTTCTGTTTTTAGTGAAATCAATCAATGAAAAATCTGATTTTCACTAAGTATTACAAATTTAAAAGTAGTTAAGAGTAGATATGATTTTCAAATAAAATAATTTATCATTAAGAATCATTAAAGATCCGACTATTAAATAAAAGAGATTTAACTTCATATCTTTAATTATTTAAGATATTTTAAAGATTAAAAAGATACTTATATATTCATTACAATACATGCAAAGTATCTTTAAATAAATCTTGAACTATTAAGATGACATGCTAGTAAAACTAACGTTAATGTAAACAAATCTCGTAACACTTAATAGATCATGCAATAACTACACTCATATCTACGTGCATGCATCCAAAATATCTTTTACATGTTACTTCAAGATTTGCTAGGGGATAGACTTAAGAAAAACAAATGTGCAAGGTCATATGTTAAATAAATATATTATGAATATACATGCAATTATCACTTGAAGTCTACATGAAAAATGAAATCTATGACTCAATAAAAATTAAAAATTCATATGGCATTAAAAATATAAATTTTTTTTGCATATGATAGTAGAGTCAAAAGAATTTTAAATCAATATTATATAAATTGCCATGACATCATTGATAATATAGTCAGAATTCAAATTATATGGTCTTTATGCTAACTCTTTTATAAGTAAGACCACAGAAAAAGTCAAAATTGATCAAGGTATGAACAAATCAAAGATTTTTTTCTTGATCAATTGGAATACAAGGTATGACCTAAATATCTCTCTAAATATACGTCTCATCTGATATATGATTAAGGTGGAGATACAAGTATCATCTGTTAACTAATGTTACTAGTTTACAATAAGGGAGATAAGGGTTACTTTGTCGATATCAAGGAGGAGATAGGCTCATTCATATCAATTCATGATCTAGTTGTGTTAATTCATACATGATTAAATGGGTCAATTCATTCATATATACCATGCTCTTATATGCCTCATAAATCAATCATTAAGGGGGAGCATGAAATATAAGGATCAAAACAAGTCTAGATCATATATCATGAACATGAAGGGTGAAAAATTGAAAATTTAGTAAATATGAATCAAAACAAATATGCCATCGACAAAGGGGGAGAATGTTGAATCTAAATTGTCGATACATAGTTTCTATTGATAATCATATTTAATTAACCCTAATCATGTTATTAGTCAACAAGGTGAATTGATATTTTGAATTGAACCTAATCTCAATTCAGTCATATTAAACCTTAGAATTGGTTGACCATATTTAAACCAAGTCCAAAGACCAAAGTCGATTTATGGTCAACAAGTCAACATTTTGACTTTACCATTTAATAGGGTGATTTGATTTTGAATTGAACCTAATCTCAATTAAGCTCACCCTAAACCCTAGAATTAGTTGACCATGTTTAAATCAAGTCTAAAAACTAAAATCAATTGGTCAACAAGTCAACAGTCGACTTCACTAGGGCGAATTGATTTTGAATTAAACATAATCTCAATTAGACTTATATTAAACTCTAAAATTATTTGACCATGTGTAAAATAAGTTAAAAGTCAAAACCCTAATTTATGGTCAAGAGGTCAACACTTTTTACCATGTGATTGTTATTATTAGTTTACTTAACCTTGATTATGTTTGAATTAGTATTTTTGATCAAGAAAATAGGTTATTCACATGGGTTGAAAAAGAGTGATTTCCTTGGACAAAGAGAATAACTCACATGGGACATTAGCTCACATTCATTGGATTGTAGACTTTCACACGTTGGAGACAACAAGAATCAAAAAGCTTATTTCATTAATCCAAGAGCTTATTTTATTAAAGAAAGTAAGAATCTCCAACATAATTTTGATTCTTGTGAGAGATCAAGGAACCATTAATTTAAGATCCAATGGAGGAGATCAAGTGGCCCATGTTATAAATAGAGGTACATACCAAGGGAAATATTAACCACAATACAAGAGCTTTTCAAATCTCTACTTTGAGCTCCACACTTACTTTCAACGTTCACCACCTTTATAAGCTTCCAAGCTTCCAACGTTCCAAGGTTGTGTTCAAGTGCTCTTTTCTCAAAGCTCTACACTTCTTCTTCTAATCTTCTTGAGTGATCCAAGTTAAGTAGAAGTACTGTCCAAAACTCTTATATATTTTTCTTTGTGTGTTCCACTTTGGTTGAAAGAGCACTACAAAAAAAAGTAGGCAGTTAGGACGAGCAAAGTTAACGGAATTTCCGTTACAAATACTATTTTTAACGGAATTTCCGTTAACTTTGGTCCGAGACAAAATTTCCGTTACAAATACCAAAATCCGTTACAAAAATCCGTTACAAATACTCTCAAGTTAAAGTTAACGGAATGAAAATCCGTTACAAATTTTTTTAGGTATTTGTAACGGAAATTCCGTTACAAATACCTAAAAATTTCAAAATGCATAAATTCCATAATACATATATTTCCTGTAAATCCCAGTATTAATCATAATTTCTGTAAATTTTAAAATGCATATATTTGTAAATATTTTTTCTTGTAAAAATCATATAACATTCATAATTTACATTCAATATTATTCACTAAATTCATTTAACATTAATGATTAAAATCATCTAACATTCAACAAATATAACATCTTGTCCCTAACACAACATTAATTCATGATCTAATATCTAAAATTGAAAGAGAATTCATAAAGAGCTGAACAAGAGGAGTTGGAGTCGGAACTTGAGGAGTATTGCTATCTTTCCCTTCTAGCACCATCATTGAATCCTTATTCTGACAATTTAGTATAGACTGAAATAGAAAATAATTCTAAATTAAGAAGATTTATTAGTAAAAACGCCATTGATATTTGATAAAATATTAACAAAAAAATGATATTCATCCAAAACAGCATCTTATGGATCATGAATGAGTGATGAGTTCATGAAAAGACCATAAATGACATGCTAATGAGAACATGTAAATAATAAAAAATCGATCTAAAATATTATTATGATTTATGAGAGTTTCTGGGTCAGAATTAATCTGCCCCATTCATATCTCAGGTGAATCCAGTTTCTGGCAGAGGCCAATGCTGTCTGGATTCAAGATAGTTCCATATCAACATCGATTCCAAGCAGTTTGATAATTTAAAGGGGTTTAGATGTAATGTAGACACTTGTTTTTATGTTTTTGTTTCTAAGTTATTACGTAGATAATTGTTGGTGAAAACTGACAATATGTAGAATTACTATCTGGAATGCACCAACGTGTAGAGGTGTTGGTCAAGACCCCTTGAACACCCCCAACACTCTAGCAATCATCTTATGGTTTATGAATGCACAAAGTTACTATCTGGAATGCTAAGGCTTCAAAATAAAATAAAAGACAATCAATAGCAAATCTAAAACCAAGAAACATCCTGGAATCCTAAGTATAAAAAGAATAAAACCTTATATTTGTATACAGTTTGCTGGCACTCAGAAGATTGTGCTCAATCATAGCACGATCAAGCACTGTAAAATTATCTGGCAATAGAGCTTTCTAACAAAAAGGATAAAAGTAATAGATGAGAATCATAAAAGTTGATAAAAAAATGAAATTTAAATAATTTTCAGTTTCCTGTACCTGGTGTGCTTTCAATTCTTCAGAAAATGCATTGATTTCTGGTTTTCTCAATATTCTCTCCAGATAAACCTAACCATTTATGTTTAATAGTATAATATATTATTTATTTAAATAAATACATAAATAAGTGAAATTGAACAAGTCGTTTGCTGCACAATATTTTAGACTAAACCTTTTGCAATATTGGGTAGATCTTTAATTTTGAGCACCTTTCATTATGGATCATGAATGAGTGATGAGTTCATGAAAAGACCATAAATGACATGCTAATGAGAACATGTAAATAATAAAAAATCGATCTAAAATATTATTATGATTTATGAGAGTTTCTGGGTCAGAATTAATCTGCCCCATTATTATGATTTATGAGAGTTCCATGGAAATCAAATATGATACCTTGAAATTAGAGTATCTCATTCTGGATATGTAACTTTTTATTCATTTTTCAGGCAGACAAAATGTAATATTAATTATTAGCATACCTGATGATTATTTATTGCCTCTAGAAGTTGTTCACGGTAAGGATATACTGGGAGTGTTTTCCGATCATCCTAGAAAAGTAGAAAATAAAAATGTCAAAATATTTCCATTATAATAACCAAAGAAATAATTAGATATGGGATTGATGGTAGATTCAAACTTGAAGCTTTTGTAATTCAGATTTAGCAATAGCATCTGCTTCTTCAGTATCCAATTCATTTTCGTACTGCAAAACAAGAAGAAATATTACTCAGTATCAGAGATTAGAGAGAACATAACAACTTCGAAAAAGTAAAAAGTATATAATTGATCAAAATAACTTGCAAAATATCAAGGGGATAAATATTTTCTCAACGTACCATTTCACCATCCATGACGGACTCCTTGATAAATTCAACACCATCCTCAAAGACATACCTGGGATAGAGTTGTAAAATATAAGTGATTCAAAATGTATTCAGTATAAGGAATTAAGGATCAATTCATTCAATTCAATGCACATCTTCGGTTGAGAAAACTGTGAATGATTAGACATGAATGATGGCATGCCATTGTCCAATTTAATTCTCTTTAGATTATCAACAGAATGATTCTCCCTGTTTTGATGGCCAATTACACCTTCCGAAGCAAGAGTGGAAAGGAGAGAACTGAGCATTTCAGCTGAGGAAGTAGAAGCTGCAAGTTTGGCAGCCATTGCAGCAGCAGTGGACTTCAGTTTGTCATCTACAGTACGAATAGAATGAAGTCCATGATGATTGTAAATCATTGAAGTGGAATTCTCCTTTTCTCCACTCATGTGCTGAGATTCCGAAGTAATTTGTTGCATTCCAGGAAACAAGGTAGTTTCTTTCTGCTTCTGTTCAGTATTCAACTGCTCGTATATATTCCTTGCCATTTCTGAGCTAGCTTGAGCAGCCTAAAGAATCAAGAGCAAAGAAATCTTAGAAATGTAAGCACAAGATAATACCTACTGAAAGACTACTGCTAGATATTTCTGTTTTAAAATACTAAAAGGTAATTAGAAATCAATATTTAAGATATTTCTGTTAAAATGTTCACGATCAATATTTCTGTTTAAAAATACTAAAACGTAAATAGAAATCATTATTTAAGTTAAAATGTTCACAATCATTAGAAATGCAAGCACAAGATAGTATTTCTCAAAAAAAAAAAGCACAAGATAGTACCCACTGAAAGACCACCGATAGATATTTCTGTTTAAAATTACTAAAGTGTAAATAAAAATCAATATTTAGGATATTTCTGTTAAATTGTTCATGGTCAATAATTCTGTTTAAAAATAGTTAAGCGTAGATAGAAAACAATATTTAAGATATTTCTGTTAAAATGTTCACAGTCATTACCTGAAGTTTATCACGAACTTGATGCCACTTGAATTCCTGGTAAGTGGAAAGAGTAAATAGGAAATTGGAAAGTTTATAAAGCTTAAATACATAAAAAATTAAGAGAGTAAATGTCTTTGAATCAAAGATCATTACTTGACATTCTGCAGCCCTGTCACGAATAGAGAATGTTAGATCAAAAGGATGAGAGTGGAAGATGGCGAGTGGAAAAAAACAAATAGAAAAAGAAAAATGTTTGAAAACGAGATTGGGGGAAGAGAATGGAGAAATGTTGGTGGTTGAGAACGAGATTGGGGGAAAGAGAATGGAGGAAATGATAAATAGAAGTCCGACTGGAGTTACCTCGACTTGCCGGAGTACTGGAGTTACCTCGACGCGCCGGACTGGAGTTACCTCGACGCCGCTGAAATGTTGGTGTAGTTGACCGAGAACGCCGTTGGTGGTTGATGGAGAAATGTTGGTGGTTAAGAACAAGATTGGGGGATAGAGATTGGAGGAAATGATATTGGGGGGAATGAGATTGGGGGGAATGAAAAAAAATGAGGGAAATGATATTGGGGAAAATGAAATAGGGGGAATGAAATAGTTAAAGGGAGGGAAATGAAAATTATTAAATAATTGCTATTTGTAACGGAATATCCGTTAAAAATAGTTAAAAAATCCGTTACAATACATAAGTCCATCTTCATATTTAGTATTTGTAACGGAAACAGCAAAGTTAACGGAAATTCCGTTACAAATTCCGTTAACTTTGATAATAAGTATTTGTAACGGAAATTCCGTTAACTTTGCTTCGTCCGAAATGCCTACTTTTTTTTGTAGTGATATTAGTCCATAATCAACATTTTCATGTTGTTTAAAACCTTGTGCCACTAGTCTGGCCTTGTATCTTTCAATTGTTCCATCTGATTTCCTTTTAATTTTGAATACCCATTTTGTTCCAATAACATTCATGTATTGTTCAGGAGAAACTAGATTCCAGGTCTTATTATCAATTAAAGCTTGATACTCTTCTTTCATAGCTTGAAGCCAATGTGGTGTCGTCATGACTTGTTTGTAATTTTTGGGAATTTCTTGTAAATCTTCAACTGTTTGAACAACTAATGCCTTTGGTATATTTACTTCAAAAATGTCGTATTTCGAAGGAAATTTTGAAATTCTACTACCTCTTCTTACTTGTGTATGTGTATTAAATTCATTCACTAAAGTTTGAGGTATTGTTGTAGTTATGTGTTGGGGTATAGTGCTAGAGGAAAGAATAGGTTCTTGATTTACTATGGATTGTTGATTACTAATTCCATTAGAAATTTCTATGGGAGAAGTAGATTTTTCAGTATTCTCTCTTGTATTTTCAGAATTTTGAATATTTACCGAAACTTCTTGAGTTTCTCTAGAATTTAAAGGCTGTACAATTTGTTCTTGATTATCTATAGGAAGTGGAAGCCTAACAATATTTTGAATTGGTTTTTGAAAGGTCTTAGTCGTTTCTAATATGACCTTATAATCTTTATATGGGAAAACATTTTCATGAAATTGTACATTTCTAGAAATTATTATCTTGGAATCATGTAATCTAAGACATTTATATGCCTTATGAGATGGTGAATATCCTAGAAAACAACAATAAGAAGAAGTTGGTTGAAACTTATTTTTTAAATGTTTGGGAATAAGAGGAAAACATAGAGAGCCAAAAACTCTAAGGTACCTAATATCTGGTTCTTTGTTATATAACAAAGAAAAAGGTGACTGAAACCCTAATTTCTTTGAAGGAAGTCTGTTAAGAGTGTAAACAGAAGAACTACAAGCTTCAACCCAATATTCTTTCGGGATATCAGAATGAAAGAAGAAACATCTTGTCATTGCGACAAGATGTCCATGTTTCCTTTCTACTAAGCCATTTTGTTCAGGAGTGAAAGGAGTAGAAAATCTATGTTTGATTCCAAATTCCTTACAATGATTAGTGAATTTTGAATTTAGAAATTCTCCACCACAATCTGATTGTATGGATTTAATTTTACAATCTAGAGAATTCTCAATAAGTTTTTGGAATCCTTTAAAACTCTCAAACACTTCATCCTTAGTTTTTAAAGGATAAAACCAAGAAAATCTTGAATATTCATCAACAATAAGTAAGTAATATCTATAACCATGAATTGAAATTGTAGGTGCGGGGCCCCACACATCCATATGTACAACTCCTAAAGGTATGTTACTATACTTTATTCTAGATTTAAAGGGCAATTTTTTCATTTTATTCATAGGACATATAATACATTTTTCTTTACATTTATTAGTTTTAATATTGTGAATCTTAAATAATTCAGAAATGATATGAGATGATGGATGTCCACATCTCATATGCCAAATGTTATATGGTATTGATAGAACAGATGAAGCTGCCATTTGCTTAACCATAGACAAATTGCAGTTAAGTTTCCTATAATGATTAACAAAATCCAATCCATTTGATCCAAATCCATTTAAAATTTGTTTTTCAGATTCATTGTCATTAA
>LFYR01001188.1:0-78069 GCA_001185155.1 Zostera marina | reverse complement strand
TCTCCAACGATTTTTAGAATTTCCCTTTTGATTATTATTATTATTAGGAAGAAAATTTCCCTTTTGATTCCTGTAATTGTTGGAGTCATTCCTGTAATTGTTTCTAGAATCATGTCCAGATCTGAATCTTGCAGCAAATGCATTAACCGGAGGATCATCGGACTTGGGGTTGTTTAGAAAATGACGCTTGAGGAATGCTTCCTCTCTGATTACTAGATGTATAAACTGTTCAAACAGAAGATTCGGCTGTGAATGTATTGAAGACATAAAAGGGCGATACTCAGATCCAAGCCCATCACAAACGAAATCAATTTTATCCCTATCGGCAAGATTATCTCCAGCAGCGGCCAAACTGTCGATTAGGGCTCGAACTTTAATAACAAAATCTGTCATGCTCACGGAGTCGGATTTCTTCAAGGCTCGGAGCTCATCCCTCAAGCTTTGCGAATGACAAATTTTTCTTGGTGATAAATGAAGATCAAGATTTTCCCAACAAGCTCGGGCAGAGTCGTGATTAATAACTAGAGAGAACATCGACGGCCCAACAGCAGCTTGAATCCAACCAAGAACAATAAAATTCTTCTTCCTCCAAACACGATAAAGAGGATTTTCTGATCCATCCGCTTCTAATTTCGCCGGAGGAGTTGTTCTTGGATCAACAATGTCAGAAATGTCATGAATCTTGAATAAATTCTCCATTTGAGCCTTCCAAAATAAAAATGTCGCTCCACTCTCAAGAGGTACCCTAATCCAATGTGCAACATTGCACCTGTGGAGATCATCAAATTGATTTGATGAAGAAGAGCCCATTTTTTAAAATCACAATCTCTAATCACCAAATTAGCAGATCTCAATCAAGAGAGATCGCAATCAGTAATGAGATCGTAAAATACCGAATACAAAGAAATCCAGGCAATAATCAGATAATCAGATCTCAATCAGAGATCGCAAAATGCCAGCACCTACAACCCTTTGTTCTGCTGGGAACTTCCAAGAAATGAAAAACAGGCAATAATAGGCAATAGACGAGTGCCTGATCGAATTGATCAGGTCATGTAGATCGCAAAAACACAATCAGATCTCAAATGTAAAGATCAAATCAGATCACGCACGCAATCAAGTAATCAGATCGCGATCAAATCAGAAAAAAAAGAACGCAATCAAAACGCAATCAGAAAACGCAATCGAAGAAAGAAAAAAATTCGCAAACCAGACTGCAACGATCTGTTAGTTGCAGATAGCAATCCAGACTGGAATCTCTGCAATCCAATCTGTTAGTCGCGGCTGGATTGAAGGAAGACGACGACGTCTGAGAAATCGGATCGGCGACGACGGAAATCCAGACTGAAATCCAGACGACGACGGAAATCGGCAGCGACAGCGACACTCACAAATCCAGACGACGCGGCTGAAGACGACGCGGCTGAAGACGCAATTCGGCGACGACGACGTGGAAGAAGACGACGATCGGCGACGACGCAGTAGCAGCCAAAAAACGCGACGATCGGCGGAAGCTTTTCTCCTTTCTTTTTTTTAATTTTGGTCAAGAAAGGGAAAGAAACTTGCAAGAACTTGAGGAGGAAATTGTAAAAAGAAAACTTGAGGAGAAAATCGCAATTACACAACTGATACCATGTTGAAGAGTTAAACAAATGCAATTACTCTTTAATCAAGTCTTTATTCTCTTAATCACAAATCCCAAAAGTTAGATTCCATAATATCTCATTGTCTTATTTATAGGAATACAAAGTCCTAACTAACTATATTTAGCAATGTAAAGATTGCATCCAGTTGACATTAGATGCGTCATTCTTGAGAAAGAAAATTATTTTTCATGGAAGGTCCAATTTTCTTCTATGCTACGCGGATTCAGCGTGATAAGCTACGTCAACGAAAACGTCGATCTCATCTCACCGGAGGAGATCCAACAGTTTCATATAGATCAAATACTAGATCTGATCGGTGGATCAAGTACTCAGAAATGATGGGGGATTTTCCTACTTCAAATAAAAAATCTTTTTCGTACAGAGAATCACACCCTAGTACTTCTCAGTAAAGTTTGTATGGAGCTGGGAAAAGGAACCCTAGAAGAGTTGAGTAGAATAACATATCTTGAGGCGAACCCAAACAAAAGTTGGAGTTAATAACGTAGACAATTGACGTAGGCGAAACTATTTTTATTTATTTATTTATATATATTTAAGGGTTTAGGGTTTATCTTATCCGGAGACGGAAGAGCCGGAGTGGATTTAAAGATATATGATTGATTATGTTATCAATCTATCTATCTATCAATCTAGGAACATGGGAATCTGAATTCAGAAACATGAAGGAAATAATATAATGATTAAGATCGAGATAAAATCTTTCTCTCTTCTTTTCATTTTCTGCAATACATTTATAAAGCAAGATCAGGAACATGTCCAATGTATGCAATCTAGGAAACCATTAATCATGTGTTGGAGATTTTAATCCTTCCGATCTTCACAACCGACAACTTCACCGCTCAGATTGTATAAAATATTCATTTTATTTATTAAGTATGTTCTAGTGGGATTCTCATCAAATCAAAAGGTAATCAGAATTTTCGTCCAAAGGAAACTTGTTAAGGTAGGTTTTATTAATTGAAAATAAAAATTTACAGATACCCAAGTAGAAATGAATTAGGTTAGGTTAGTTTAGCTTAGCTTAGCGTAATTGTGAATAAACTTTATTAAATATTTAACAATAATTATATATTAAATATTTAGTTATAATTATATATTGTAACGTTTTGAAGATTCTAACTTCCAAAATGTTACAATCATAATTACATAATAGCTAAATACATAGCAAATCATTAATCCGATTTAGCCATTTTTCTCCTACTATCATTTTGTTTTCCTTTTCTCCTTTTTTTATGGATTCCATCCGCTTTACCTCCTCTGTCACTTCCGGTAAGGTCCTTCCTACCTCTCCACCTCCATCAGGTCCTCCCTTTTCTCATATGGTACCAGAGCAAACAACCGTTCCTACAGCCACTAACGATATATCAAAAATATGTTTGGCAATATTCCATCTTTTAGTTCAATTCAGAATTTTATATCGGTGAAATTATCTCCAACTAATTTCATCCTCTGAAAGATACAATTCGGTCCGTTGTTGAATTGTTTTGGTCTACAAGACCACATCACTACCTCTATCTCGACCCCTCCGGCAATGGTCGATGGTGCTTTTAATCCGGTATTCTTCACATGGTGGCATAAAGTATAAGATTATGTTGAAAATCCGAGGTAAAATATCAATTTGCCATGAAATATGGCTAAGGACCTAAGTACAATAAAAACAATTCCAAGGTTATGATACAACTGAATAAACTGTTTCAAGAAACTCCGGTGTTATTCATTAAAGTTTCAAGAAACTCTGGTGTTATTCATTAAAGTTTCAAGAAAAACCTTATCAGGATCTAAATGTAATAAATAATTGTTTTTAAATAAATAACTGATTTTGTTTCAAGTTCTACTGGCCATTTTGACTGTGACTCATAAAAACGAATTGAAGAAACAAAGGGCCAAAGCGCAATATTTTAAATAAAATTCCTAATGGACCAATTGTATATGGGCCGGATCTTTAGTAGTTAGTTGAATTAGTGATAAGATTTTGTTAATTAACTTTGTAATAAATAACAATGTAATTAACAAATTTTAATCAATTCAATACACTGGTTGATCACTTTGGCTAATTAACGTTAATTTCTCAAATCTTCTTTTACTCTCCTTAATGACAGTTAATACGGGTAACGCCCTCTTCTCCTTGGGCGGAAAACCCTAGCTGCCTCCCTGGCCACACCACAGCATTTCGATCATCCCAAACTTGGGGATATCGCGGCATTATCCGCAACGACCCCTCCACAACAAGAATTTAACATAAAGATCAACTCGTTATGAGTTGGATCTTATCGTCTCTGCTCGAAGAAGTGCTTTCCATCGTGATCACAATCAAGAATACTCCAGTTGCAGATAAAGTTCCACAATCTGAAGAAAGGAATAATTTCAGTGGCATCATATCTCCGACAGGTAAAGATGTTGGGAGATGAACTCGCAGCAACTGGAAATCCAATTCCTCAACAAATGTTCAATGCTACGGTTTTTAATAACCTTGGTGACGAATACGGTGAAATAGTATCGGCGTGCTATGTTCAATCCGCGTCACTCACCTTCCCAGAACTCATGGATACACTTACTGGCCATGAGGTTCGACTCCAGATGCATTCTCCCATGGCAACTCCAGTAGTTCATGCTACTATCACAAATCCAGGGAACGAGTTCATTTTTCAGACAAATCGTGGAAGAGGGAGTTATCGAGGTAGAGGTCGTGGACCCGCCCCGCGTAGAGACCCATGCCCCGTATGTGGTGGTTTAGGGCACAACCCATACAAGTGTTCAAAAAGATATCAAGGCCCGACCCAAACTGTGTCATCTGAAAGTAATTTTACTCCAAAAGCAAATATCACAACCGGTCCAGATCGAACAAGTTCAATATGATAAAAATTACACAAATGATGGTAATATTACTTGGTACCCGGATTCCGACGCTACTTATCATGTCACCCCTCATGCTCAGGCCATTGCCAATCCTCATCCTTATTCTGGTCAAGGACAAGTCCAACTAGGTAATGGTTCACATCTCACTATTAAATCTTTCAATAATGGTTCAATTTCTAATGGTGTCACTTTTCTTGATCTTCGTAACATCCTTCATGTCCCTCTTTTGAATACTTCTTTAATTTCGGTTCATAAGTTTGCTCTTGATAACAACTGCTATTTTATTTTTCATTCTTTCCATGTCTTTGTAAAGGATCGAGCAATTCACAGGCTTCTTCTTCAAGGAACCCATGATGGATCGCTCTACGAGATTAGAAATCAATCTCCATTAGTTCATGCTACTAGGTGCTCAATAAATGTCTGGCATGAACGGTTAGGACATCCTCATGAAGTCATCGTTAGAAATGTTATTTCAGAAAATTATTTGCCTATTTCTATTTCAAAATTTGATAATTGTCGAGCTTGTCTTATAGGTAAATCATGTCGTATTAATATTCTACAAACATTTTCTAAAAGTTCTGTTCCTCTTGAATTGATACATAGTGACGTATGGGGACCATCACCTATCAAATCTTTGGATGGTTTCAGATATTTTGTCATTTTCGTTGATGATTTCTCTCGCTTCATTTGGTTATATCCCATGAGACAAAAATCGGAGGTGGGAAATATTTTCAAAGAATTTCATGTCTTAGTTGAAAGACAAATCGACCACAAAATAAAATCGTTTCAATCAGACTTCGGAGGCGAATATCAAGCACTCTCCTCCTATTTCAAATCTATCGGGATCAAACATAGGATTTCTTGTCCACGTACACACTCATGAACAAAATGGGACCTCGGAGAGGAAAATTCGACACATTGTCGACACTAGTCTAACAATTCTGGCTCGAAGTAAGATCCCTCTATCCTTCTGGAATTTCGCTTTCTCAACTACAGTTTTTACAATAAACTGTATTCCTTCTCAAACTCATGGAATTCCACCTCTCAAAAAATTATTCAACGTAAATCCTAAATATCATTTTCTCAAATTTTTCGGATGTGAGGTATTTCCTTTTATTCGACCTTACCATTCTCACAAATTTGAATATAAATCTATATCCTGTGTATTTTTAGGGTACATCCCCTCACATATGGGATATTTCTTCCTTGACAAGTCAACCAACAAAATTTACATTTCAAGACATTGTAAATTTTTAGAAAATTATTTTCCTTCCTCACACTCTCAAGTCCAGTCCGACCCAATCTCTTCAACTTCAATTGATTCTAATTCCATTGTATTTTGATACAGGTCCAATGAATAATCTGGGCTCGATTTCTCAGTTGCCAACAACTTCAACTTCAACCCAAATGAATCAGAGTTTTCTTCCAAAGGAAACTTGTTAAGGTACGTGTATTAATTGAAAATAAAAATTTACAACAGTTAAATAGTTAAAAACTAAAAAGTAAATTTTTACAGATACCCAAATAGAAATGAATTAGGTTACCTTAGCGTAGTTGTGAATAAACTTGATTGTTCTGTATCCGTAATATTTACCATTGTCTCATCTTCATTCCTTGTTACCACACGATAGTGTGTGTCACCGACACTAGTGCTATTGGAGACTCTTTAGGAAAGCATGACCTCAGTTAATTTTTATTAATTTACTTATTGTCTTCTTTCTATTGCTTGTTATTCGGTGAATACATACTCTCGACAGATTAGCTTATAATTTTTCCGACCTTCTCATATTGAGAGCACGATAGTTTCTGCCTCGTCTCCTATCCCTTGTCCTGCCTAATTAAAAAACAGCAAGCAACAAGAGTCTAGAAAAAAATAGACAAAGCATAAATATAAGAAAAACAGATTTTCACGGTTTTCTGGCCTTTTTCGAATTCTCTCCATTTTGCGAAAGCTAACGCTTCCCTCTTACTCCTATGAGTCTTTTTAAATTTGGCTTCTTTGAACGTCGTGTGAAGAATTTTCAGACTCTGACTGATGATCAGATTTGTCGACGTTTTCACATTCCTCTTAACTCTGTAGTTTCTATCTTTCCACAACCTCCATGATAAAATTATCAGGAAGAACCAGTATAGTCTCCAACAGGGTGAGTTAGTCGAGATGACCTTCATCCCCTCACTATAAGAAAACAGGGAAACAACCACGACCAAGATCAGTGGTTAAATGGTCAAATCCGTGACTAAATTGATTTAACCACGGGGTAGCCGTGGCTATAGGTCTGGTGGCTACTGATTTTTAGTTACGGAATTGATTTTCCGTAGCTAATGTGGCTAAATATTAGCCATGACCATTTAATTTAGCCACTGCATAATTCAATGGCTAATTTTGGTAATTGGTAATCGGGTAAATTTTTTGAAAAATTAGTCACGGCATAATTCAGTGCCTTTTTTTTGGCTGTGGCTAAATTTTTACGACATGAAGGACCACAACATAAATTAGTGGCTAATGTTTTTTGGCTGTGGCTAAATTTTTGAGACAGTATGAAAAGTGAAGGGCCACGACGGCCACAATCAGTGGTTAGTTTTTTTAATCGCCTGAGAGGTTGGAATCGCCGGACAGGAAGTATCGCCGGGAGTTGGGTTTTTAGCTTCAAAACACGAATTGGGATTTTGGTAGTTTAGGTTTTAATTTCTTTAATTTAAAATATCCATTTAAGGTTAGTTTATAACTTTTTTTAGTTTATAACCATTTAAAATAAAATTAATTTATAATTGAATTTTCGAATTTAAAATTTATTAAATTAGACTAATCTACTAAAGTTAATATTAGGAATTTATATTTTTATAATTAAAATAAAATCACTAGTAAATAACATCTTAGGATTTATAATATTTTTAACTTTTTAGGATTTATAATTTAAAATAACTTTTATAATTGAATTTATAACTTTAAAATAACTTCTTTAAATTAATTTTTAACTTTAAAATTTAAAATATCTAAAATAACTTTAATTTATAACTTCTTAATTTTTTTATAATTTAAAGTTATTTTATAAGTTTTAAAATATATAATTTATTAAATTGAATTTTCAAATTTAAAATTTATTAAATTAGACTAACATACTAAAGTTAATATTAACAATTGATATTTTTATAATTTAAAAAAAAACTAGTTGTTAATTTTTAACTTTTTAGAATTTAAAATAACTTCTATAATTGAATTTATAACTTTAAAAATTAAAATAACTTTTATAATTGAATATATTAAAGATAATAATAATATAATATTGATAGCAATATAAAATTATATCTTTATTTAAAAAAAGAAAAAGTTTATTTAAAAAAATAATAATATTATTATATATGTATACCGTAATTTTCAGGTGTGTCGTACATCGGTGCGTCAAAATGCGTCGTTCGCATCCTGTCTATTAATTTTTAATCCAATAGCTAAAATAATGTACTCACAAGAAACTAACACATGTACGACGAAAAAAAATATACAACAAAAGACACTAACTCACATACGACGAAATGTCGATCTAATGGTCAGAATTTTTGGCACATTTTGGCGTATTGAAATTCGACGTATATGAAACTTACCCTATAAGTATATATATTGCTTTGTAAAAGTCAACAAGCCTTTTAAGCACCTGATAACAGGTCGAGGACTTAATGTAAATAATTTAAAATGTAAATGACCTCTTAAACACATGATAACAGGTTGAGAACTTAAAAGTAAATGACTTGAAATTAAATGGTTTTTTGAGCACATGATAACAGGTCGAGAGCTTTGAAATAATTTCAAGATAAATATATAAAATATATAGATTTAAAATTGAATGTGATATAAGATATAAGCAGTCGATTTTATGGTGTATTAAAAGTTAGAAATTTAAGTGAAGCAAAGAACACAAAGAGATTTTTACTTTTCGATAATGTGAGTGTTAATTTTAACAAACGAAAAAAGAAAAAAAAAGATATCTTTTCTCTTTTCAATCCCATGATTTATATTTGAAATGCTCCATGATTCATATTTGTCAAACCACAATACACAAAATCTTCTAGATTGATTTTTAATCCTCTTTAATAGAAATTCATATTGGCGTGTGTGGTTGGCAAGATTTCTTTTACAAATACTATCTTCTTATTTGATCTCGGTCATTTGAATAATAGTCATTTATCTTCTTTCGCAATCCTGGATCGAAAAGTAATTTACTTACATCGAGTGGCTCTCGAGATGGTTGTTGAATGGATGATGAAGATGAAATTGGTTAATTTATTTTAGGTCTTTTGATCACAAATTTATCCATTGATTATCTATGTAAAAAAATGATTTAAATTAATAATAAATTTAACAATTAAAAATGTGGATAAAAAATATCTTTATTCTTTTTCTTTGTATAGAGATATGGTCACAGACTCAGGAAAAAAAATCAAAAATTAAATGAATGGTGTGGAGATGGAGGAGGAGAAGGAAAAAACGAAATTTATAAATTCCTAAAAATAGATAGACAATTATGAAAAATTAAGGTAAATATAGTAATAAATTAATTATTAATAAGATAATGATTTATAAACAAAATATTTTATAAATCAACAGATTTGAAGGTCAAGATAAACAAATTCTCTGTAGTTTAATTTCAATGTTTTATAAGTCATTTAACTCAACTTTACCAAGAAATTATTAAAATCTAGGAAACATGAATGGGTAGAAGTTAAAACAAATAATAATAATAATAATCACAATTATCACGTTTTTTTCTTCTTCTGCAAAACTCATTAATTCAGTTGATCAATGTCACTACTAAGATAGATAGATTGTTAGAAATCTAAAATTCGAATATGTAATTTAATTTTTATTTATTTATTTATGTATCACGTATTAGAGGTGGGCGTGGTCGGGTCACACCTGAACCCGAACATGTCGGGTCCGGGTTTTGGGTTGATATTTTGGGTCATGAAACCCGATGCGAACGACCCGAACCCGAGTAATTTTTACCCGATTTTTTGGGTCGGGTCTGGGTTAAACCCGAACCAAACCCGACTGAATCGAAACCCGAAAAAATTTATAAAAAAAATCATTAAAATATAAATAATTAATATAATTTCATATAAAACATTTTATAAAAAAATTAATATATATAATTATAAATTTCTCATCTTTTATAAACATTAATTAGTTAATTCCATATTTTAAAATTTAAACCTTAATTTTATTTCCCTCTTCTCTTCTCTTCCACTTTCATTTTCCCTCTTCGCCGTCGCCGACCCTCTCCTCACCGTTGCCGGCCCTCTTCTCGCCGTCGTACCTCTCCTCACCGTTTTCGGATCTCTCCATCTTCACAAACCATTTTATTTGATTTTTATAAAATTTAAAAATTATTTAAACAATAAGGTTTTTTATGCAAAATATTCAATCAATTTATTAAACCTGAACCCAGACCCGAACCCGACCAAACCCGACATCAAAACCGGGTTTGGGTCCGGGATCAATATTTTTTGAGGTCCGGGTTTAGGCAAACCCGAAAGAAACCCGACCCATGCCCATTCCTATCACGTATCTTATCAAAAAAACGTTTAGATCCGCTACTGATTAGATCTGGTTGAACAACGGTCCGCAAACCCTAATCGATCAAATTACAGAAAAACCATTGGTAGATCTTTGAATAATGATTTAGTTATTAAGTTTATAGCGTCATTAAATGAAATAAATAAAAAAGGTTTTGAAAGTTTTGTGTAATTATCTATATTTTAGTTAGTAATTAAAGTTTCTATTTTTAAAGGATAGATATGTAATTTAACTCACGAATTCAAACGCACTTTTTAATTTTTTACCCAGTTAAAAAATCGTTGCAATCAACGTATCGGACGGTAAAAAAACGCCTGTCTGACGTCACTGAGAAAAATCCAACGATCAAAAATGAAAAATCCATCGACCATCTCACAACACAGGGTGAAATAAAAAAAGCAAAAAACACGCTGTGCCGATTTAAGAAGTAAAGTCTTACAGCCGTCGATATGATCCGACGGTCATCATTCATCTGAATCCTTCTCCGTAAACTCTATATAATGACCAGAGCTCGAGTGTTATTTCGCATCTTCGTGTTTTTTTTCCATTTCTTTCTTTCTTTCTTTTTTCTTTCCGTTCCAGAGCGGTGCAAGGGCGTCGGGGTGGGAGGTAGAGACGAGTCACCGAAGAGAAGGAGCAGGTTTTTTTTGGGGGGAGAAAGGGAGATTCGTTCCATCCTTCGTCATTGTGTGACGTTCGTTCACATCTTTCTGTCTCCAGGATTCGTTCTGTTTGTGGTTTCAAGATTTCCAGGTTACGCACCAATGTCTAACCTCCTTGGGTGTTTTCTTTGATTTTGTCAGTTCCCTGCGATCCGTTCTTCTTTTCTTTTTTTTCTGTTGCGTTTTGATTTTTGTTTTGATAATCGCGATTTGTTTTCCCTTCATAAAATTCAAGTTTCGGTTTTGGATTAGGTTTTTTTTGGTTCTGGGATGGGTAGGGTTTCGAAATTCGTTGCTCACATTGTCTATTTCTTTTTCGGAAATTGCAGGTTAGGGTTTTTGGGGATTCTTATTTTTTCTCACCTGACCTGACCTGACTTGACCTACTTAGGGTTTAATTTATTGAGCGACGAGAAGATCATTTTGGTTTCGGATGAAGGGGGAAAGGGAATAAAGTATACGGAGATATTTTGGAATGGTTCTCATTTCATGGCACCTACAGTTCTCTTGAAGCAATACACTGCTACTACTAATACCAAAGTGCTACAGAGTTCGAACAACAAAGTTTCAAAAGGCACCAATAGTATCTCATTGGGAATGATGGCCAAGACTAGAAAGTTCCCTAAATCTCATCACTCCACTTCTGCTTCATCTGCACCCAGGAGGAAAAGCACAACAGACAACAACTTAAACATAGACAGAAACATCAACTTAGGCATTTCTACACGGGTTTATTCCATTTCAAACTTGTCTGTTTCGGAGAGGAAAGAATTACAGATAAATCTCCAAAGAGAGCTTGAAGAATTACGCATAGTTGAGAGGAAATATCTATCTAGTAATTATAGCAATGGTGGGGTTCATTCTTCATCTCACAATGTTCCAAATATAAAACGTAGTGTGTCTGCTCGGGTTGAAACAGGAAGACATGGTGCGTCATCCATTCCTGCATCTAGTGAGAATTCATCTCTGATGAAACAATGTGAGGATCTTTTGAAATATTTGATGAACCACAAAAATGGTTTTGCATTCCGTGAGCCAGTAGATCCTATTAAGCTGGGCATTCCTGATTACTTTTCGATCATCCAAAACCCAATGGATTTAGGCACTATCATGAAAAAATTAAAATCTGGGGCTTATTGCAGTCCATGGGGTTTTGCATCAGACGTCAGACTTACATTTGTCAATGCAACAGCTTATAATCCACCTGGAAATCACGTTCATGTGGTTGCAAATTCAATGAGTAAGTTATTTGAATCAAAATTTAAAGCCATTGAGAAAAAGATGAAGACAGAAGTGTCAATGGAAAGGGAAGAAACCTTTCAGCCAACACAGCAGATCAAGAGGAGGAAATTATTATCAAAAAATCCTCCTCCTTCTCCTCCTCTGTCTCTTGTTGTTCCGTCTCCAAAAGAAAAGGTCGAGATAAAGAATGAATCATTAACAGAGGATAGACTTCACGTCCATAGATTATTAAGGTTATTGGAAGAAGATTTACCAGAACATATACAGGATTTCTTGAGAAGGCAAAGCATTGCTGGAAACCAGCAACTTTGTGGTGATGAGATTGAGATTGAGATTGACATTGATTCATTTAATCATGACGTGATTCTTCAGTTGAAGAAGCTTCTGAATGAACATATGGATTATTTGAAATCTAGTACCAATCAGAAGAAAGAAGACCATTTTACAATAGAGATACCGAATGGGTCAGGTGTGAGTAATTCGTCCATACTCCCACCTTGCAAAGGTAGAAACAAATTTTTTTTTTTAGTTCTTATTTTTATTATGATTTATTCAATTATTTTATGAATGTTGGATTATTCCAGTTAATGAACCTGATGAGGAGGATGTAGATATTGGTGGGAATGATCCTCCCATGATCACCTATCCACCAATTGAAATAGAAAAGGAAAAAGATGTAAGAAATGGAAGATTTAGTAGCGGCTCAAGTAGTTCCAGTAGTGGTGGGTCAAGTTCATCTTCCAGCGGTTCGTTTCCTAACCCTAACTCTAAACTCAATACTTTGTGTTTTGAGTTTTTTTTTAAACTTTTAGTTTATCTTATGGATTGGTATATTATTACATTTTAAATATAATATTTGACTAATGAATATAATAACATTATTTTAATTCTCCTAGTTATAAATTCTTAATATTTTGTTTTAACCCTAGTTGCATCATTTCTAAATAACAAATGTTTCCTCAGGAAACTTACTTCCTGAGGTATTTTTTACAACATTGGTCGAAATTTGATCATCTCTCTAAGCAATATTTTAAATATCTCAATATGTGGTGTGCCAGTTACCAGTGCGGGCATTGTCTGCATATAGAAATACTTATAATTTTTTAAAATATACAATTATATGTATAAATTATAAACTTTTCATTCAGATTTTATAGTCATATAATATCGTAAATACAAATGTAGCGTTTTTAATGATTGCTGGAGACTTCGTCGAAGCATTATGAGAATTTTACAGAGAAAATGATGGTGGGAAGAATTGGCAATAAAGGAAACACTATAGGGCACTATTTTTTATTTGCTGCACTCGGTAGGATTCAAATATTAATTTTTTTAAATATAAAATGCTGTTGGGTAGGATATAATCTTAAGGGAGGATGTGCCAGTCATGAAGAGACAACAAGTTCTGGTCAGGGACTCTTCCATATTGTCCAAGTGGGTCAGTGATGGGTACAACAAAGAAGAGCCCAAAATGACATTATAGTTGCACAGGTCAATGACTCTATTATGTGGAAAGCAATGCTAAGAAATGTAGGGGATTGGAATCTATGATGGAATGCAATGTTGACCACTTTCTTAGGTGACAGGAACTGGTACTGGAGGCAGATTTCAGGATCTTGTTAGCTCTATTCATCCCTACGGGGCAAAATAATTTATTTGCCAATGGAATATGGTCCAGAAAGTTTTCCAAGTTTATCATTCTGTTTTGGGTGCTAAGATGGGGATTCCTGGATTCATTTTCTCTCAAGGTCTGGGGAATACCTACACTAGATTGCTATGTATGTATTGTGGGGATTCGGATTATCCGGATATTGTCTGGATTCAGATTTGGATACCAGGGTATCAGAGCCGAATCCGTCCGATATACATGCCTACATGTATGGGCAATAATCTCTTAGAAGTACAAGCTTTTACCACTTAGAGGAATCAAGCCTAGAGGTTATTACTATAATACTGGTGGTAATAAACTGTTAAGGATTTGGTTACTCTGTTGTATATATTTTATTTCCTGTTGTTCTGGCCTCTGGGCAGGATCTACTTCATTTCTAATGAAAATTTGCCTTTTATATATAAAAAAAAGAACGTGCCAGTGCATTTTCCTTTAATAGTTAGCCCACATCCATGCAAATGCTTGCATAATGGGTGGTATATTAAACCGTGTTTTTAAAGTTTATTTGAAGTGATAAGTTCTGAAAGCCGTTGTATTTTTTTGCAGATTCAGATTCAGCCAGCT
The DNA here is from genome assembly GCA_001185155.1 of Zostera marina. NCBI lineage: Eukaryota > Viridiplantae > Streptophyta > Magnoliopsida > Alismatales > Zosteraceae > Zostera > Zostera marina. Next base: position 63,840 of record LFYR01001188.1, on the reverse strand, counting down.
CTTCTGACAGTGAATCAGAAAATGCAAATGATCTTCCCACTGCATGTCCTGACATGGTACATATTTAAAGAAAAAAAAAATGAAAATTACATATCTAAATTTTACAACTATATGAGTGATTTGAGCAGAGTAAGGTCTGAAAATGGGGTGATTTCTACCAACTATTATAAGGATATACAAAAATACCCTTATAATATCACTAATAAACTCCAACCCTACTTCATTGCATATTGCATTTGATCGATATTTCGAGCATTCAAGTTGTATTGGCTGTCTCGATTAGTTGATTTTATTGTTTTAATAATGGTAGCTATTTTTTCTCATAGATTAAAAAGCGACGCTTAAAAAGCTTAAAGCGGAAAAGCGCTCCTGGAGGAGCGCTTTCCAAATCGCTTTTTTTAAGCGGGCGAGTGGGTTGGGTTGGGTCGGGTTAGTGGGTTTCTGCCCATCACCGAGTAGTAGAAGCTTGGAGAAGGGAGGAGGAGAAGGATTTGTAAGCTGCTGGAAGTTTGTAGAAGCAAACTCTTCAAACAGATTTCTTCCTCTTTTATAGCTGCTGGAAGTTTCTCATGGTCCAGCATCTGTCTGGCCAGGTGTCTTCCCAAATTAGACACCTGGTTGGTTTGTCTTCCCAAATTAGACATATATAAATGTTTACGTATAATATAAGTTATATTACACCTATAAATATTACATGTTTACTGTAATAAATGCATAATTTAAAAAGCTATAAAGCGCTCAGCTTTTTCAGTTTGCGCCTTTTCAGCTTTGAGCGCTTTAGCGCGCTGAAAAAGCGATAATGGCATTTTGGTAAATAAATGTAATTTTTTAGAAAATTGCATATATACCCCTGTTTATAATTCGGCAAACTTATTTAAAAATGTTCTGAAATCAGGCTACATGTTCCTATAGGGCATGACATTGAAAATCCAAAAAAAAAAAAATCGAGGATGGCCGGAATCCGGCAAAACAGGCCGGATTCCGGCAAAACAGGCCTGTTGAGTATCCGGAATCCGGCCTGTTTTGCCGGAATCCGGCCATCTTTTTTCCCCTTTTCAGACGGTCTGAAGGTAGAGAAATTGATGGAAAAGTTGAGGACATTCATACCAATAGTAGGGTTGAAGAACGGAGGGAAAAAACGAGGTCAGGCGGCGGCTCTAGGGTTTTGGAAGACAAAAAGTGAGAGTGATAAAAAGAAATTAGGGTTTTATTAGAAGGGTATTGAGTTTATATAGTTAGATAGAAATGAAGGGGTAAGAAGGGAAATTAAACGAGTTTAAGTTATTTCATATGGGCAGTGGGTTGCCCCAACCCAATAACCTAACCCGACCCGACCCGATAACCCGACTAGAAAAAGCGATTGAGAAAGCGCTCCTAGAGGAGCGCTTTGTCGCTTAAAGCTAAAAAAGCGACGCTTAAAGCGTCGCTTTTTAAACTATGAATAAATGTTATATTACACCTATAAATATTTATAACAGGGGTATATATTTGAAAAAAATATATTTATAGGATTTGAAAAAAAATAATACAGGGATATATATGCAATTTTCTAAAAAATTGCATATATTTATGCGCGCTTAAAGCTAAAAAAGCGCTAATTGGAAATTGTGAGCGCTTTTTCTAATTCGAAACTATGTTTTTTCTTATGAGTATCGCTCTCTTTTTGTATTTATATCCTATCTTCTTTTGATGAACTGCAGGAAAATATTCAACATGTTGCCTCTCCTAATCACGTTAATAGTGAATTTTTAAATCCAAATGATGTCAAAAGTGAGTTAGTTTGTATAAAAATTTCACCTTGAATTTGTCTGTTGTTATAATATGTAAACTTTAACACTCAACCAAGAGCTTTTATCCTTCATTTCATTGCTTGGTTTTTATCATTAGTGTTTTTTTATCATTGTATCGATGTGTATTCCGTATTTTGATATGCTATGTGTTTTTTATGACGAAACAGATCAGTTTGAGCTAAAGATTCAGTCTGAAGCTACCTTGCTTTCAGATGACGTAGGTCAACAAGTGGGTAAGTAAAGTATATCACACCTATTACGATGATGGCATTTCTAGCATGTTTCTTTGGGCTGGTAATTGGATGGTTAAATGTTTTAGACTTATCACTTTCTCTCCTATACTAGTTTTGGGGGAGAATGGTCTGTCTGACAGGCAAGTCTCTCCTGAGAAGCTCATTCGTGCAGCTTTGTTGAAGAATCGCTTTGCTGACACAATACTTAAATTTCGAGAACCATTCGACAAGGTTTGTTCATTTATTTGTACCCAAACTAGTGCCTTTACCATTGTCAATGTGTTGTTTAATGTGTGTTTTTAGGTTGAAAATGGTGACCCTGAAAAATTAAGAAGTGAGAAAGAAGAATATGAAAAGCAGAAAAAAAGAGGTATTAAATAACTGTCTTCCCTATTTTTTAAACAACTCATCGACTCCATTTTTCACTTAGACAAAGCCCGAATACAAGCAGAAGCCAAAGCTGCAGAAGAGGCTTGTCGGCAGTCAGAAGCCGCTATGGCTGCTGAAGCCAAGAAAAAACGAGAAGCCGAGAGAAAAGCTGCCCGGCAGGCGGTCCTTAGGGTATGTACGTAGCAGTCTTATCATTGGAGTTTAGTTTTATCATCTAGTGATTTCTTCTAAATTGATATGCAGGTAGAAAAGACTGTAGAGATCAATGGATGCAGTGAATTTCTGAATGATCTTGACATTCTTCGAACTGCTTCTGCTCCGGGTGATGAGCACCGACTAACAGCAGGTTCTATTAATGACACCAGCCTTGAACACTCCCCAGATTGCATTGGTGGTGGATTCATGCTTGGAGGAAATAACCCTTTGGAACAGCTTGGGTTGTATATTAAAGAATATGACGAAGATGAAGAGGAAAATGAAAATGTTGATGTTGCCATTGGGGTTAGAGCTGATCCATCCAACAACAGCCATAGCCGCCACATCATGAACAACAACAACAATGGGATCGACAGAAATGGAGAGAACAATAACAGCAGCAGTAGCAACAACAGTAGTAATGGTGCTGGTGGTGAAGTTGATGGGTAAAATGTTATGTTGTGTTCACAAATTGAACCAACGGGTTTTGAGCCAAGGGTTTTTCCAATGTGACATAAATACAGAGGCAATCCAAAAAATCTGGCAGCAAAAGAAGATGGTGCTATACTGCAGGCTATGGTTACGTGAATGAATGATGGAAGAAATTTGAGTTGCTGTGGTGTTGTCAGTTGACTCAGCTATATATGCATGCGTCGTCTTGTTTGAAGCTGGAAATCGGAGATGAGAGCATTGTGTAGATTGATGTTTTGTTGATATAAAATTTTTGGGTCTCCTTTGTCTTTCTTGACATGACAACAGTTGACACACTCTTTCTCCCATACACAGAAGAATTGTACAAATTAAAATTGATGATACATGAAAAGTCTATTTTGACTGCCCCTCCCCTCTCTTTAGTTTTAATTGATTCAAGTGATGGGGATTTTGAGATGAGTAAATTTAGTTTTATTTGTGTAGTTTATTATTAGATAGATTAATTAGGTTGTTTGTCTCTCTGGATTTGAATATATGTGGAGTTGGAAAATGTATTACATAGATAGAATTCATATATGCAAACTGCAATAAGCAGCAGTATAGACAGGAAGAAGCACACACTAGTTTACAACTGCTATTCCTATAGCTACTAGCTAGCAGCAGAGGAAGGAAGGATGGATGGATTAGAAGAAGATGGCAATTTGAATATATAATAAAAAGAGAGTTATGATTGATTGATTGAGGAACTAAGAATAAAACTTGTAGGTGCTTGCATCGATTATGATCTGCCTTAATCCACCGATTGGCGATAGAACCATTAACAGTACTCCAAGGATGATACAAATCTGGAGTGCAGAATGAAGAGAATCAGTAAATATGAATGAATGAATTAGTTGGAAAAGGAGAATGAAATTAATTGTTACCCAATTTGTAATCCATGAGAAACTGAATCGTTTGGGTTTATAGAGTGCAAGCCACATCACACATGGCAACTGATTTAGGAAAAATAAATCATCAATTTAACCAAAATATTAATTTGGATAAGATATAACGACGACTTAACTAAAAGTACTTACAAAGTAGGTTGTGGGCGCGAATGCGAAACCGCCGAAGAAGCCTAGAAGTCCTCCGAAGAATGGAAATGTCATACCAATAAACATCGTTAACGCTGTATCATACACAACAACTCGATTAGTTCAGTTGATCACAATAATGACGAAGATGAAAAGAAAAAAGTGAATTAATTACCAACGTATGTGCTTCTTGCAATTAAGCGAAGGATTATTCCAGGAGGTAATTTCATCTTCTTAACCAACACCGTCTCGATCATGTCAAAAACCGGCATTGCGTATATCTACGCGCAAACTCAAAAATTAAATAAATAAATAAATAAATTGAAATGATGACGTGGAGGTGTTTGAAGATGACGTGGTACCTGATAGCTTCCGATGACGTGGATGACGACCATCATATTAGCCATGGCGATCAACCAACGTGGCTTTGAAAGAGTGAGGAGTATGTTATCATCCACTCCGTTCCCGAAAGCCCAATAACCGACGAGAGCGACGGGGAAGTAACAGAGAGCCACCACAATGTATGCGAAGATCACACCTTTCCACATCGGCTTCTTCGAAGGTTTCTCCGGCGTCGAAGGTATGGTGGCTTGAATTTCGAGAACAACATTATGGCCGGCGTAAGCAAATGCGACATCACCCAATGCGCTGAAGAATCCGAAAACTTTCCCGACGGTCGTAGACGCTCTGTATCCGTAGTCCACGTCTGGAACTCTCCCCTTGTCTACCGACGCACCCCAAGCTATGGTGGAGTAACTCAAAGACATGACGGCGGCGGCTAAAGACACGCCGGAGATTGAGTTGAAATCCGGGAGTTGGGAGAGGACGAAGTGGACTGATGCGAATATCATTATGAAGTATGTTTGTTTGATTTGCTTGCAATCCGGACAAACGGAATCGTGGAATTTCTTCAATGATTTACCGCCGGTGACCATATACACGATGTTCACACCTACTTCGACGATGAGTTGCTGTGGGACGACGATCCATAGTCCTAGCTTCTCCCCAAAAGCGTGCTGTCCGAGCTCGTGGTACCGATCGAAGCGTTTTCCGGGCACCATCTCGTGCATCTCAACCATCTGCCAGAGTGTGTAGAGTGTTACCACCCATGATATCACCAGAACCGCAATCCCCGGCCCCCTGAATATCCCATCAATCCATCCATCAAACAATCAAATCAAATCAAGCAGAAATTGATTAATTAATTAATCACACGTACCATCCAAGCTGGGACATGGCATAAGGAAGACTGAGCACGCCGGCGCCGACCATGGCTGTCACGTTGTGAAAAGCCGAGTACCACCATTTTGCCTTACGGTTGCCGGTTATCGGTAGCCAATCGTCGATGGCTTTCTGCTCCTTGCTCTGCAATTCGTATTGTTTGAATTATATAATTACTTACTTACAATACAGTAACACATAGATATATAACCTACCTACTACATACCGTGGTGGTTGGTGCCGGTGCCGGTGCCGGAGGAGGAAGGTCAGAGGTTGCCATGACGGAGGAGAAAACTCAGATTTGTGGATGCGAAAATAGAGGAAGGGAGTTGCAGGTTTAAATAGAGAAATTGATTGGAGTTAATAATCGTTGAATTAAAGTCACTATCGTTTATTAAAATTTGTTGACTTAACTTCATTACATTCAAATCTATGAAACTTGGAGGAAACAAACTACACTTTTTTTATTTTATCGAAACTGTAATTTCGAGAGATGGGATCTTTGCCAACAAGCGTTAGTATGAAATTCTGATATCAATCATATATTTGAGATCTTTGTCAATAAACGTTATCCTTATTGTATTAGATTCTGGTATTAATCATATATTCTTTCTGAATATATATGTGAGATCTTTGTCAACAAATGTTATCTTTAATGTATGAGATTCTGATATCAATCTCATATATATATATTCTTTCTGAATATATGAGATCTTTGTCAACAAACGTTATCTTTAATGTATTAAATTCTGGTATCAATCTCATATATTCTTTCTGAATATATATGTGAGATCTTTGTCAACGAACGTTATCCTTAATGTATGAGATTCTGGTATCATCTCATATATTTTTTCTGAATATATTAGATTTTTGTCAACAAACGTTATTTTTAATGTATGAGATTTCGATATCAATCATATATTTTTTTCTGAATATGTGAGATTTTAGCTAACAAGCGTTATCGTTAATATATGAGATCTCGGTATCAATCATATATTCTTTCTGAATATATATGTGAGATCTTTGTCAACGAACGTTATCCTTAATGTATGAGATCTCTGTATCAATCATATATTCTTTTTGAATATATGAGATCTTTGTCAACAACCGTTATCCTTAATAGAAAGTTCATAATTCTAATTTCGTGGTGTAAGTAATTTTCGAATGAGTTCTAACCATTAAATAAGTTCTAACAAAGAAATCAAAATGATTAAAAAAATAGAATAAAATTTCAATAGTGTTCAAGTCTGTCCAAAACATTAAAAAATATTATAATTAAAGGACAATTTAGATGACTCTGCACAATATCCAATGGTTCAGATAATGTGAGCGTTTTTGAACTCACTCTATACTGAACTTCCTAAAAAAAGCTGTAAAAATATAACGCAAACTGTCATTAATAAACCTTGAGATAAGTCATATATAAGTAAATAAAAATTAAAGTGGATATATTGAAATTCAAATGGACTAAAATAATAAAATAAATTATATTACGTTGAAACACGCGTTGTGCATCGATGCATGTGCATAATAGCATAATTGGACTAAAGATGGAATCGCATGTGCGCCTCCATCTGACTTTTCTTAAATCAATCATCCATGTTCTTTAATTAATTAATTAATCACCCAATCTCATTTCAAACAATTAAACCTCATCTAATTTAATATATATATTTTTAAGATTTTACCAGACATGCAAGAGTTTAAAGTTAAAACATTAAAATCAATTTATTCATTTACTTGTCAAGTTGTCATGGATTTCATTGTCCATTCAAACATCAAAATTTATTCCTTTTTATATTTTTTACTAAACCCTAATTATTTATCGATAATTTTATCTTAAGCTTAGGGGCAAAGTCATGGAGTTATTTTTTTTTATAACTGAAGGTATCTTTTTACAAATACAAAGATTGAAAGACTCAATCTATCATAATCAAATAATATATCATCCATTATATCGTAATGAAAACAACGAAACTAAGATTGACTGCTTGTTATGTTTACAATCCGAGGAGTAGGAATAATAATAATTGAAATTTCATGTTTTTAGGAGAATAGATCCGATTTGTTGCTTAAACGTATATATTTTGTATAAAGAAAGATTCATAATAATAGGAATGAACAATTTGAATTCAAACTCTTATTTGGATTTTCATGGATGGATTTTGGGTTATTCCAATAAATTTCAACTTCTAAATATAGCGATTTCTTATGATCACGACCTTAATGGGTTATCATTAGTTACCAATTTTCTGTCCAAGAATCAATCCTGGCCACCAGAAGTTTGAACAGATCAAACAATGGAGGTTCAATTGTCAGGATATTCAACAGTTATCTAACAGTTAGTCAATAAAGGAATTGATGATTACGATTAATGAAAATGATATATTCAAAGAAATATTAACTCAACTGTAACTATTAAGATTTCTAGGAGTTTATCTAGTTATAATTCTCCGCGTGAAAAAGGAAAATGACATTTCTACTTTTTTTTTTTTCCTTTTCTTCTGAAAATCATAACATCATCTTTGTTGACTTGTTTTTTCATCAATAAATTGTATATTAAAGTGATTAATGTCTATTCAATTGTTTGTTTTCTTCTTCAGCTCTAATGGGAACAAATGAATCTACAGTTGACTATTTTGGAATCAAATTTATATTTTTAAACCAAAAAAATAAATCGGATTTCAAATTTTCAATGTCATCAATTTTTATTCTTTATATAAGTCAAAATGTTCAAGCTTGAAAAGAAGTCAACGTCGTTTAAAATTCAAATTAAAATAATGCATAAAAGTCAACAAACAAAAAGCAGCAATGGCGACTGTTAATTTGGATTTAGTTTGCCAAAAAAAACTGTACAAACCGATTTCTAATATTTTCGTCTTTTTGTTTCGTCCACATAAAATTTTGTCCGACTTGTTTTGCTTTGCCAACATTGCCGACCATCATGTTTCACGTTTTCACTTAGACAAACCAATCATCAATGTATACACCGATACACCTCATTTACAAGGTTGGTCCATTTTTTCCTTCCGTCCATAAAACCTAAGTCCTACCCCACAACTTTACCGGTTGCGCATCATCGCCAACCTCACCTAACCAAAATACCACTCTCATGTCGTTAATTGTAGGAGAATGATATCTACCACTCTCATGTGGTTAATTATAGGAGAATGATATCTACCACTCTCATGTGGTTAATTGTAGAAGAATGATATCTACCACTCTCATATGGGTCGAGTCTTCACATATGGACTGGGTAAGATGTAACCCAGTAGAAGCCCAGTCCAGTAGGAAAATGTATAAATACCCCCAGGGGTCGATTGTAACAAGGGAGAACAAAAGGGGTGTATAGGTTTAATACTAATTAATCATCAGTGGTGAACCTGAGTGAAATTGATTCAGAGCAGCCGGAGTGGATTAACCAGACGGAAGAAAACCTAGAAATCACGGCGACAGCAGACGTGAGTCAACCCCTGCCGGTTGGTCGTGAAAACTAGCCGCTGCCTATCGCACAAGAAAATCACAGTCCGGTCAGAACAATTTATGAAGATACCAGGGTAGAACTTTGCACTCCTCGGCAACAAGCGGGGAATGATGAGACATGCCTGATTACGTCAGTCACTCCTAACAACGCCCTTCAAACAAGGAATAGGGTTCCGTCGCTATATGCCGGACCCCCGGAAAGACTTCCACGGTGCGGAGCACGTGTCTACGTCAAGAGCCTAAGTCAACACTTGGGATTCGCCGACTGGGACTACCAAGTCGCCGACTCGATCCAAGGGTGAATCGCCGATTCCGGTCAGGGATCTCGGGTCTGGTAGACCGAGGACTTGACCTCCAAGGAATCAGCGACTTCACTCCTGGATCGGCGACTCCCACACCTGAGTCGCCGACTCCCAGCCGTTACGCGGGCGGGCCCACACCATTATGACACCCTTCAATAGGGCACCATAATGGGGTGGGCCCCACTCCATTGAATGGAAACGCCTCTAGGACCCTATAAAAGGGGTCCTAGGGGTGTCCTCCATTCACAACTCATTCTTTTGGCTCACACTCCACACTAGAGCAACCAAGGAGCCCGAATCGCCTACTCCCAAGTGAGTCGCCGATTCCCCTCCTCTTCTGTAGGTGTTTGACGTAGAACGCGCGTCGTGGACTCCACAGCCTCCGGCTCATCTCGCCACCCCGCGAGCCCACTAGTAGCAGATTCCGTGCTTCATCAGCTGGCGCCGTCTGTGGGACTATCGAACCACGATATCCCGTCGTAATCGCGAAATTTTCTTCACAAAGCTTAGCTCGATTCCCTTAGGGTGAGTCGCTAACTTTGTGTCAAGGAATCTCCGATTCACACAGGCAATCGCCGATTCCACCTAGGGAGTCGCCGATTGTGGGTTATTCTGCTAGCTAAGAGTGCTGTCCACGGCCAGACTCGAAAGAAGAGCTACCTAAAGCAGTTACCGATTCCACTAGTGTCAGTCGCCGATTCCACCTTTGTGAATCGCCGACTCCCAAGTGAATCGCCGACTCCACTTGGTTCTTTCTCTCGGGTTAGTTCTAGCAAGCACTTGCGCTCTAGTTGGAACACGCTTTTGTCTACAATGACTTCTGAAAGGCAAAAGCACGACTATCATCTGAGGGCCAAAGGCAAGTCCTCAATGGTAGCTGACAGGGCCCAGACTGACCCTCCTCAAGAAAACAGGCAAGAAAGGCCTGAGGAGCCTCAAGCCAGTCTGCGCCCTCAAACATCCATTCCTCCCGCTTTAGAAGAGAGGTTGACCAAATTCATGGATAACATGGAACAAAGGGTCAACAACCTCGAGAAAGCGAGGAGTCAGAGGACCATTGCCCGCGAAGGAGCGGGTGAATCGGCCTCTCATAATTCTCCATCTGGGGAGAAAAAGAAGGATGGTCCACAACCTTCAAAATCAAGGGTTGGACCTAGTAAGAGTCACACTGAAAAGACTCTTACAACTCGGTTTGTGGAAAACCTTCGTCGGAAGCTGGCAAGCAACCCAGCTGCCAGCGGTCCGATGGAATTTCTGAGGATCAAAAGTGCTCCTTTTCGAGAGGACCTTTTGAAGGTATCCTTTCCACAAACCTGGCGGGTACCAAGGATAGAAGCGTACGATGGTTCGGGTGATCCAAGAGATCACATCAACCTCTACCTTAGTGTCTTGGAACCGCAAACCACCGATAACGCACTGTTGTGCCGGGCATTCCCTGGCACTCTCAAGGGCAGTGCCTATCGGTGGTTCTCTGGTCTGCCAGCTGGGTCAATCTCCAGCTTTACGGACCTCTCATCCAAATTCATCGCCCAACATGTGGGGATGATTAGGATCAAACACAGTGCCAACGCACTGCTGGCACTACGACAGAACAAGCTGTCGTTAAGGGATTACACTATCAAGTTCACTTCAATGATGATAGAAGTGAGCGATTTAATCCCAAGTCTGGCCATAGCGGGATACACAAATGGGCTTGTACCCTACTCCCCTCTGGCCCAGCATCTTACTCTCCATAAGGTGGAGACTCTACCTGACCTCTTCCAGCAAGCCCAATCGTTCATTGAGGTGGAAGAGCAGAATAAGAACAAGCTGGTGGAACTTGAGTCCACTAGCTTCAAAAAGCCAAAGTTCGAGAAAAAGAGCTACGGCGGAAAAAGTAGTTTCCGAGGCTCTTCGAACAAGTACACTGACAATGCGGCTAGTTCCTACAAAAAGGAATGGAAGCCCAAGCATGACAACAAAGTGTACCAAACAACCACCAAACAGTCGCCAAAGGGTCCATCCCAACCATGGAAGGAGTGGACCCCTCTGACAATCAATAAAGGCGAACTGTTTGAGAAACTCAAAAGTCGGGCAGATCTACCTCCTGCCCGTACTCTGGACCCTGCAACCAAAAGTAGTCGCAAAAAGGGTGGAAGGTTCTGTAAATTTCACAAGGACCACAGCCACCTCACCGACCACTGCAGGGAGTTCTCGATCTACGTCGAACAACTGGTCTCAAAGGGTGAACTTGGCAACTTCGTCAAGGGATCCCGAGGACGACACGGTTGTAAACCTGACCCGAAAGGGAAGCGTCCACGCTCTCCTTCGTCGGACAGCGACAGTAGCGAGGATCGCCAACGGAAAACCATCAATATGATATTTGGTGGTGGATTCGTTGGTCAAAACAGAGGTTACTCCCGGAAGGTGCTGATGTCACAATCTACACCTCGCGACAATGGGAAAAGGGCTCGGGAAGAGAAGTCTACTTGCTTCTCCGAAGAGGACCTCGATGATGTCCTGCTACCCCACGAGGATCCACTCGTGATCCAAGCAGACATCGGTCCAACTTCCTGTGTCGAGAGGATGATTGTCGATAGCGGCAGTTTCGCGGACATCCTCTACATGGACACCTTCACCAAAATGGGCCTTAAGAAGGAGGATCTGTCTCCTTGCAAGGAAGCCATTTACGGGTTTACTAACGTCGCCGCCCCAGTGGCCGGCGTTATTGACCTGAAGGTCTCCATCGGATCCCGAAAGGGAAGGGTTAGTCGAACATGTCATTTTATAGTGGTTGAGGTAGAATCCACTTTTCACGGCATCTTTGGACGACCCTTCATCCACGGGATCAAAGCTGTCCCGTCTTCTTATCACCAATGCATACGATACTCAATCAACGGGATCATTGCAACTGTCAAAGGATCACAAAAAGATTCTAGGCAAGGGTATAAGAAGGCAACTCAGCTGGTTAAACTAAACAGTATGCTCGTCCACACCTCACCTGACAACGGGGAAAGGGAAAAATTACAACCCGTCGATGTGACTGAAGTATACCAGCTGAAGGGGGGGCACGTGGCATTAGGGAAAGGGTTAGATCCCGACCTAAGGGCCAAGCTTGTGACTGTCCTGGAGGAGCACCAGGACAGGTTCGTTTGGGAGGGTGAGGCTCCGACACAGATTGCGCGTCAAATCGTGACGCACAAACTTAATGTCGACCCATCTATCCCATCTCGTCGCCAAAAGCGTCGAGTGCTCACCTCTGACAGGCGGGAGGCCGCCAGCGAAGAGATATCGAAATTTCTGAATGCCGGGCACATTCGAGAAGTTCGATATCCAACTTGGTTGGCCAACCCCGTTCTCGTCAAGAAACCCAATGGCAAGTGGCGCATGTGCATTGATTTCACAGATCTCAATAAAGCATGCCCCAAGGATAGTTACCCGCTCCCATCCATCGACGAGTTAGTCGACGGAGCATCTGGTAACGAACTCCTCTCCATGATGGATGCCCACTCAGGATATAACCAAATCCTGATGCATGAGCCTGATGAAGAGAAAACATCTTTCATCACGGACTCAGGGACATTCTGTTATCGAGTAATGCCATTCGGTCTAAGGAATGCTGGAGCTACATTCCAACGCTTAATGGACAAAGTTTTCGTGGACCAGATCGGGCGTAATGTTTCCGCTTATGTTGATGACATCTTGGTCAAATCAACAAGCGTCGAAAAATACCCTGAGGATCTGAGAGAATCCCTTAGGACACCAAAGCAATACGGAATGAAGCTTAATCCAAATAAGTGTTCCTTCGGAATCAAGGAAGGGAAGTTCCTTGGTTTCTACGTAGGTCAGCACGGGATTAAACCAAATCCCGACAAAATCCAAGCGATACTCGATATGGAAGCCCCCCGCACAATTAGAGAAGTACAAAGGTTGAACGGGCGAATCAATGCACTCAGTCGTTTCATATCGCAAACGGCTGACAAATGCAAACCGTTCTTCCAACTACTAAAAACTGCGGCTAAGGGTAGTATCACTTGGACACCGGAATGCGAGGAGGCTTTTACCAAGTTAAAAGCACACATGTCCTCGCTTCCAATGCTGACCTCACCCAGGGATGGGGAAGATCTGTACTTATACATAGCAGCCTCAGAAGAGGCCGTAAGTGCAGTCCTTATCGCACAAAGAGGAACAAGTCCCCATCTACTATCACTCGAGGCGACTACAAAGAGCAGAGATACGATACTCTCCGATTGAGAAAATCGTATACGCTGTAATCCATGCTTGTCGTCGCTTTCGAGCGTATTTCTTAGCGCACACGATTGTAGTACTTACATCGTGTCCCCTACGTCGTCTACTCCACAAGCCAGACATATCGGGTAGGTTAACTAAATGGGCAATTGAGCTCAGTGATTTCGATTTGGATTTCCGACCAGCCACTGCCATCAAGAGGCAAGCTGTGGCAGATTTCATGGTTGAACTCACACCATCGAACCTAGCCCAACCATGGACTGTGGAAGTAGACGGGTCGAGTTGCAGCACAGGTTCAGGTATCGGAGTGAAAATCCATAGTCCAGATGGAAAAAACTATGAACACTCGATACGGCTCCACTTCCCGGCATCAAACAATGTCGCGGAATACGAAGCAGCCATTCATGGCCTAAAACTGTTGCGAACTCTCGGCGCTGAGAAAGTCACGCTTCGCACTGACTCCCAGCTCGTGGCTCGGCAAACCACGAGTGAGTTCGCCTGCAAAGAACCACAAATTACAAAATATGTGGAAACCATGGTAGAACTCACCAAGCAATTCGCTGAGTTTAAAATCGAGCAAATTCCTCGAACTCAGAACACACCAGCCGATGCTTTAGCAAGGCTAGCATCGGCCTGGGAGGGAGGCCAGCGTGAAATACTGGTGGACTCTGTACTCCAGCCCTCGTGCCAGGTATTGAATGTCACATCCGACCCCTCAGAGGATTGGAGACAACCAATACTGGCATTCATTCAAAGTGGTGTACTTCCAGACAATAGGAGTGATGCCAAAAAGTTACAACACAAAGCAGTCAAGTACTGCGAAGTCGGAGGGGTACTTTATAAAAAGTCCTTCGACAGCCCGTTGTTACGTTGTTTGGCCAAACCCGATACTGACAAGGTCATTAAGGAAGTACACGAAGGCTCGTGCGGACTCCATGAGGGAGGAAGAGCACTAGCCTTCAAAATCATACGGCTGGGGTATTATTGGCCCACATTACGGTTAGAAGCTCGCACTTACGTCCGCAAGTGCCAAGCGTGTCAGTTGCATAGCCCGATGCAACAAAAACCATCCGCGGACATGACTCCCATCCTGAGCTCGATATCATTTGCAAGGTGGGGACTGGACATCGTAGGACCATTCCCACCTTCAACGTCCCAAGCTCGATTCATTTTCGTGGCAGTTGATTATTTCACAAAATGGGTCGAGGCTCAGGCTGTAGCAAAAATCACTCAAAATGCGGCAGTCAAATTCGTATATCGCTCCATAGTGTGCCGATTCGGAGTTCCCCAACACATTGTCACAGACAATGGTACCCAATTCACAAGGGGGAAATTTTCGAGAATGTGCGAGGACCTGGGCACAAAACTTCACTTTGCTTTCGTTTACCGACCACAGGCAAACGGACAAGTGGAGGTGACCAACAAGGCCATCGTACAAGGCCTCAAAAAGAAAATCGAATCGGCAAAGGGGGCCTGGGCAGATAAGTTGTGCGAAATCCTATGGGCATATCGCACAACTAGTAAAAATCCCACGGGAAACACCCCCTTCGCTATGACATATGGAGTAGAGGCTGTCGTACCAATCGAGATGAGCATACCAACGTACAGGATCTCGAAGTACGACGAGCAAAACAATGACCAAAACCTAGCTACAGAGCTAGAGTTGAGGGATGAAACCCGCGACGAGGCAGACCTGCGGAATGAATCGTACAAGGCCAGCGTATCACGATACCACAATCGCCAAGTACGTAAAAAAGTATTTCTGCCGGGATCCCTCGTTACGCGGAAGGCTAGTATCACCGAAAGGAATAGACCAAGGAATAAGTTGTCATCCAACTTCGAGGGTCCATACATCGTCGATGAAGAGATAAGGCCAGAAACTTATCGCTTACGACGACAGGATGGAACAATGGTTCCAAACACTTGGCATGCTGACAACATGCAGCAATACTACGCTTAGTATTGGCCCTCCCCTTCCTTCGGTCCTTTCGATGTATAGCAAAATAAAATAGTTAGATTTTATTTCAAACACTTGTTTTTCCTCTTTTTTAGTAATAAAAAGTTAAAATTTTTAAGTTCCTAGATATTTACGACTTTACCCTTGATAGATCAAAATTGTTTCTTCGCTATGGCCTTAACAATTCAACTTTATCTTGTCGCTATGGCCTCGATGAATAAATCACTCTGTCGCTTTGGCCAGAGGTGAACTTAAAGGGTATGAGTCTTAGGAACACATAAAACCCTAGATATCTTTGCATCATTCGCAATTAGGGTTTCAAAACTAATCTATTTTGTCGCTATGGCCTCAATAGACTAGAAATCGTTTTGTTGCTACGGCCTTAACGATCCGACCTCATCTTGTCGCTATGGCCTCGACGAAGGTAAACAATCACTCCGTCGCTACGGCCGGAGAAAAACTACAACTCTAGAGTCTTAGGGTTGATCGTATCTTTTTATTGTTATCCTTCGATATATTTGTTGTTTTTAAATTTGTTAATCGATATTGCGACTTGCTATTAGTTGTGAAGTTTAATTTATTTTTGCGAATTTAACCGTAGACTGAGCTACGATTCGTACGACCAAGTCTACGCCCAGAGTGGCTAGCGATAGGGTTAGTCTAATTTACGTCCAGAGCGGCTAAATTACGACTCGCGAATCTAGTTTAGGGTCTTAGTTACAATTCGAAAGAATAAAATAAATGAACAATTCAATAGAAAAGCAAAAACGATTAATTTCATTTAAATTTTTCAGATTATAAAAAAGATAACAAAAAGATTACAAAATAAAGTTCTTAGAAAATCTAATCTTGCGCAGCTTCGTCTTTCATCTTGTCGAGAGCCTTTTTATTCTTCTCGAGCTCCTCAGGATGCTGCTCTACCCACGCCATGATATCCGTGATGTAGTTCGGAGGTAGAGCAGGAAACACTGTCGGTCCGAAGAAGATAAGCTTTTGAAACTGGTCGGATTGGTAGCGTACGTCCTAATCCAACCCAGCAGCTTTCCCAGAGAGTGCGGCATTGTCATCTTAAAAAGTAAATCTAAAAATTAAAATGGATCTAAAGCCTAAAAGTTGCCAAAGACCTAAGCCTAAATGGTAAATATCTAATAAATAATAATCTATATTTAATATAATATAATAAAATATATTAAATAAATATAAAAATTTAAACAGGGGCGACCCGTGTGGATTTGGCTCTGCCACGAGACCCGTCTCGAAATATGACCGGCACAACGGGGCGGAATTTTGAAAACAAGGGAGAATATCTACCCGACCCTTACCTAAGGGTGTAAATGGGCCAAGTTCGACCCGACCCAGATCCGGGTTTGGGACTACTTTTAGGCCCATTAAAGGATTTGGACCAAGAGACCAGGGTCCATTCCAGACTCAGTCAGTTAGTAACCCCAAAGATTTAGCTTGAACCCCAAAGATTTATAATATATTATTAACTTAAGAATTAAATATAAATACACCAAAGATTTAGACTAATTAACTCTTATTTAACTTTGTTGTTACTGTTTCAACTTTCAACATTCAAGATGTCTTCAATATTATTTACTTAAAATGTTATTTTTATTTTATGTTTATTGATTTTACTAAAATTTTTATTAACTATTTTTGTATATTTATTGATATTTTTAGGTTAAAAATATCATATATTTGACTCGAACCAAACCCGGATTTTTTATAGGTCTAGTCCGGGTGGGTTCAGATATTTTCCTTCTGAATCCGGACCTGGAATAACTTTATGGGTCTGGATCCAAGCCAGTCAGCCCAGACCTGATCCATTTACACCCCTAGTTATTATATTTTACAAATATATAAAAAATTGAAGATGTTTCATAAATTTTATTATAATTATCTATACTTATAGCCTATAGGGTTTTTTTTTTTTATAAATTTAGTCAGGTTTCGATGAGCCGAGTTTGGCATGGGTGAGACCTGATCACCTGAACGAAAATGAATTGATTCGGACGGATCAAATCGGATGTGGCGGATGAAATAATCGACCCGACCCGAACTTGTATATGGAGGTTTGAATTAGATGGATGTTATGTTCAATAAGTTGGGTATAAGTTCAATAATCATCCAATTATTCCATAAAAAAAAAGACAAGACAAGATCGATAATCATGCATTACTTAATCAATTATCTAAACCGTGGCTATTTGCAGGTTGCAGGTCCAGGCGATACCGATGGCGGCGAACCATCATCTGGAAACGAAGCATCGCAAAAACCCCTCAGTATATCACCTTGTTCTGCATCGAAACCAATGGTTGTGAGCAAGCTAGGCCAGCACTGGTGTGTTAAAACACGTATGGCACGACAACAATCCATCCCCAGGTACGACTCCCCGTTTATAAAGAAGAGCACGATCTCATTTTTGCAGGATTTCATTTCAGCCAGTGCCATCCAACAGTCCCCAGATCCCCCATCAATGAAGCCGGGAAGCACTACCGGCAACTCTCTGGCCATAGACACAGCTGACAACCCCAACACCACCACTAATACCACCATCACCATCTTCAATTTCTGACCCATTGATGTAGAAAATGAACGAAAAAGTGTTGCAATGGATAGTAGAGTGCGTCTGTTTATATATACGAGAAGCATACGTTACTTTCTTCATTCATTCATTCATCACCACCATTAAAAACATTACATTACATTAAAGTACTGGTTTTATTTTATCGAACACGAAATTCTTGGCGCGATTCTCTCTATGATTACTTGCATTTGGACATGTGGAGAATAAGATCGATGACACGACAACTGTAACCCCACTCATTGTCGTACCAAGAAACTAACTTCACGAAATTGTTACTCAGAGCTATTCCCGCCTTGGCGTCGAAGATGCTAGACCTGCAGTCGCCGATGAAGTCCGTCGAGACCACGTCTTCTTCGGTATACCCCAGAATTCCTTTCATCTTCCCCTCCGACTCCTCCCTACCATTCATTCATTCATTCAATCAATCAATCAATATTTCTATTTTCGTAAGAATAAATAAATATATAGTTAGTTAGTTCTCACTTGACGGCGGATTTGATCTGATCGTAGGTAGCCGGTTTCCCGATCCTGACAGTGAGATCTACCACAGAGACATCGACAGTTGGGACTCGAAACGCCATGCCAGTAAGCTTGCCATTGAGAGCTGGTAGAACCTTGCCAACAGCCTTAGCAGCTCCAGTGCTGCTCGGAATGATGTTGAACCCAGCAGCTCTCCCACCTCTCCAGTCTTTACTGGATGGTCCGTCGACGGTTTTCTGGGTAGCTGTGACTGCATGCACAGTTGTCATCAAACCCTCGACGATCCCAAATCTGTCATTGATGACCTTGGCCAAGGGAGCAAGACAGTTGGTGGTGCAACTGGCGTTAGATACGATGTTGATGTTGGATTTGTATTCGTTCTCATTCACACCCATCACAAACATGGGAACATCTTTGCTAGGAGCAGAGATCACAACCTTCTTAGCTCCTCCTTTCAAATGTGCAGAAGCTTTTTCCATGTCAGTGAACACACCAGTGGATTCTATAACATACTCAGCACCACTCTTCCCCCATGGAATCTCTTCTGGGTTTCTTCATTTCATCGATTTTTAATCAGTTGAATCAATCAACTCAACATAAATATATTCATCATCTATATATACATACCTGCATCCAAACACACTCACCGGGCGAGTCCCGTAGAGAAGGGTTTTGGAATCCTTCACTTTCAGATCTTCATGCTTCCACTGTCCATGAACACTGTCGTACTTGAACATGTATGTCTGCAGGTAGATATAAATTGAAATCGATTAGATTAAGCAGCTGAAGTTAAATATATGCAGGAAATTAAGGAACCAATTAATTAACCATGTATTCAGGAGTGATGAAAGGATCATTCACGGCGACGATCTCAATATCGTCTCTGTGGAGAGCGACTCTTGCAACCAAACGTCCTATTCTTCCGAATCCATTGATTCCGATCTTGATCTTCCCATTACCTGCACCAAATTATAGAAACTCCGATCATACTTAAACACTATCGAGCAGAGAAGAAAGGGTTTCGTTTTGAGTTACCCATTGATTAGATCAGAGAAGCGCGATCGAATAGTTGGGTGGACGAGACGGTGGAGGAGACGGTGGGTATTTATTGTTGGGAGATATGGAATGGAGTTCATCTGGACCGTCGGTTTCTTAAAAACCATATCGAGATCGCACCGTCGATTTCAGGTTTTGTGGCGTCAAATTCGACGCGCCGCGTTTTCGGACAAGTGTTGTTTCATGCACCGACACGTGTGGATTACGTGTCAGCTGGTAGAAATTTAGACGACGCGTGGCATATTATGAATTTTATCGATAACAGAGTAAGTAAAATTAGGAGCATAATATTGAATATATTAAGGAGATTTATTAAATTAAATCTTAGTGATTTTGCTTGAGATTCCCCATATCCGTACTCGGATTTTTCTACCCGAAGTAGAAGATCCTCGGAACCAAAAGTCTTCGACGTCCAGTCAACTTGTTAAATCGTCGAGAGATCGACGATTTTGCTTATAGAGCGCCAGACTCGGCCTCGGCTCGTTAAAGAATTATTTAGGCTCAAGCTGGTTTGGCCGAGCTCGGACTCGGCTCGTTTTAAGAATTGTCTGCAGGCTCGGTCTCGAAGCTCGCGAGCTCAGTTTGAATTAAAAGAAATAATTATTTGAAGACATGAGAGATTGAACCTATAACCTCTCAAATACTAAACAGACATTTTACCAACTATATCGGCTCGTTAAACTAAACGAGCTTGAGGATTGGACTCGACTCGTTGGGCTCGTGAGCCCGAGTTTAAACGAGCCGGGCTTTATTTGACACCCTACTTGTGCGTAATAATGGCTGCCAAAAAGGTATCCGTCGCAGATGACGCCTCCTGAGGCCTTATAAAAGGGGACCCAGAGACATCTAAGGCATCAATTTCACACATTCCGGAACGACTTTTACGGAGCAAATCGACGATTCCCTCTCCTAAAGACTTGATGTAGAGCGACTTTTGTGGAGTTCAGAGCCTCCGGCACGAGAAGACGACCGCTCGTACCACCTCCAGCATTGGTGGGATAGCTAGCTCATCAAATCCCTAATAGGGACAATTAACTAGGGTTAATTGGACTAAAACCCAATTAACTAGTCTACTTCATGAATGGGTTACACCCAAACAAATTAATGATTTAAATAAAATGTAATTTAAAAGAAAATAACAAGTCAGAGATATTTCTTAAATTAAATTCCTAATGGGGATAATTAGAGGTGAGATCCCCCGTCCCCATACCCGGTACCCGACCCGTACCTAGACGGGCGGGGACGGGGATGATTTTCCTACCTGAAGCAGAAAATTCCCCGTCCATATCTCCGTCTCTGGTCGAAATCTCCGGTCATTTCCGGGTACGAGGATGGGGATTGAAATCCCCGCCCTGAATAATCCCCGTATCCGGAGAAAATTGCATATATACCCTATAAAAAAATTTATATTGTATAATTTATATAAATAACCTTATACATTATATTAAATAGATAAATTTATATTTAAAATTGTAAAATTAAATCTATATCCTAAATTTCCACCGTCGAGCTTAAATAACCTTGTTCGGTTGTTCCACCGCCGAGCGCTGATATCTTCTTCCGCCGCTGTCCTAAGGTAAGTTTCGCTTGTTTGAATTTTTTTTAAATGAAATAGGGTTAGCAGAACTTCTACCGTTGTACGCTTGTTCCACCGCTTAAATGATACAGGAATGTCCACCGCTTGTTTAAATAATTTCCACCACTTGTTTAAATAATTTCCATCGTTTATGGATTCTCTAAATTATTGTTCGACCTCTAAATTACATTAGTAAATAGTAAGTAGTAACATAGTAAGTTAGTAACATTAGTATTTTTAATAAATTAATTATTAAAATAAATTAAAAAAATTTACCCGTCCCCGGTCAAATGATTGGGTACGGGGACGATTTTTGGGACCGGGGATTTCCTCGTCCCTGATTAAAATGACCGGGTACGGAGACGGCCAACACAATCCCCGCCCCGTCCCTGTTCACCCCTAGGGATAATGTGCTAAGGTTAATTGGGCTTAAAATGACATTAATTAGTTGACTCACTCCATGATTGACTTTACCAATTGGGCTTAAAATCCAATTGGACTCCATAATTGGGCTTAAAATCCAATTGGAAATAAATTAAGAAGAAAGTCTTAGGAAGTAATTAAGGGAGAATTACACAAACAAATTAAAGATTTAAATAAAATTTAATTGAAAAGAAATTAAGGAGAGAATTAATTATGGATGATTTGAGTTTTAAATACGGAAAGAAAGGAAATGGAAAGAAAGAAAGAAAGAAAGAAAGAAAGAAAGAGATGAATAAAAGGGAGGAATGGAAGGTAGGATAATCGACTTGACTTTCGTTAGTTGTTCTTTATCTTCAAGTCGTCGACTCCTCTCCGACGACGACAACTCTGCTCAAAATTTGTGAAGGTTCTCCAAAGAAAGGGAAGAAGTTAATAACCTAAGGTACGGATTTCTCCCCTACATTAAGATCATTCATTTTTAATGGATACAATAAGCTCTGAGTTTATAAATGTCATCATCGATCCTAATGTGATAGAAGTTATATTTGATATGCAAATATAAATATATATGATATTGAAAGATGTTTATGAATGAGATAGATATGATCAATGTATGTGTAATGATATTGATAATGGTAATGAATATAAAATGATACTGTAAGATGATCGATTGATCAAAGATTGATGAAGCGATGATTCACAACTTGTTGAAGTGAATTGAAGACGGATTGAGTGATGAATCTGTGATTCAAGCTGATGTGTTGCGAAAACGTTTGGAGACTATGAAGTTGTAGATCGAGATTAATCAAACAGTGACTGTAATTGTATTACAGAGTGTATGATTGTATCGATTAAACTAAACTAGGTTTGTTTATATAGGAGAACACCCAACGGCTATGTTGGTTGGGTGTATTTAATTATGGTAATTAATGTATATGAGAATATGAAATATGGAATTAATATATGATGGAATATTTGATATGGGAATGTTAAGAGTTATGATGAAATAAGAGAGGTTAATTATAATATTTATTGTAATGTTATATGTGTGATTTAATTTAATGTAGGATACTACTGGCCCACTCTAAGGTTGGAAGCTCGCACTTACGTCCGCAAGTGCCGAGCATGTCAGCTGCACAACCTCATGCAGCAGAAACCATCCGCGGATATGACTCCGATTCTGAGTTCAATCCCATTCGCAAGGTGGGGACTGGATATCGTAGGTCCATTCCCCCCTTCAACATTCCAGGCTCGTTTCATCTTTGTAGTAGTAGATTACTTTACAAAGTGGGTCGAGGCTCAGGCTGCAGCGAAAATTACTCAGGATGCGGCAGTTAAATTCATCTATCGCTCCATAGTCTGTTGATTCGGAGTTCCCCAAGACATTGTCACGGACAATGACACACAATTTATAGGGGGGAAATTTTCAAGAATGTGCGAAGACCTAAACATAAAACTCCACTTCGCCTCCGTTTACCGACCTCAGGCAAACGGGCAAGTGGAGGTTACCAACAAGGCCATCGTACAGGGATTGAAAAAGAAAATCGAATCAGCCAAAGGGACTTGGGCAGACAAGTTGTGCGAAATCCTATGGGCATATCGCACAACGAGTAAGAACCCCACGGGCAACACCCCTTTTGCTATGACCTATGGAGTGGAAGCGGTCGTACCAATCGAGATGAGTATACCAACGTATCGAATCTCGAAGTACGACCAACAAACAAATGACCAAAATCTAGCCACAGAGCTAGAGTTGAGGGACGAAACCCGTGACGAGGCGGACCTGCGAAACGAATCGTACAAGGCAAGCGTATCAAGGTACCACAATCGCCAAGTACGCAAAAAAGTTTTCTTGTCAGGAACTCTCGTCACGCGGAAAGCTAGCATAACAGAAAGGAATAGGCCAAGAAATAAACTATCATCTAACTTCAAAGGTCCCTACATCGTCGAAGAGGAGATAAGGCCAGGAACTTATCGCCTACGACGACAGGATGGAACGATGGTTCCAAACACCTGGCATGCGGACAACATGCAGCAGTACTACGCATAGTACTCATAGCATTATGTTTATTTTCTTTAATTTTCCTAGTATGTATGTTAGTTAATTATAGAAATCTATTTTCATATTCTAACCCGTAAGGATACCCTAAAAAAACCTATTGTGTCACTTCAGCCTCAGTAGAACAAAGATTATTCCGTCGCTACGGCCCCAATGATCCTATCCAATCTTGTCGCTTCGGCCTTGATACGGATCAATAAGTCACTCCGCCACTAGGATAGGAGTCAGACTACATCCTCAGGGTTCAAATCCAGGGTTAGAACGAATAGGTCCAATTCAGACACGCAAACCTAGAATTGCGACCACAACCCTTATTCGCACGAGCGAATCAGGAATTAGTGGATATTATATCAAACTATTTTCAACCCTAAAAGTTAATCATTTTCGAGTTAAACTAGCAACTAAACTACGATTCGTACGACCAAGTTTACGCCCTAAGTGGCTAAATAAAGTTAGAAGAATTTAACTTACGTCCAGAGTGGCTAAGTTACGATTTGTGAATCTAGTTTTAAACCTAAGTTACAACTCTAAAATACTTATACAAAAAATTAACAAAGAAAATAGTTCATTTATTAATAAAAAATTGATTACAAAAATCCACTACAAAATCAATTACAAAAACTAAGGAATCCTAGTCTTCTTCTTCTTTTCTCGCATCTCGAACATCTCTCTTTATCTTATCAAGAGCTTCCTTGTGCTCCAGCTGCACCTCGGGATATGTTCTTTTAACCACGTCATTATATCAGTCATGAGTTGGCGGGCAAACTTGGAAACACATGAGGACCAAAAAAGTTCAAGTCCTGGAGTTGGTCAGACTGACCATCAACCTCAAACTCTAAGTCCTTTACTTTTTCAGAAGAAGCGTCTAAATCTTCCTTCATCTTTCTCGACTCCTCCGTGGATTGGGAGAAGCGGTCATTCAAAACTTTCAGATCGGAGGCGGACTCAGAAAGTTCTACTTGAAGTTTCTGAATTTGTGATTCAGAAACCATTGCGTTACCAACCTCCGCACTTAGCTGCGTCTTCAGGTCTTCAATCTCTTTCAGGGCAGCAGTGAGACGCGATTCAGATTCTCTCAGAGAGTCACGTTCTTGGCAAAGATTAGAAATCTCAAGTCGGTGTGCGGCACACTCCTTGTTCTTCGCCATCATCGCCTTCTCATGCTCAGCAGCCTTCTCCTCCAATTTCTTGTTCTTTTGTAGGGTCTTCCTCATTGACCACACTTCTTTGCAGACAGCTTGATATTTGTCATCAAGCTTGTCATATTCTTGTTCGGACCGAAGCGTGTCATTACATGACTGCATCCCAAGAGCAACATTCGATAGATACGCAGCCTACAAAAAAAAAATTAAATTAGCAAAAAATACGTAAGTTAGAATGCGAGTTTAAGTCACTTACAGCAGATAGAGCTTTAGTGAGCTCCTCGCGTGTCCAATCCCCAGGCTTTGTCAGAAGTAGCTGGGTAGCCTTAGCTCGCACCCCTTCATCGGCGAACAGACCCGGATAATCAAAATTAGTCCGGAAGGGGGCAAACTCTGGCACATACCTCGAACTCGACCCAGTCTCGAAGGTGCTACGAGGACCAGATCCTTCGGCCTTCCTCTGCCGAATCAGTTTAGCACCGCGCAGTCTCACAACCAAATGAGGAAGCACCGCCTCACGGTAGAGATGCGCTCCCTTCTTCTTCTTGATAGGATTTCCAGAAGGGTCCTCCGACCGCATATAGTGTGTCACATCAGAAAAGGTGAAGTCCTCATGTTGACACAAAGCGAAAGGAACTCCTTGTCCACACTAGAAAGAAGCAAGAGATGAAGATATCTTCTTCACGTGCTTCAATTCCGCCTTGCTCAGAGCGCAAGGAACATCCAGATGTACGCAGCGAGCATTGACCCAGTTCTCTCGACTCCCGCGTACGAACATCGAGTCAATAAAAAAGAACTCACTCTTCCACTGCGGCCCATAGTTAGTGGGGAGTTTTATAATCAGTTCACGTTCGCTGAACCGCTTCGCCAACCCCAACCGACCAGATTCGGAAGCGGGTGCCTTGACAAACTTGAAAAACCAGAAGAACAAAGCAACGGTTGCAGGGATATTTAAACTCCAACAGATGTTGGAGAACCCTCTCAGATAGACAAAAAACGCTGCCTGCATCTGTGACAGCGACACACTCCCTTGCAGCAACACTTCGCTCATCAATGCAGGAATGGGAAGCATAGTGAAGTGCCTGAAGTAGAGTCGGGGAATGGCTTGGAATCCCGCAGGAGGAAGATTCGCAAGTGCCCAGAAATACGGATCCCGCGCAGAATTTCACGGGCTTCAAGCGCAAATGTGATAGAAAAAGGATGCGTAGTCTCAGTCTGCGGCACAAGAGGTGCGTTCAGAGAGACTTCTTCAAAAGACCCCTCACTCGTGTCGCTGAGGGGTAACAGCCTAATTTCACCACCCGGCAAGGTTTCACAGTGAGCATAGCCGGTGTGGTTCTCCACTCCCTCATAGAATGGGAGGTTCACATGGTCTCCATCCTTGTCCACTTCCGTGGGAGGAGGAGGAGTCTGTGATCCTTCAGCAGGATCAGGGCGGCGTCAGCTCTGGCCACGGTCCAGTTCCATTTCCTGATCATAATTGAAGGGCCCACGAACCCGTACGCCCTCCGCAAAGGGGAAGTGCTTCTTTCCTCTACCCCTCATCCCATGAGTAGGAGGAATGGGGGTACTACCTTCGCGTGCTTAGGGTGTTTCCTCTTTCTTTTCTTATTAGGCCTCTCAGATTCATCAATCGGCCTCTCAGGTGCCACCACTTGAATGGGCACAACTTCTTCAACTTCAGCCCCCGAGTTTTGGGGCAATATCAGCGACTTAGGATCCAGACTCGCCGATGCTTGAGTAGAACTTGCCGATCCCAGTTTAATAACTCGGCGAGGCTTCTTGAAGATGGGGACACCCCCCTTGCCCTTAGTCGACGACTTCCTAAGGGGACTCGCCGACTTAGGAGCAAGACTCGGGAGAATCTCGCCCACTTCAACAAAGGGCTTTGCTACGACCAGAGCCATAGAGTCACACCTCAAACTCGCCGACTTCTTGTTAGAACTCGGCGAGTTTTCCGGAGTGAGCCCGAGCAACTCGCGGGCCGTAGCGCAGTAATTAGCGTTCAGCGGCGCATCAACAGCCGGAATTTCCGACCCACCACGCGCAGGCGAGGGGATCGGAGACTCGACGGTGTTGAGCACCGCCGCTAAGCTATCATCGATGTCAGTGTTCAATAAGTCGTCGACCAGAGCTTCGGTCTCCGACATGGTGAGTTGGGGAAGCGACGGTTGGTCTGCCATATGTCGGCGATATAAGGACAGACTTGGCGACTTAGTGGTGAGTATTGGTGATTGTGATGATAGTCGGCGAGATAGGAAAAGACTCGGCGACTTAGCAAAGGAGTAGGGTTTAGGCGATTTGGGGAAAGTGATGTGCGGATTAAAATAATCGATTCGCTATTTATAGACCCTGGACAAATTGCAAAAATCCCTCGGAAAATCTAAAAATTACGCGAAGGAAAATCGCTAATTGATTCCCAAATCCACAAGACTCAGCGAGTTTCTCGCAAACTCACCGAGTTTGGGCAAAAATCACGGGATACGAAGGAGGAACTTCCATATTTGGAAAATTTGCAAATATTTCCCAAGATCCGAAGGATTTTCTAAGAAATCCGCCAGCTCATACTAAGACTCGCCGAGTTTATAAGAAAATCGCCGATCTAGGTCAGCAAACCTTTAGGTTTCTCACAGAATAACCCCGATACTAAGTCGCCGAGTTAATGCATTAAGTCGCCGACTTAGGATATCACATAGTATCTTAGGGGGGGGAGTATCACAAGCTCCCTCCAGCGAACCTTTAAGTTTCTCACAGAACAACCCCGATGCTAAGTCGCCGAGTTAATATATTAAGTCGCCGACTTAGGATGTCACATAATATCTTAGGGGGGGAGTATCACAAGCTCCCTTCAGCAAACAAAAGGAGAGCATCACAAGCTCTCCCGACATTTCTATCGCTTCGGCTGGAGATCGTCATATTTCAGGGGGGAGTATTACAAGCTCTCCCGACATTTCTATCGCTTCGGCTGGAGATCGTCATATTTCAGGGGGGAGTATTACAAGCTCTCCCGACATTTCTATCGCTTCGGCTGAAGATCGTCATATTTCAGGGGGGGAGTATTACAAGCTCTCCCGACATTTCTATCGCTTCGGCTGGAGATCGTCATATTTCAGGGGGGGAGTATGACAAGCTCTCCCGACATTTCTATCGCTTCGGCTGGAAATCGTCATATTTCAAGGAGGAGTATCACAAGCTCTCCCGACACTTCTGTCGCTCCGGCCAGAAATCGTCATATTTCAAAAGGGAGTATCACAAGCTCTCCCGACACTTCTGTCGCTATGGTCGGAAGTCGTCAAATGTAAGCACGGTAAATCTATCAGCAGATTTACCAGGGATTGATTCGAGCAAAAGGAGAATATCACGAGAGGTAAAATCGCACGGTAAGATAAATTGGTCAATAATAATATGCGTTTTAGACTGATCTAGTTGTTTTGCTTTGCAGGATGTTTTCTTTTTCGCAGGTATTATTCTGTCGTTTCGGCCAGAATCAGACTCTGATAGTGAGTCAATCTATCTTGCAGCTTTTGCCATGATAGACTAGAGATCATTCTGTCGCTTTGGCCTTAATGATCTCAACCCATCTTGTCGCTTTAAGCCTTGAAGGGGCCGTCGTTGCGGACTTTAAGTCGCTCTTGATCAGGGTGGACTATAAACATTAGTTCTATCGCTTCGGCTAGAACCCGATTCTGTCGCTTCGGCCTGAATCAGATTCCGTCGCTTTGGCCGGAATTAATCTTGTCGCTTCGGCCTTGATAAACACAGTGCAGTCGCCCTTGATCAGGGTACGACTATCAATAAGAGTTTCCGTTGGCCTGGTACTCGATTCTGTCGCTTTGGCTAGAATCAATCCATTCTTGACGCTTAGGCCTTAATGGATACGGAATCAGTACGTCACTGTTGGCGGAATGATTCGATCTCATCTTGTCACTTCGGCTTTGGTGCGGATCACACACTGAACCTTGGTTGGGGGGGGGGTACTGGCGATACACGCATGTTTCTTATGCTCTCTTCAAGGGGGAGTACTGGTGAGACATGCCTGATTATGACAGTCACTTCCAGCAACGCCTTTCAACAAGGACTAGGGTTCCGTCGCTTTGGCCGGACCCCCGGAGAGCTCCCATGGTGCGGAACACGTTCATCGTCCAGATCGCCGAGTTAGCCCGTAAGTCGTCGGTTGGACTACCAAGTCGCCGACATAAAGGATAAGTCGCCGAGTTAGGGCCAAGATTGGCAGTATGGTAGACTGCACATCTTGCCCCTGAAAACTCGGCGAGTTAGCCCTAACTAGGCGACTTCCATACCTGAATCGTCGACTTACGACCGTTACTCGGCGATAGCCAACGTCATAAATGTTACCATATATGACCATAGGCGCGATATCCGTCTTTGATTGCGTCCTCCGAGACCCTATAAAAAGGGTCCCAAGGGGACACTCAAAGGCACAACACAAGTTCCACTCTCACCAGAGCATCACTAAGAAACTCGCCGATTCTCACTAGAATCGCCTAGTTTCTACTTGCAGGTATTTGACATAGAGTGTGCGTCGTGGACTCCAGAGCCTCCGGCATCACCTCGCACCACCGCGAGCCCTGGTAGCAGATTCAGTGCTTCGTCAATTGGCCTGGGGTGATTTTAGCTTCAGGATGTATAGGCCATCTTTCTTCTCACCACCACCATCTGGTTTCCCTGCTGGTCCTGTATGGAACAGAAAGTAGGGTGGAAGGTGAATAAGCAATTTATGTCTTTGTTTATTTGCTTACAGATAGTAGGTTTACTGAGAAAGATGGTATTTTTAAGACATTATGTAGGGTGATGTCTTTTGATAGGGTTATAGAGCCACTTGATGATACTCTTGTAGTTTGGGAGTTTGGGAGATGAATGTTTATTGGGTATAACAGTGTTTTGACATTTTGTAGGGTGGTGTTGGGAGAACACATGTGATCTGTTGCCCCTGTATCAATGATCCATTGATCATTTTTTGGTTTAGTGTGTGGTTTTGTGTATGAGTTTAGTGAGTAATGAAAACAAGTATTATTTTTGTAATATAATTTACCAGATGAGCTTCCAAAAGCCATGTGAGCTTGACTCTGGTTCCCTTTGGAGATTCCTCCCAGTATGTCTATGAGTTCTTCTCTGTTGATGAACTTGTTTTCATTCTTGTCTTCATTTGATTTTTGTCCATCATTCTCTGATTGTGTGTTGGCATTGTTGCTTTGATGTTTTCCCTTGTATCCTTTATTGAAGCCCTTTTTGCCATTGTATTTCATTGTGTTTTCTTTTTTCTTGTTGAAGTCTACTCCATGAAGCCCATGCCCTGGTGGAAAGCCATGTTCATAGAAGCATGTTTCTATGCTGTGGTTGTGCTTTTTGCATCTAGTGCAGTATGGCTTAGAACCTTCACTTTGAGTTTGTGTTTTTGCTTGTGGTGTGAAGTTTTTGGTTTGTGTCACCATGACACTTCCTTCATCAGGGTAGATGCATTCTCTTTGGGTTTCTTCTTGGAGGACCATTTTGAAAGCATCATCCACTGATGGTGGTGTTTTTTTCTTTAATATTTGCCCTTTGATTGACAAATATGTGTCATTGAGCTCAGTGATGAAAGTAATTAGTCTTTCCAGATTTTCTTTGGCTATGCAATTTGGATAGCTGCAACATTCAAAGATCTGATTGTTGTCTAATTCATTCCAGAGTCCCTACAGCTTAGCATAAAAATTGCTTACAGACTCATTACCTTGGGTACACAGAGCAATTTGCCTTTTGAGTTGAGAGATGACTAGTGAGTTTGCTCTGCTGTATTTTTGCTTCAGATTCTCTCATAGGATGGTTGCATCCTTTATGAATATACTGCTGCTTTTGATTTCTTTAGAGCAGCTGTTCAGAATCCAAGAAGTGACCAGATCATTGCATCTGGTCCATGGTATAAGGTAATTGTCTGTGTTCTCTTTTGGTTTTGTGATGGATCCATTTATGAATCCTAGTTTATTTTTGGTGGATAGGGATCTTTGTATCTCAACTACCCAAGTCTGATAGTTTGGTCCACTGAGTGGAGTTACTACCAGGCTTGAATTTGGGTTGTCACTCCCAGATATGTAATAAGGGCTTCCATCTTTTATTTTCAACTCATCATTCTTTGTTGCCATTTTCAGATAAAGCTGAGAGAAGGAAAAGGAGACTAATGAGAAGGCACACCAGGAATCTCAGAAGGATGAGGGAATTAAGAAAACAAAATATGAATGTGAAGGCCCTGGAGTATTTTGGGGATGTGGATGATGTGTATTCTTCTTCTGAATCTGAGTATGAGAGGCCCCGTCCAGTGTGGAATATCAATCTGCCTGAGGACAGTGATGGTGAGGATGGGGGAGTGTATGAGCTCTGGAACTATGACTATGACAGTGATGATTCTGTGGTTGATTATGAATTGTGGAGTGATCCAGAGGAGGGTTTGAATTATGAGGGAGAGAAGACTAATGGTGTCCTGGCTGTGGAGATTCCACTGCCTCCTCGTCCTCCACAAGAATTCTTTGACAATATCTGGAGAAATAGAGTTGTGTTGGATGATTGACTGCTTGATTTGTATTTTGTGTTGTTTTGAAACAGTTTGTAGCAGCTGTTTCTTTTCTTCTTTTGTAAGAAAAAGAAAATTTTAGAATAGAAAGAATATTTAGATCAGGATGAGACCTTCTCTGATACCATGATAGAAGTTATATTTGATATGCAAATATAAATATATATGATATTGAAAGATGTTTATGAATGAGATAGATATGATTAATGTATGTGTAATGATATTGATAATGGTAATGAATATAAAATGATACTGTAGGATGATCGATTGATCAAAGATTGATGAAGCGATGATCCACAACTTGTTGAAGTGAATTGAAGACGAATTGAGTGATGAATCTGTGATTCAAGCTGATGTGTTGCGGAAGCGTTTGGAGACTATAAAGTTGTAGATCGAGATTAATCAAACAGTGACTGTAATTGTATTACAGAGTGTATGATTGTATCGATTAAACTAAACTAGGTTTGTTTATATAGGAGAACACCCAACGGCTATGTTGGTTGGGTGTATTAATTATGGTAATTAATGTATATGAGAATATGAAATATGGAATTAATATATGATGGAATATTTGATATGAGAATGTGAAGAGTTATGATGAAATAAGAGGGGTTAATTATAATCTTTATTGTAATGTTATATGTGTGATTTAATTTAATGTAGGGGTGTATCTCTAATATAATATTGCATGTTGAATTTATTCGATCTACTCCTTTCTAGCTTCCTGGATAGAAATTTGAAGATGAGTTCCGATGATCATTATCTGCCTGAAGATCTGGTGATGATCATCCTTTCTTACCTTCCTCCAATAGAGATATTCAAATGAGTATTGTCTAAGTCGATATTTGACTGTTCCAATTTTTGGAAATTCCGTCTACAACAAACGAACAATGTGAAGAATAATAAGGTTGAAGGTGTGATTGTCTACTACCCGAATTTTTTTAGATATTCTATAAATTTAGTTCGCCACATTTCCCCCGACGAGTACCAAAGGTTGCCTAAAAATCTGGAATTATCAAAATATACCGACATGATCTTGAATTGCATTGATGGATTGATCATATACAACTCATATCAATCTAGATCGGAAAGTGACCAATATTTCAATGATCATTACTTTGAAAATGAGGTTCCGCACATCGGCATCGTCAACCCGATTAACATGAAGCAAGTACAATGCATCTTGTATCCACAATCATCACGTAGGTACATGTATTTCGTCTCAGCCGCGTGATGATCTTTGAGGATGATTTAGATTACAAACTTGCATGTTTTGCAACGACAAGAAGATGGTGGGAAAATGATTCCAGGTTTGATCAATGTGATGTCGGCTTTGCGACGATGTCGAAATCTTCGTTTACTGTACTAAAAAAAATACATGAACGGTAACGAAATACTCTGAAATCGATCCCATCGATAAACTTCGTATGAAGCGCCGCACGTACACATACTGTCCTTGTCGGTAAAACTATATACTACGTTACAAACCTTCCCTCTAACGAAGCTTATTCTTTCATCACCGACATCACAATCGATGACAATGGTGTTAATTTAAGAACTGTTCGAAAGCCGTTGCCATCCTCTTACATACAAAACGCTACGCGGGCAATAGATTACTCGTAGATATCACTCCGTGGAGAAAGAACGATAATCTGGAATAGTCTGGACTTTTCAAATTTGGACCATGGATAATCAAACTAAAGGAGGATCTTGGATTAACGTAGTGGAAGTTCAACTATATCATTTTCGAAATATTCGCGAGTTCGTCGTCATAAATGACGATACAGTGGTTTACTATTATCACGATATATATGAAAACACTTAACATGTGTTGGCGGAATTTGAAAAATCCAAGGGTGTGTTGTGGTATATTTGTAAAGAGCTTCCATATGATTTAAAATGGTCCGATGATGATTTATTTTTATTTTTATTTTTATTTTTAAGAGAGTTACTTTAATAAAAAATGATTATTTTGTATTCACATTGTACTTTTATTATACATTATTATGATTTTGTAATAAATAAAATAAGATTTTTTATATATATTACAAATTTATAAAATATAATTTTATTATACATTAATACATTATCATTTCTTAATAAAATTAAATTAAGAACAAACATATTAACGTTAAACATCCCCGCCAAGGACCCGTCGGGGCGATAACAACCGGAAAAGAAACCTCGTCGGCCGCTGCAACCCTCAACCGGAAGATGGATTTTGGAGATTTAGGAAAGTGTGAATTTTAATTTGGGGAGAATATTAATTAAAAAGAATTGTATAATTATATACGGTGCGCATTTGGTGCGGTTCTCGCACAGCGTGGTTCGGTGCGCCGGTGAGATCTGACCGCCCGTCGTCTGGATGTGGTGAGGTTTAGCCAGTGAAGTTCGCTGAAGTTCACGGAGTCATCGTCGTCGGATGGGAATTGCGAACTGCACCTAAACCCAGAGGATGAAAAACCTACCACACAATCATACATAAAGCCATCATACGACTTGTAGTCTGAAGGCCAAATGACCATCACCGTCCCGATGATAAAGAGGGAAGTGGAAAAATCAACTCATGAACTCAGAGAGGCCGCCACGTCAATTTGGCTCTCCACACATGCATACAACATCCCAAAGGGAGGGTTGACCAAATAGGATGACTGACGCGACACTTTGGCCCGTCAAGTCCTTCATCAATAGAGTTCGTAGTTGTTGGGGAAGTGCTTTTGGTGACCAACGACGGTGCGACTACATTCAGATGATAGAACCAAACTAACTGACGCGACGCTCTGGCTCGTTAGGAACAAAGTCTGCAATTGTTGGGGCAGTGCTTCGGGTGACCCACGACAGTTTGACCGCGTTCGCATAATGGAACCAAATAGACCGACGCGACGCTTCAGTCATTCAGGTCTGTCACGAACAAAGTCAAACCGTTGTTGGGGTATTGGTTCGGCCGACCAACGACGGTAGAAAAGGAGAAACCGGAAGTCGCATCCGAACAATCCTCAACTACCTCGGTCATGAGGGGATGGGGAGGACTGGTGATACTATGAGAACGGTCCTCTTGCTCGCCTTGGTCGAGGGGGGAGTACGGGTGATACCAGGATACATATTTAGCTGCCAAATAGCCGATTTAGATGGTTAAATCACCGAGCTGATGAGGCCGAGATCGCCAGCACTGGAAGACTACCGATCTCGTCCCTTTGAACTAACCGAACCTACCCCTAAATCGCTGATTCTCCCCCCAAATCGTCGATTTCGGACCGTTACTCGGTGCCAGCCCGCGTCCTTAATGACTTGCCATTAATGCCGGGCGCGATCACCGCCGCAGATTAGCCCGGAAGGCCCTATAAAAGGGGTCCTCCAAATGCATTCCAAAGCATCAGTTCCATCCAATCCAGAACAGAAACACAGAGCAATCGCTGATTACACACTTGTAATCGCCGACTTCTCCCGAAAGATTTGACGTAGAACGCACGTCGTGGACTCTAGAGCCTCCGGCATCACCTCGCACCACCGCGAGCCTTGATAGCATATTCCGTGCTTCATCAGCTGGCGCCGTCTGTGGGAATATTAGATTCGTCGGTTTCCCAGTTATAATCGTCGTTTTTTCTTTGTCGAGGTCTGTCTTGATTTCTCTTCGTGAGAGATCACTGACTTTACAATAGAGAAATCGCCGATTTTTCAGATAGAATCGCCGATTCTTTTTTGTCTGAAGTTGTGGTTGGATTTCGTGAGGAAATCGCCGACTTCATTCAAGGAATCGCCAATTTGGGAATTGTCTACTTGCTAAGAGAGTTGTCCACGAAGCTCTGCAAAAACCCCCTAGAGTATAAAATCGCCGATTTTTGCTAGTTTTTGGTGCAACTTTTGTCAAGTCAGTTTCTTCGCTCGTCGGAACATTTGCTTTCATTTTTCTACAATGGCACCTGCCAAGAAAGCAACGCAAGCTTCATCTTCCACTACTGCTCAAGAGCAAGCAGCGGGAAGTAAGAGAGTTGGGGAGGTATCGACTCGTCCTACTGAGTCACCTCAAGTGAATATGCCCCCTCCACAAAGCGAGGCAGAGCATATACCGACTCCTCCCAGTGAACAACAATCTCCTTCCACCCTAGAGGAGCAGTTTGTAGAAATGCGAACCCTCATGCTCGAGGTGGGGAGAAGAATGAACAACCTAGAGACTGCGAGGTGCCGAAAGACTACCACCTGGGATGTGACGGGTAATTCTGAGTCACACCAGTCCCCATCTGTGGGAAAAACAAAAATCAGCACACATCACAGGTCTGAATCAAGACCTACCGAGAGTCACACTCATGCGACTTTGTCAACTCGATTGGTGGATGAACTTCGTCGAAAGCTAGCCGACGATCACATCGTCGGTAGCCCCGACGAATTCATGAGGGCAAAGAAGGCTCCGTTCCATAGGGATCTTTTGAAAACACCCTTCCCACGATCTTGGCGGTGTCCCAAGATAGACGCGTATGACCGATCCACATGATCACGTCAACCTCTACATGAATATATTAGAATCGCAGACCACCGATAATGGGTTGTTGTACTGGGCATTCCCTAACACTCTCAAGGGCAGCGTTTATCGGTGGTTTTTCAGTCTGCAGTTGGTTCGATCACCAGCTTCGCAGACTTATCATCGAAATTCATCACCCAACACTTGATAAGGATCAAGCACAGCGCTAACGCTCTATTAGCGTTGCGTCAAGGGGATTT
This sequence comes from Zostera marina, assembly GCA_001185155.1. NCBI lineage: Eukaryota > Viridiplantae > Streptophyta > Magnoliopsida > Alismatales > Zosteraceae > Zostera > Zostera marina. The sequence continues at coordinate 27,930 of LFYR01001188.1, read as the reverse complement.
GTCCCTGAGGGATTACACGATTAAGTTCACCTCAATGACGACAAAGGTGAACAAACTAATTCCGAGTATGGCCATTACGGGGTACATCAAAGGGTTGTTCACATTGGCAGAAAGCCTGAAGGTCCAGAAAGTCATGACCTTCACGCAACTCTTCCAAAGAACTCAATTGTACATTGAGATGGAAGAGGAGGATAAGAACAAGCTGACGGAACTTGAGACCCCCAGCTTCAAGAAACCCAGATTCGAGAGAAAGAAATACAATGGAAAGGACAATTTTCATAGTATTTCAAAAAAGTACAACAACCAGATGACGAAAACCTCGAGAAGAGAGTAGAGGCCAAAACACGATAATAAAGTGTACCATAAAGGAATTTGAGGTGTAATAAACCTCTAAATCTATAAATCATTTTCAACTGAAATAAACCTGTAAATATGAGTTCAGGATCTATATGCAATTGCGTGTTAAAGTTTACTGTGCAGGTAAATAACCCAAGAATGGCGTGAGTTATAACAGACAAACTTGAGGTCGTTTATGCAAAAGTTTCAATAAATATATGCGGATGTTATTGTTGGATCGTGATCCGAGGCTATAAGGGGGATAATAACCTTTTTTCGATTTAGGCAGGTTAAATGCGAAATTACCTGCAAATACTTAATACACAAATGGTTGAATAACAATAAAAAAGATTATAATATTATATCTTATAATATAATATTATATATATTTATAATCTTGTTTTTTCTCTTCAAAGCTTACTAGAGTATATGAATATTGAGTCAGCTTATTAGATAGTGTTTTATAAACAAATGTATTATATAAATACTAAGTTATATTATAAGTGCACGTTGTAATATAGAGTAAAGGACCAGTTAACTGGATATAGAATGATAAGTAAATAACTGATCAGATAACTGGATATATATAATAAGTAAATAACTGACCATGGATAGAGATTTGAACAATGAATATAACCTCAGATACTTGATCAGATAACTGGATGAGAGATCTGCAGAAAGTAGTTAACCTCTATGCTTGAGCAGATAACTAGAAGAGGGATCTTTTTAATTAAGTGTTGTTTTAGATAATGAATAAAACTAAAGTTAACAAAGAACAACACAGAAGATTTATACTGGTTCACACCAAACAAGGGCTAATCCAGTCCCGACAAACTATCGAAATTCACTAGCCTAAAAGTAATGGCAAAACCTTAGAGTATCAAGGAAACTCTTAAAAACCTCTCTAAGTTTTAAGGCTAATTTCGCTTAGGAACCAGTCTTTACAGGTAGACTCACACCTTAGAGTATTATGAAACTCTTAAAAACCTCTAACTTTTACGGGTAAGTTAAGACCTTAGAGTATCAAGGAACTCTTAAAAACCTCTCTAAGGTTTAAGACTACTTCGCTTAGGAACTAGTCGTTTATGGGTAGACTCACTTTCCACTCTGTTTCAAGGATTTAGCCACGGCCAATAAAGAATTAGCCACGGATTTCGGTCGTGGCCCTTCATCACTCAAAAAATTTAGCCACGACAAAATAAAATTAGCCACTGAATTATGCCGTGGCTAATTTTTTTAAAAATTTAACCCGACTACCAACATTAACCACGGAATATAGCCGTGGCTAAAATAAATGGCCGTGGCTAATATTTAGCTATGGAAAACCATTTCCGTGGCCAAAAATCAGTAGCCACCAGACCTACAACCACAGCACCTCCCGCACGGATTTTGCCATTTAGCCAGTGAATTTGGCCGTAGCTGTTTCCCTGTTTTCTTGTAGTGATGACGCGACACTTTGGCCCGTCAGGTCGTTCATTAATAGAGTCTGTAGTTGTTGGGGCAGTGCTTTGGGTGACCAACGGCGGTGCAACCACGTTCAAATGATAGAACCAAACTAACTGACATGATGCTCTTGCCCGTTAGGAATAAAATCCACAACCGTTGGGGTAGTGCTTCGGGTGACCAAACGACGGTTTGACCGCGTTCGCATAATGGAACTAAATAGACCGACACGACGCTTCAGCCATTTAGGTTTGTCACGAACAAAGTCAAACCATTGTTGGGGTAGTGCTTCAGTCGACCAACGACGGTAGAAAAGGAGAAACCAAAAGTCGCATCCGAACAATCCTCAATTACCTCGGTCATGAGGGGGCGGGAAGGACTAGTGATACCATGAGAACTCCCCTTGCTCGTCCTGGTCGAGAGGGGAGTACTGGTGATACAAGGATACGTATTGAGAGTACGACCTAAGACTGGGCCCATAAACACCTGTAACTAGGTTGAGATCCTTGCTTGAGGCTCGTGGAAGATCAAAGGTCGTGAACATGCCTTGGGCTAAGGCCGGGGGCTGGGCCCAAACCAAATGATCAAACCCTAGATATGCCTTGGGCTAAGACCGATCCTTTGAGTATGATACGACCAGTCGGTCCCTCTCAATTAGCCGGTAGACCGACTTCTCAAGGATTGACTGGACCCACAACGACGTGGAAAGACTCATTTTCCTCCCTAGTGTCTATAAATAGTGGAAGGATTTTATCATTTCGGTACATTTTCTAGATCAATCGACTATTTCGGATCCAGTTACATCTCTACCCCTACGTCTAAAACTCCGACGATCGACAAACGCAGAATCGACTGGGTTAGAAACGATCTGTCGAACACTAATGAGGTTCCCACCCTCATTAATTCCTAACCTTAACCTAATAAAATCAGAAAAAATGTAAAATTTGTAAGATTTTCGACAATAAGACAAACAAGGTTTCCGGAGTTGACAACACAAATAGGTGCTCTAAAGAGTAAATTATTTTTAGATGTTGATACTATAATTTTATCACCATACGTATCTATTAATTACATGCATATAATTATTATCTTAATTCATAGCTAGATGCTAGTGATGTTGGTGGAAACACTGAGCTACTAAAATTTAACAGAAAATGCAGAGGTTTCATCAGTATTTTGGTAGTAAAGCTACTTCTTCAATGAAAAAAATGAAATGAAAAATTATTACGGTTATGCCCTAGGACATAACAACTTTAATATTTTAATGTGGTGGAAGGTAATGTAAAGTGTTGGATCGTGATCTAAGATTATAAGAGGGGTTAATAGTCTTTTTCGCATTTTATAGGTTATTATCGAAATTACTTGTAACCGTACACTTAATGAAACAAAATGATGTTATACGTTTCAATTTAATGGACCAGATGATTGGATAAAAAATTGAATAAGAAATTAAATTGACCAGATATATGGATAGAATATTGAACAAGAAATTAAACTTGATTAGATAACTGGATAGAATGATTGAACAAGAAATTAAACTGATCAGATAACTGAATATAAGATTGAACATAAATTTAATCTCAAGCAACTGACCAGATAACTGGATGAAGTCGGAATCTGCAATAAATTAGTCAATCTCTTTCTTTGACCAGATAACCGGAAGAGGGAATCTTTTATCTATGTTGTTGCTTAATCGATTTTAGATGTTTTAATAAAATAAAAGCGTAAAGTAAAAGCAAAGAGCAACACAAAAGATTTATATTATTTCACCCAAACAAGGGTTAGTTAATCCAGTTCCGATGAACACGGAGATTACCATCCTAAAAGTATGGCAATACCTTTTGTAAGCTTTATGGCTACATCGTTTACGAACCAAGTCTGTTACGGGTCGACTTAAATCTTAGAGTATTAATCAAGAATACTCTTAAGAACCTCTGTAAGCTTTAATGTTACTTCGCTTACGAACCAGTTTTTTACGGGTAGACTCACACCTTAAAGTATTCAATGGCACACTTAAAAACCTATCAAGTCTTTGCGGGTAGAATTGAAACCTTAGAGTATTAAAAGACACTCTTAAGAACCTTTGAATCTTTGAGGTAAATTCGACCTAAGAGTTTTTTTCGAAAATTCTATAAAACCAAAATTTGAACTTTTTGTTCAACTCAAAAAACTAATTTCATACTTTAGACTTTTAAAACAAACCTCTTAATCAAAGTAAAACACACACAAGATATGATTAAAAGAGTGAAATACAAAGCACAAAAGACATCTTACTTGTTTAGATGAACAAGAAGATTAGAAGTAGAAGTTAAGAACTTTGAAACTTTTGAAAGCTAAGTCGACATTTGAGCAACTTTTTGGAGCTTAAGACACAAGGAAGTTTTAGAACACTTGGAGATCTCAAATGAGAAAATAGAAGTTCAAACTTGTGCAAGGTGTATATGATGGACGAAAATGGGAGAATTCCTATATATTTATAGACTTAGTCATTACTTCTCCACCTTTGTATCTTCGATCAACGGATGGTTTATCGAACTCTCACTAAACTCCAAAAGTTGTCTTTGTAGGTAGCTTCACTTTGATGTGTTTTCCTCCTGAATTAATTGAGTTATTGGAGGAGGTTAAATATTCACCGATGAATAGTATCTCGCATTACGGAGTTGCACCAAGGAATAGTGTATTGCAGCATGGAATAGTAAATTACACCAAGGAATAAGATGTTGTACCTTGAATAATATATTAGAGATAATAAAACAATATTCAAGGTGTATAAATAATGCAATTCTTTCAATATTAACTTTGACTTTCCATAAATAATTCTAAGGTTTATTTGTGTCTAATTGAAATTATCTCTAATCTTCATCAATTTCACCTTATGGATTAAGATTATAATTAAAATTAAATTAAATGATTAAAATATAATATTATATCGACAATTTTAATTCTATATAAAGATGTTTCTTTTATCTTAATTTTTCGATTTAAAACAATTGATTCTCATCTTAAAAATAGTCCACCGTTGCAAAAATAGTCAAAGTTATACTAGCAATTCTAGTGACCACCGTTGCATCTGAGTAGGAATTCAGTATTGGTGGACGTGTACTCCACAAGTTTAGAAGCACCTCTAATCCAACAACTATAAAAGCTCTTGTGTGTGAACAGGAATGGATTCGATGTCAAATTCCAGGTATTTTATTTTATTTGTGTTTTCTTTTATTTATGTGTAATTGTGTATTATCATCGTGAAATATTTAAATTGTCAATGTAGATAATGAGATTGTTAATTTAGGGCAAACTTCTGATGCAATATCACTAAATGTGATATCTGCGACGTGTGAATGTGGACCGTCGGATCTCTTGATTAAATAAAAGTCGTCGAATGTGGACCGTTGAATTTTCCGTCGTGCGCGAGTTAGAACAAACCGTCGTGAAAAATAAAAGTCATCGAATGTTAGATGAACGACTAGGATGGAGGACGGTGCATTTATCACATTTAGTGATATAATTTCCCTGTTAATTTAAATTCAATTCTAACGAATTCAATGGAGATAATATCAAATGCAAATTTTGTAGATGAGAACGAGAATCTATAATTTTATGATTGTTGTTAATTTTATCTTTAAATTCCAGGTTTTTATACATACTGGATTGTAGGGTGGTCAGGACCGATTGCCTTGAGACTTTGAGGACAATATATGCTGGATATTATTTGAAAAGTGGAGAGTTATCCAAATGCTTTTGTTTAGTCAAATATGATTACTATTATTTACTCAAATGTATAGCTTAATTCATTGCATCTCATTAAATCAACAAAATAGATTGATTGGCTACAATGAAGTCAAATCTTACATTGAAGAATGCGGATAAGATTATTCACGACCAATTTTTCCTGCCGGCCACGTGTCATTTTTTTTTATAGTTAGAAACGGTTGTTAACTAACTCGTTATATCTCATTGGAGATTCTATTTAACGAATATTAGAGGGAATTAGAATTCAGAAAGATCTTAATTGAGATTTCGTTTGTCTGCATCTGTATCTGCTCCTTTTTTATTTGTATCTGCACCATGTCGGGTTCTTCTTCCGCCTTGAAAAGATGGGTTAGACCAGAGGTCTTCCCAGTCATCGCATGTGTAGGTGTAGCGGTTGGGATATGCGGCATGCAGTTGTTTCGGAACATAACCACCAATCCTGAAGTCAGGTGATTTTCTTCTTCTTTTGCTTCAAATTACTAAGGAATAATTTATTTATTTATTTAATTATTTATCTGGACGACGCGATGTATGAAATCGATCAGAGTGATGAAGCATAAGCGAGCGGCGGGGATATTGGACAACTTTGAGGAAGGAGAGAACTACAAAGAACATAGAATAAGGAAACTTGTTCGAAACCGATCCCCTCAAATCATGCCTTCTATTAATAACTACTTCACTGATCCCACCAAGTAAATTAATTAAGTTCCAACATATAATACTACGCTTCTATGTAATATACTAATATTTGTGTTTTAAGTTATCATCAATTAATTGTATATGTGAATAATTTCATTTAATTATTGCATATATCTATGACCTCTGATCAATCGATCTGTGAAAAAGTCAACTTGTGAAAGAGTTCAAACTCCTTGAAAATGAGAGGCACAAGCTCAAGGAGCAAGATGGTGAAAACTAGCATAAAAAAGGCTTTCATCTCTGTCTCTTGATGAACAGAACTCCTATTAATGATAAAGCATTTCATCTTGTTCAAGAGGATAAACTGAAAATCAATTTTAGGAATAAAACTTGGGGGGAAAAAAGATAATGGATTTTATGCAAACAAGTTAGATGATAAAGAAGAAAAGAAAGCAAAGGATGAAAAGGGTATATTTACATTAGAATTGGTAAAAAATTAGATACCAATTTCTACTGTCATGATATATAAAAATCTGTATACACTTGTCTATATATTGTCATTCATTTTGAAAGCTAGGCAAAACTAGCTTACGATTATTGATTATTCATTGCATAAATCACAGGTAGTATATTAAACTTACAACATTATTGAGACATAAGTACATTAAATTATTCAAACTTTACCTTAACAGATTGATATATGGCATAAGACTTCTAAAAATATACCCAGGTTGTACTAGTGCCTGACCATGAGATTTATAGAGAGGGAGGAATCCATATATAGCCATGTGTCTGCCTGTAACCTGCCTTGGATAGTAACTCGTCTGCCTCAGCCGGACCACGACTACCTGGCTTGTATGAAATTGGGTTTACTTCCCCATCATCAATTCTGTGTAACAATGGCGTAAAAATCTCCCATGCCGCCTAATGAGAAAAAAGAGATTCACACTTGTTTCACAAATCACTATCGTGATTTTGATATAAAATTTCGGTAATTATTTGAAGGAACATATACCTTGAGTTCATCTCTTCGGACAAAGTGCTGTTGGTCTCCCCTTACTCTGCATACATGTTTTGCAAAGGTTTATATAAATCTAAAGTGGGGCTCTGAAGAAATACAATAGAAACATGTTTGGACATTTTCCGATCTTACGTGTCTAGAATTAAACGTTCATATGCCTCAGGAATGATGACATCCTGATATCGTTGGCTGTAAGATAAATCCAGTTCGCTTTGAATAGTAGACATATTTAGTCCTGGTTTCTTCACCTTCAAAATGAAGAAAATATAAGGTCAGTCACACATCCAATATATCATAATTATTTTCAACTATGAGACCAATATATCATATCTTCATAATGAGAAGCCGCACTAGCTTTTAACATTGCTGAATAGCCAAGACAATGCTGCAATGTATTTCGACTAATGTTTTGTCATTTGAAATTGGAAAAATCCCTCACATATCAAATAAAATATATTGATTTGATCTGAATGACAATGAAGTAACAATAAACAAATTCAAAGATAGAATAAGTATGTGCACCCTAAGGTAAAAAACCATCAGAAGTCCTAAGTTTAAAAGTACACTAGATATACTTCCTTAGAAATTGGATACTTACTGTCAGTTTCATATACATGGCTTCTGACGGCTGCAACCTAATGACAAATTCATTTCTGCCTTGTTTCTGACCTGTAACATTGAAAATCACATGATCATTGGTTAGACCTTACCTTTCGGAAATTCACATGTTCAGACTGGAAAAAATGTAATGTTCGTACATTTGAAGATATCACCAGGCACATCTTTGAACTGAACACGTATCTCAGCTTTTTTTGAATTCAATGCCTTTCCAGCCTTTAGTATGAACGGAACACCTGAAAATAAAGCTCTATATTAGTTAAAATTCACTAAATTAGACCTTAACTTTATCAATATTACTAGTCTGATCAGCATCAAATAAAAAAGAGCAGTCAATGGATAATTAAAATAGAAAATAAGATATGAAATTGAAATACATGTAATTTTACTAAAAGGCCAACATAAAATTTACCCATAAGATACAAATGGTACAAATTTTTCTTGGAGCTAAAATATTTCTTATGAATTTAACATTCGACATACCTCTATATAGGAACAGATTTGATATAAAAAATTAATCATGTTACGATTCATGTATTACTCTATTTCGATGTCATGTGAGGACATGCCATGCTAAATTTTACACCATTTTTAATTACTCCATTTAGAAGGATATGTACGTATTAGAATTTTCTATGTTTGAAAAATGTTAAAAAAAATTGTTTTAGAATTTCACCTTCCCATCTTTCATTGTGTATATGCATTACGACAGTAGCAAATGTTGGAGTGTTTGAGTTGTCAGAAACTGTTGGGTCATCTGTATAACCCTGGTATTGCCCCAGAACAACATCTTCATCTTTAATTGGTACAACAGACTGAAGAACCTGAGATTTCAACGATAACATTATATATTTTAGTTAGTAAATAAATCCATGCAGTTAACAAATTAGTCAGTCACGCTAATATGAATAGTTTCTAACGTAGTAATTAACAAACCTTCACTTTCTCATCCCTTATGTGTTCAGGTTTAAGCGACACCGGTTTTTCCATAGCAACCAAACAAAGAACCTAAAAATACAAAATCCAACCTGTTTAATTAAATCCATTTACAGATGTGTTTAGGAATATATGTTTCGTTGTTAAAGAATTTCACCTGTAAGAGATGATTCTGAATAATATCACGTATAATGCTACAAGGAAAAAAAATTATAAATTACGAAGATAAGAAATGGAAAGTGCAGGTTATTTTTACAATGAGCATACCCATATTCATCAAAATAACCACCACGGCCTTCAGTACCAAAATCCTCCCTGAAGACAATCTGTAAATTACAAAATTAAAAAAAAAATAAAGTTATTGAAAAATGAGGTTTTGTTTACTATAGGTATAAATAATTATATAGAATATACTCTACCTGTATGTTAGCAATATTATCACGGTTCCACAGAGGTAAGAAGAAACGGTTTGCAAACCGAAGCACCAACTGTTTACAAATAGAATGTTGAAATAAATATTGGTGGGAAAAAGATTTAGAAAAGTTTGTAAAGATTACTACATAGAGACAGACATAGAAGAAATTACCAAGTTCTGAACCAATTCCTTTCCAAGGTAATGATCAATACGATAAATTTGAGGTTCATCAAAAAGTTCTCCAAGTTGAGCACTGAGTTCCTCTGAAGATTTCAGATCCTTGCCAAATGGTTTCTCAACAACAATCCGAGTCCAACCACCAAGATGTGCTGAAATAAATATTAGCACATTTATAATCAGTTTTTATTAAATTAAAAAAACATTCTCAAAAAATTAAGGAATATAACCTACATTGATTCATGCAGCACGTTCGGATCATTTTGGAGACGGACGGATATACTGAAGGAGGCAACGCCAGATAAAAGAGTCTTCTAGATGTTCCTTCTTGACTATTCTTCGTGGTTTCATGTTTAGAAATCTCATCATTTAATAATAGAAAACCATCCTCATGGTCATAAGAACCACTCACATATTTAATCTGGGTCAAAGATCATATTTAGTTGTATTATGTTATTAATATATAAATGCTGATCGCTTATTAGTTATCACAAGAGAGTAAAAAATGTTTCTCACCAGCTTAAGAAACTTTGAGAGGCTTTCTGATGACTCTGTTGAAACTTCACCAGGACTTAGATAACTGTATGATTGTACACAGTAATTGACAAATCATTTTATTGATAAAGGAAAAAAAATGCAACTGAAGCTTCTGAAAACAAGTTCCTTTGGGAGAAGGACAGTATTGATTACAGATTACAGAAGCTGCAAAATTTAGATGGTAGAGGAATTTATAGATGATATCTTAAATAGAGTCACACTGTTGTGACAAGTGACAAAATAACAAACCTGCTAATACGATCTCTTAGATCCTCATCCGTAATCTTTGATCTAGCATAACCAAATATGTGAACTTCATTGGTTGTCAAGAATCCCTGAACAATCCCATCATTCCGTCAAATAATTTAGAGCAAGCCAACCGAAACAGAAAATATTGAGAACACGTATTGGATTGTACAAGAAGAAAACAAAGGTCAATTTTACTTTTTTGCAATAGTAAACATTTAATTCTATACTCTACAGTGTGTGGAGTTAGAATAACTTCTTGTATTAACATCATAAAAAAAGATGGTCATTTTATGATTTATTGTCTATTTTTTAAAAGATAGATAGTTGTTACATTTGCGAGAGTAAGGATTGAACCCTAGAATCCTCTCTTGTCCACAAACACGTAAAGTCCTTATGAACACTCAAGTAGGTGCGACCAATTACCCATTTCTATGCAGTTGTTGATTATATCTACAGATTAAGATATTTCAAATTAAAGAACTAAGTCCATGACTGCAACAATAAAATCTGGAAAAAAAAGATTGATATTATTAAACCAAAAAATGATTATACCTGCTTGAAGAGATGAAAGAGTGCAGGAAAAGTTTTTTTCTTTGCAAGATCACCAGAAGCACCGAGAACTACAATGGAAAGACATCCGTTGTCAAGAACAGAATCTACGTCTTTGTCAATTCTCAATGGTGCATTCTTTAGTTCCGTTGAGTCTACCAGAGAATCACTTGATGATGACATCTCACTTGATGATGGCATCTCTGCAAATCGATTCTGGAATTAAAAGCCTACAAAATAAAAACAGAAATTGAAAAAAACTTGATATCACAATTGAAAAATGCTAAGGATGGAAAAAATAAAGCATAATAAAAGTCAATAAAAAAAACATAATCTACAGAAAGAGAAAATGCTATTTAAAGCGTCAAACTCAAAAACTTGCTGAGCATTCCGAAAACCCCTAAAAAATAAAAATAAAAATAAAAATAAATCTTACTTATTTTATCTAGTTAATTCCTAAAATATGGGGGGAAGAAATCGTATGATCTACGCAATTCCATCAAAGTGAAATCGAATTCCAAAAAAATCGAAATCCAAACAAATCTAAACTGCAAAAAAAAAACCGATCGAGATCTACGGAATCGAGAAAAACAAAAATGAAAAGAATCGGAGAAAAAAAAGGATAGATGGATTGCATAGAGAAAGAAGATGAGAGAGATCTAGAAACTCGAAAATCGGAATGGATGAAATCTCAGTACCTGCCCGATCTCAGATGAAACACCGAATAAGAGAATGAAGGTGAAAAGTCAGAAGATTTTGAGTATAAGTAGGTGGAGTTATGGGTTGTTATTGTAGAGACACGTTTTTTGACTGTTGGATTTCTTCTCACCAACCACTCAATTCTCCTATTTCTTCACTGGTCAAATAAAATTAAAAAAATTCATTTCTTAAATAAAATATATAGACTTGATTTTGACTTGTGAGTCCGGGTCCGCTAGATCCGGGCGTCCTGACCTGGGTTCAGATTAGTCCGACCAAGACCAGTGTATTATAAATGTTTAAGACAAATATTTCATAATATATTAGGTACTTAGGATTTAAAATTAAATATTTTAATACATGTTTTATAATATATTAGTAACTTAAGAGTTAAATATAGATTTTTATTGATTTTACTAAATTTTTTTTAAACTATTTTTGTATATTTAATTATTTATTGATTTTTTTAGGTTAAAAAAAATCAATTATTGGACCCGGCCCAGACTCGAATTTTTTTATTGGTCCGGGTCCAGACATTTTCCTTCTGGACCTGGCCCAGACCCGGGTTAACTTTATGGGTCCGGGTTCAAGCCAATCAATCTAGACCCGACCCATTTACAACCCTACTTGTCACCCATCCTTATCCATATTCCATATTCGAATATGTTCAAATAATTTCTAAATAAAAAAAATTCGTATTCAAATTAGGATAAATATTCGGAATATCCATAACTTTTATAATTATAAACACACATGTGCACATTGATCTGTTCCGTTGGGTCACAGATCAGACATTTTTGAAATATTCAATTTTAGTTTAGTAATTTCATAGGTATTTTTGTAGGTCGTAGGTATCAGATATAGTTTCAGTAGTAGATATAGTGTATTATTGTCAGTATTTATTGTCAGTGTTTATTCTCCGTATATTTATTTCGTATCATCGTTCTAAATTCATCTTTGACAGGATTCATCGTTATCCGATTTTCGTTTTTTTCTTCTTTTTGCATTCCGCGGTTGGTCATATTGTCGAGGTGATTTCGCCTTTTCATACGGTTTAGTCGTCTTCATCTTCATTCACCGGCCGGTTTGCATTTCCCGATTGTCATCTTCATTCTCCGGTTTGCATTCCACATGAGTTAGTATGTTTTTCGTCATCTTCCATCGTTTTCCATTTTTTAACTTTCTATCGCTTTCTTCTGGCTACCGTGTTGGGTTCCTCAATTTTTAATCAATTTTTAGTATGTTCTTCTTTTCGTGATTTCCGATTATCTTTCATTTCATCTTTTTCTTCAATTTCTTCAAATCTAATCTTCTATTTTATAGAAGGATCTCATATTCGACATGGGAAAGTCAGATTCGTCCGTGTCGCAATTGCACAAATCCCTAACCCTAACCTGAATTCATTTCATCTTTTTCTTCGATTTCTTCATATCTAATCCTCTATTTTATAGAAGGATCTCACATTCGAAATGGGAAAGTTGGGTTTGTCCATGTCGCAATCGATTACAGAAATCCCCGTTTGGAAGCTATCGCCGTTTGCAAGATATCAGCATTTGCTAGCTATTTCTACTATCGCCGTTTGCAAGCTTCATTCGGATCTACTATGATGTGTTTGCAAGCGACGTCCGTTTCGACGAGCTCTAGGTTGATGAATATGGTTGGTTGCTGGTTCGGAACAATGCCAGTTTGTCACGGAGCAGGCAGACTCTCGTGAGAGCACATTTTTGGTGGATGGAGTGGTGGTTACGTCCAGAATATTGGGAGTCATTTCTCGGATTGGTGGTTCCGTCCAGAATTCACTTCTCGGATTGACTTCCAGTCATTCTTTAGTGAAGATATTGGGAGTTAACTGTCGGACTATTGGTAGTTCTTCTTCTGTTCTTCGGTGTAAAGTTGGAAGAACGGGTCAGCGGATGAGGGTAGTAAAGTGGAGTAGTTCATAATTTCGTTGACTGGTTTCAGCGTTACTATGGCATTTATGGGTGAGATTATGTTATTTGCAATGGTGAGATTCAATTTGGTTGAGTTCGTCCACGCCAGCTTTCGTCGAGATTCTGTTATTTACAATGGTGAGATTCAATTTGGTTGAGTTCGTCCACGCCAGCTTTCGTCGAATCTGTTCACAGAAAGGCAGAAGTCAACGACGGCGGTTTCGATGGCAGTATTGATGAATCGAGTACATGGCTGGTTCCGAGCAATACTAGTTTGTCACGGTGGAGGTGGACTGCGATGTAAATTCTCGGGTTCACTTCCGTGAATTCTTTAATGAAGATATTGAGGCAGTCTTCTGTCGGAATATTTGGAATTCTTCTTCTGTTCTCCGGTATAAAATTGGATCGCTATTGTGGGATCTGCTGCAATGATTACTCTGTGACTTATGTGTGGGTTTGTGTCATCAAGAACATTGCAGGAAATAGGATATGATGTAGGATACAATTTGTTAATACATATTATGTATTCTAAGTTAGAGGACAATTTATTATGTTGGGTTAATACATATTAATAGATAATAAAATAGGAATAAATACTGACCAGGATTCTTAATAAAGTAGAGAGAAGAACGTAGCATAAAACTAAACCAAATCAGGAACTAATAGGTTTGATTGAAAGACCTAGATTAAAACGTAGTGTAGAAATTAAATAATTAGTTAGACGATCTCGATAAGAGCCTTGCGTAGAAACTTAAAACCTTCGGATGGGCTTTGATTTTCTCAGGACTGAAGCCAGATACACGGAGACCTTGAATTGTGGTCATTAGTGACAGAGCTATATACACCATTCCAGATCCAAATGCTCGGGTCAGGTCGGTAGTTAGACGATCAAGAGTCATCCCTTGACATTTGTGAACACTAAGAGCCCAAGCTAGTATCAGTGGAATTTGCCGACAAACAACTTTAACTTCATTACCTTCCATAATGTCCCATTTTTCAACTTCCAATGAAACTTCTAGTCCAGAGTCAAACAAAACTGTAGGAACAACACCGTTCGGGTTATTTTCAGATGACAATACCGAACCTATTTTAAATCCAGTAACTACTCCAGTTGCGCCGTTCACAAGTCCGATTGCTTGATGGGTGTTCTTGATCAGCATTACTCTTGCGCCCTCGCAAATTTCCAGTTCATCCGGGGCGATCTGATATTTTAATTATTTTAACTAAGGCATATTACCTTGATCCACCGCATTGAACTTCACTATATCCTTTCCTAAACTTATAAGACGCTCCTGATTAACTCTTCTAACATCATCTGTTCTTGGAAATAGACGGGTTTCATTATCATTTTGGTCACTGCCCCTGTTAACTGATGAGATGCCATGTAGGAATCTATTGAAATTTTTGTTATCACGATCAACCTGTCCTCGCCCGATTCCTTTAAGGAATTCAATAAGTTCCGAGTCAGACTGGCGATAAACATGCGTTAATTCTATCTGAATATCGAATGTAGGTTCCCAACAAGCAGATTCAAAAACGAACTCATTTCGCAGATTGGGAGCATTTATGGGAGGTAGTTGAAAAAAATCGCCACTGACAATCAGTTGTATGCCTCCCCAAAGTATAGGCTTATCCCCATTGTGATTAGAATTTCTAATCGAGCAAAATATGTACTCCAGATTATCAAAAAACTGTCCATCGATTATGCTTATCTCATCAATAACAAGGGTCTTTGCTCGCCTTCAATGCTCGACGACTTTTTTACTTTTTAGAACATAAGATACAAGGTCTGATTTTGATCCTTTCCCTAAACCGACGCCGGCGAACAAATACAAAGTTTGTCCACCCAGAGCACATGCAGCCACGCCAGTAGATGCAGTCACAAAAACGGAGTTCTGTGGATGAATACGACGAAGTGTGGAGACAGCATGTCGAAGAAGGAAACTCTTACCAGTACCAGCAGAACCTGTAATGAAGACCGACTTCCCACTTGCAATCGCGTCGATAACCTCCTCTTGCTGTGAATTAAGAGGGATATCAGAATATTGATTGTCAGAGTGATCAACATCGTCTCTTGACCTTTTCTTCCCGACGGTTTGTTGTGATGCCATTCCGATTGCAAGTGACGATGTGTGCTCCGAACAGTAGAGATTTCTCAGATCTCCGGTATGGTGTAAACCCAATATTAATCTTTTGATAACGGGTCAACAAGATGACATCCGTTTGTCTTTAATCGGTTTTCGATAATCTAGTAATCGATTAAACTAAAGGATAACCGTTTAATAAAGATTATTGATGATCCGGTTTTCGACATTCGGTAAATCTATTAATCGGTTTTCGATTACAGGATAACTGGATAATCGGTTTTCGAATACAGCTTTTGTTTTTAGGGTTTCGATATAGTTTCTATAAAAAGGATACTATTCGGGTGATGAATCGCGAATGAAAGGGGTTTGGGATTCCAAGATTTTCTGGTCGTCGAGCTCCTGTACGTCGTCAGGTCATCCATCTTGTTCAAGATTTGCCGGTAGTTCGGCTACTGTCGTCGAGTTAAAAGGTTTTGGTTGTCGTCCGGTCAATTAGCAGGTCATCATCGTCGGTTTAGATATGCAGGTGATGACAATCGCGATACATGTAGGAAATGAGGTATGGCATTTTGAAGAAATCGGATTTCTATTCTTGTTATATTTTACCACTAAATGAAGATGAACATATTTTCCAGTAGGTGTCGGAGATTGAAGGTGATTGTGTGGAACCATTGAAGGTTTTTTTAAACCTATTACAATGATATATTAGGGTTTATTTAGAGGGATAGAAACAGTATAACATTTGCTTTCTTTCACAGAGTGTTTTTTTCCGTTGAGTGATATTTGTTTTTTCAGTTACTCTCTACTAGAAGATATCTACAGCTATCGTACCTTTCTTAGCTCTGGTACATTGATCGTCGCTGTGGCTTCTACAAGCAAAGTAATAATAACGAGATTCTCTCATTAAAAATGTCTGAAAGACAACATGTCAGTCGCTCCCTATTACCATATCTGTCAGTTAATTACAGATAATAATGAGATTCTCTCATTTAATACAGTCAATCAATGACTTATCTAATTTAATTAGATTTAATTAATATTGTTTTACGTTAATTAATATTTAATTCAAATTGAAAAATGTTTTAATTTGAAAAGGGTAAATTTAATGATGTATTTTAAATTAAAATGATCTAATATGTATATTAAATTAAAATCTCTATAATATTAAAATTAAAAATTAAAATAATCTGGATAATATTTAAATTATTTAAAAAATTCTGGATTTCAAAAAATCAAATTCAAAAAAAGTCTTCCTGCTTTTACTATTTTATTTATGCTTTCCAGATTTCTTCCCGCTTAATAGTAAAGACTTGAAAAGCAAAACTTCCAAGTGCAGGTCGGCTTGAAAAGGTAACTTGACCTGTCCAATCTACGTCACCCAAAAAGTGAAGCTGCGACAGCATGTCACATTCGTGACCTGGACATCGAATGTCAATTACACTGTGACAGCATGTCAGAATGCAGAAGGAAGAATAGATAGTTCGATTTGTTGGTTTTTAAAACCGTTCAGATTGAAATATTCTGCCTGACATGCCATTAAAAACAAAACAAGAAAAAAAAACAGGTCACATGTCAACACATTTTTAGAAATAAAACAACATGTCACGCGGATTCAACACATTTCGTTAAATATGTCATCTACAAATTGATCGAATGATCAGGATTTAACTATACTATGTATATCCACGGATTAAACTACAGTACCAATCGACATATTTATAAACAGTACTAAAAAATACTTCTGGGAGGTGCAATTGCAAGATAGAGAAGGAAGTAACACTGCATGCAAAAGACAGTATGTTTTTAAATTTTTTTAATTAATTTAAACTTGAGGGTATTAAAGTTGTAGAAAAAGTAGATAACAAAAGTAGGAAAATAGGTTTATAAATCATACCCAACCCATTATACCCAACCATTTAGGTGGTATACTGGTATCCATTCATTCTACTCTCCTATATTCATCGATAAGTAGCAGAAGAAGATAGTTCCTGCATCCTCGACAACCATGGTGAGAAAACTTTTTACTGGTGGAGCGTCAACTAATGGCGATGTTCGTCGACAACAGCAACGTCTGCGGGACACAGTGATCATCGAGCTCACCTCTGATGACGATGAGTACGAAACGCCACGAAGAACGAGACGTCGTCTGAACCCTACTACACCAGAGGAGTATGATGGGCTATCGCTCGCTCAACCAGACAGTCGTCGGACATCCAGTGGCCGTGTGGTTCCGCCTCCATCACCTCCTACTACTGAGCCGGTTCCCGAGTACATTCCGGAGGCTCCGCCGGCTAAACACAACGACGTCGTCATATGTCCACAGTGTGGTTTCCTCTTCATCGCGTTCCTATACACCGCCGCCTCAAGTCTGTTAAATCTTCCTGAACCAGTGGATCCTCTGAACTTCGACTGGATCGAAGACTTGGAGCTGGGAGATCCGTAGTTGATGGTTTCATACCAGCGTTGGGGTGGTGTTTATGTAGGAATAGTTCATCGTCTTGGGTTGTGTACTGTGCATGTTAGTGTTAGTTAGTTTTTGGCTGTTTCAGTTTCTGTTAGTTTTAGTTAGTATGAACTAGGTTTATCTTGTTGTTTCTGTTACCCTAGGTTCTGTTCAAGTTACTCTTTAGCTAGTTTCTATAGTTTCTTTGGTTGTGTTAGTTTATTTAGTTTCTGTTAACCTAGTTTATTTACTCTTCGGTTAGTATGTTACTCTCTAAGTCATATGTTTGTCTTCCGATGATAACCGGAAGATAAACTTGAACTATATTTGGTATTTTTATTTTGTGTCATCCTCTAGTTTTATATATTCAGTACTTGTTACGTTTAGTGTACTTATTATGTTTGGTACATCATTTAGTCTTCTTCGTTCGTCTTCCTCTTCATTATAACTGGTATACTTCGTTTGTATCTGGTATACTTCGTTATACATAGTTACACTGGTTCGTTCCTAGGAGACGTTCCAATAAAAGGCAGAAGCGGCGAAATAGTTAGAGGCACTTGGAGGATGTGCACGAAGCACCTCTAGATGGCTGAGTTCCATAGATATATTACCTCCCTAATCCAGTCGAGTTCTTGATAGCTGAGTTCTATCCAGAACCATATACCTTCAGGAACCTAACTCTCACCTATGCATTTAATTACCTTCGGGGACTCTTCATCTTCATCTAATATTCTGTAAAGATCTTTTATAGTTTCATCTTCAGATTAATCCCTGAAAAACATTTGATAGGTGAACCACATTATGATCTATCCATCTGAATATAGGGAAATAGGATAACATAATAGACGACGGGATATGAGAAAAAGGAAGTCGACGGGAGGTATGTTGAGGCCCGCTATTTGGGCCCAGGTGACTAATTCAGTCACTTGGGCCAAACCCTAACTATATATACTCTTATATTTTACTTCTACTCCAGTGTTTTTGATCTTTACTTTGCAACTTTTCATATTCTCTCTCGCTCTGTCTATGCTCTCTAAAAACCCTAGTGGTTCTTCCCTCTTTTATCTCTGTATGCTTATTGTTCTTTGTTATAAATCTCTGATCTTAATCAATAAATCCGATTCTCGTCTACTGTGATCTTTGATCCCTCATTCTCCTTTTATTCCGCACACTCTTATCGCTCGCATTCGATTCTCCGTTCACGCCTACGTCTGGAAACATCTCGCACTTCTCGCTAACGCTTGATCAACTCGCATTCCATACATAGCGCTATTATTTACATGGTATCACCAGTGATCTTTCTGGACGATTGAAGCTTGAACATTGGTTGGTAAGATAAGGTATTGTGTTTCTTTAAATATTACATCTCAGAGAGGAGACGAACTCGGCTCGTCTCCGCTTGCATGCAAGCAGTTGGTACAGATCTAAAGGTTGTGTCATCTCAACTAGGTATGGCCACTTTTATTTTCGAATCCACAGATGTTTTATCGATCTATATTTTTTGTTTGGCTTCTACTGATTATGCATTTTTCTAATCATGCATGTCTCTTACACATCTATGTCTTCATCTTGGCATGTGACAGTATTGCATGTTGCTCTCTTCATGATATTTGGGATAATCTTTACCTATCCATGCGATTATTGTCTCCATGCATATATTTATTTTCTTTTGTTGAAAACATGCGCATATTGGGATGTTCAGATCTTGCATGCTATGAATTTCTTTTTTTGCCACTGGCATGTTATATATATATACTGATCAACTGGTCTATGCGGTTCGTTCCGAAGAGTGGCCTTGGCCCCCCCGCTTTGCGGGCACACGTGACAAGGAACGTTCTCGTCCATGACCAAGAACAGATCATGTATGTTGAAGGAAAATCTCTACCTAAGAGTGGTCGTGGCCCCCCCGTCCTGCGGGCACACGTGATATGGTGGTGTTTCTCCTTCCATCATAATACTTACCATATATTTGTGCTGGATCTTTCACTTGTGAAGTGTGGCAGTTGTCTCCCTGTTCCACAAGCACTCATGATAAGCGAGAAAGAAACAGTACAACATCAAATATGTACATTTAATTAATTGTTCATTTTTGTCTTCAGTGAAGCATGATAGTAGTTTTTACATGAATGTTATTAATATGTTCTGTAGTTTCTTATGTGCACTATGTTGTTCCTATGATCAACAGATGAGCACCTCTGAACAGAAACCACCTGAGGGACGCACGTTTGATCCCACCAGTCCCTATTACCTCAAAAATAGTGATAGCATCACTTCCTTTCCTGTCATTGACAAATCGGAGAGTGGGAACAACTATTACTCTTGGAGCAGAGAATTTCGTATGCAAATCATTGTGAACAGGAAATTGGGTTTCATTGATGGGAGTATTGAGGTATCTCTAAATAGAAAATCTCAGGAATATGATGCGTGGCAGACAAACAATGGTCTGATCATATCCTGGATCTGTGGCTCAGTAACAAAAGAGATTGGTAATTCGATCATGTATAGTGACTCAACTTACACAATTTGGGAAGATTTAAGGCACAGGTTTTAAATGGGTAATGAGACCCACATATATCAGATTTCTCAGGAACTATCTCATTGTTATCAAGGATTGGATTCTGTCACTGCCTACCACACCAAGCTGAAAAGCCTCTGGGAAGAATTGAACTCCTATGGAGAAATCATTAGATGTGAATGTGGAAAATACACCTGTAATTTGACTAAGAGGCTCCAGGATAAGGAAGATAGGGGGAAAGTCTGTCAATTCCTTCTAGGGCTTAGTGAGGCCTTCTCCAACATAAGGGGTACATCTTAGCTCAGGAACCCCTTCACATCCTTGCCAAAGTCTTTTCCACAGTAGTACATGAAGAGCAACAATATTTGAAATCTCATCAGCAACAGACTTCTCAGGTCACTCATGCATTTCAAGGCAGTAGGTTTGATAGACCTCAATGGTCTTCATGGGGTTCTCAGGTCACTGAGAACAGATCCCAAACTGCCAATGCAGTACATCCTAGGCCTCCAGCACCTTCTAGGCCAATTTTTCACAAGTCTGGAAAAAGGGTTAATACTGATTATTTCTGTGATCACTGTGGCATTTATGGACACAGCACAGAAAAATGTTATAAGCTTCATGGATACCCTAAACACCAGAAAGATAACAGTGGGACTAGGAGAGTGAACAACACTTGGCATAGGGATGCCTCTGAGCATGGACAACGATCAAGTTCTTTCAATGCTGATGGTGAGTCTGTCAGAACACCTATTGCAACATCTCATCATGTAGCACATTACAAGGGGATACCCTATGATCCTGAGAAAGCCAAGTTACAAAAATCAGGTACTAATGTCTCTTCCTGTTACTTCTCTCTTTTCAATAAATGGATAATTGATAGTGGAACATCTGAACATATGAGTGGGGATCTCTCCCTCTTTACTGATTTGCGCGAATGCACAGATCAGTGGGTTCAGATTCCAAGTGGGAAATCTCACAGAGTGCATCAAATGGGCTCTGTGGTATTATCCCCATCTCTGGTTTTACATAATGTATTATATATTCCAGACTTCAATGTCAATCTAATTTCTGTTGGAAAATTAACTCCTACTTTTGACATACACTTTGTGTTCTTTGGTTGCAATTTCTTTGATAAGGTCTCGAAGGCTCTAATTGGTCAGGATGATCTTCACAATGGGCTCTACATTCTCAGGCATCAGCACTGTCAACCTTTTGTAGCCTCAGTTTCAGTCAATCAGGATGAATTCTTTAACTGCCATTGCAGGCTTGGTCACACCTCCTTAGAGAGGGTTTCTTTCATTCTGAACAAACTTAATTACTCTGTTAAACCTTTAAATTTCATTGTTCGGTATGTCACTTATCTAAACAGGTTAAACTTCCTTTTCCCAATCATGGGACTAGAACTTCAAAATTATTTGACTTAGTTCATATGGATGTTTGGGGTAAATATGATATACCCACCCAAGGAAATAAATTCTATTTCCTTACATTAGTTGAGGATTTCTCTAGGACCACATGGGTCTACCTCATGCATCAAAAGTCTGATGTATCTGCTCTCTTGGAAGCATTCTATCTCATGGTTGAAACACAATTTGGTGTTTCAATCAAAACATTTAGGAGTGATAATGGTATAGAGTTCCTCTGTTCCAAAATCTCTAATTTTCTAGCCTCAAAAGGGGCTTTCCTTCAGACAAGCAGCCCCTATACACCCCAACAAAATGGGGTAGTTGAAAGAAAGCACAGACACCTCTTAGAGGTGGCCAGAGCCTTAAAATTCCAATCCAATGTTTCAGAGGAATTGCATTCTCCATGCTTCTTTTATAATCAATAGACTTCCTTCTCCAATCACTGACCATAAATCTCCCTTTTAGATTCTTCATGGTTTGTCCCCAGACTACACTTCTCTGAAGAACTTTGGATGTCTGTGTTATGCAAGCACCACACACAGACTCACAAAATTTTGTCCAAGAGCTAAGGCATGTATCATGCTAGGATACTCCCTTTCTCAGAAAAGGTTTCATATTATATGATACCTCCACTCACAATGTCTTTGTAAGCAGACATGTCCAATTTCATGAACATATCGATCTTTCCACTCCAGGTAGATCCTTCTACTACAACTTCCTCACCTCAACCCACATTCGTGGAATCTTTTGAAAATGACTCTGATGACTCAGTCATCACTATGATAAACTCGGATCCTGCTATGGAGAGCCCCTCTGTTGAGGACTCTCCCAATTCACTCTCAGAGACTGTTATCACACAAGATAATGTGGAGAGTCTTCCTGATCCACCCCTTAGGAGATCCACCAGAGAGAATTTTGGGCAAATAGACCCCTTTCTCTCTGATAATTATCTATGTTCCTTTTCTCTTAGTAATGGAAGTTCCAAAGGGACAAGACATTCCATGTCTAAGAATATCTCATATAAGCGTTTCTCTTCCAATCATGTTAATTATTTGGATTCCATTTCAAGGATAAGGGAGCCCAGAAATGATCAGGAAGCTTCTTCACGTCCTGAATGAACAGAAGCTATGACAACTGAGCTTCAAGCTCTCCAATAAAATCATACATGAACTCTAGTGCCAAAACCCACTGACCGCAAGGTTGTAGGATCCAAGTGGGTCTTCAAAATTAAATTTCAAAGCAGTGGTGAGGTAGAGCGCTACAAAGCGCGCCTTGTGGCTAGAGGATATACTCAGAAGGAGGGTGTTGATTACAATGAAACATTCTCCCCTGTAGCCAAGTTGGTGTCTGTCCGCACTCTTCTAGCCATTGCATCTGTCAAAAATTGGCATCTTTATCAAATGGACGTTGGTGAGACATGCCTGATTACGACAGTCACTTCCAGCAACGCCTTTCAACAAGGACTAAGGTTCCGTCGTTTTACGCCGGACCCCCGGAGAGCTCCCACGGTGCGGAACAAGTTCATCGTCAAATCGCCGAGTTAACCCGTAAATCGCGATTGGACTACCAAATCGCCGAGTTTAGGGATAAGTCGCCGAGTTAGGGCCCAGATCGGCAGTATGGTAGACTGCACATCTCACCCCTGGAAACTCAGCGAGTTTGCCTTAAATAGGCGATTTCCATACCTGAATCGCTGACTTACGACCGTTACTCGCCGCCATCCAACGCAATAAATGCGACAATAGGCGCGATATACTCCGTTGATCACGCTCTCCGAGACCCTATAAAAAGGGTCCCAAGGGGACACTCAAAGACACAACACAAGTTCCACTCTCACCAGAGCATCACTAAGAAACTCGCCGATTCTCACTAGAATCACCTAGTTTCTACTTGCAGTTATTTGACGTAGAGCGCGCGTCGTGGACTCCAGAGCCTCCGGCATCACCTCGTACCACCGCGAGCCCTGGTAGCAGATTCAGTGCTTCATCAGCTGTCGCCGTCTGTGGGACTACCGAACCACTGGTATCCCGTCGTAATCGTGATTTTTTTTGCAAAGTCCGGCTTGAGTTCTCCCAGAGGGTTCGCCGACTTTGTCAACTAAGTCGCCGATTTAGATCGATAGCCGATTCTTGGCTCAGGTCCGATTTATTCTTAAATCGCCGACTTAGCCTTGAGAATCGCCCGATCCGAAATATCGTCTGCTAAGCTAAGAGTGTTGTCCATGACTCTGTTCAAAAACTCCCAAAGTCAAAGTCGTCGATTTAGATCCCTAAATCGCCGATTCTTTCTTTGTTTTTTGAACAAGCCCGGTCAAGTCATCCTTTGCTTTGGAACTTACGTCTTCGCATAGGTTGGATTTTTCCCAAGCAAAAATCGCCTATTTGGGGGCAAACTCGCTTATTTTAGGGGCAAACTCGCCTATTTAGGGGCAAACTTGCCTATTTAGGGGCAAACTCGTTCATTCGATCACCGTCTTCATTCATCGCTTTGGCTGAATAAGACCACTCATAGCCCAGCTCTTTGACCGAAACGAAAATCCATCGCCACGGTTGGATTCGCTTCGTCGTTTCGGTAAAAATTCGTCCATTTCGCCATGGGGTTTTTCACCTTTTTTCACTTCCAGTGATTTAGTCGGTCCACCTCCGGAATTCTCAGATCCGATTTTGGGGTTCTGAGACCACATATCACGTGAAAAAAGTTTTCTCTACGAGTACCAAAGAGCAGAATTTCCAAAGAGTGCCAAGAATCTTTTCTGGGATAGGTCTAAAGAGGCATCCCAAAAATCACCTCCGGCGGCACGA
Organism: Zostera marina; assembly: GCA_001185155.1. Lineage (NCBI taxonomy): Eukaryota > Viridiplantae > Streptophyta > Magnoliopsida > Alismatales > Zosteraceae > Zostera > Zostera marina. Next base: position 3,378 of record LFYR01001188.1, on the reverse strand, counting down.
TTTTCTGCCGAAAAATTGCAAAAAATTTGCGACATTTTTTGCTAATTTCAAACTTTGGGGATTAGTAGTACTCTTCAAGGGGGTCACAAAACTGCAAAGAAATATCATACAAAAAATTTTCTGTTTTGTGACACTCGGGGGGGGCAGGTACCTACCCGCTTCCGACACTTCGGAAGAACTTCTACTCGTTGCCCGTTGCTTCAGCCCGGTAGAAGCAATCATCCCGGCTATTTATGGATCCTGTTGCTATGGGTCAGAAGAAAGCTCTTGCCACTGCTACTACGGTAAGAGCTTCTAGCAGAAGGGTTGGTCCTCGTACTGTACCAACCTCTAATGCACCATCACCTATACATGAGGTGTCCTCACCACTCCCACTAAATGGGGGTGTGAACCCAACTTCAACAACACAGGAGAGGCTTGCGCACATGCATTCTCTCATGTTGAAGTTGGACAAAAGGATAACCAACCTAGAGGCTTCAAGGAGCCGAACCACCATACGATGTACGTACGACAAGCAAGTCTAACCCACATTTGAGGAAGACAAACTTAAGTACACATCATCGGTCCGAATCAAGGATATCTGGTGAGACATGCCTGATTACGACAGTCACTCCCAGCAACGCCTTTCAACAAGGACTAGGGTTCCGTCGCTTTAGGCCGGACCCCCGGAGAGCTCCCACGGTGCGGAACAAGTTCATCGTCCAAATCGCCGAGTTAGCCCGTAAGTCACGATTGGACTACCAAGTCGCCGACTTTAGGGATAAGTCTCCGAGTTAGGACCAAGATCGGCAGTATGGTAGACTGCACATCTCGCCCCTGGAAACTCGGCGAGTTTGCCCTAAATAGGCGATTTCCATACCTGAATCGCCGACTTACGACCGTTACTCGCCGTCAGCCAACGTCATAAATGTTTCCATATATGACCATAGGCGCGATGTCCGCCTTTGATCACGCCCTCCGAGACCCTATAAAAAGGGTCCCAAGGGGACACTCAATGGCACAACACAAGTTTCACTCTCACCAGAGTATCACTAAGAAACTCGCCAATTCTTACTAGAATCGCCTAGTTTTTACTTGCAGGTATTTAACGTAGAGCGCGCGTCGTGGACTCCAGAGCCTCCGGCATCACCTCGTACCACCGCGAGCCCTGGTAACAGATTCAGTGCTTCATCAGCTGGCGCCGTCTGTGGGACTACCGAACCACCGGTATCCCGTCGTAATCGCGATTTTTTTTGCAAAATCCGGTTTGAGCTCTCCTAGAGGGTTCGCCGACTTTGTCAACTAAGTCGCCGATTTAGATCGATAGCCGATTCTCGGTTCAGGTCCGATTTATCCTTAAATCACCGACTTATCCTTGAGAATCGCCCGATCCGGAATATCGTCTGCTAGCTAAAAGTGCTGTCCACGACTTTGTTCGAAAAACACCTCGAAATCTAAAGTTGCCGATTTAGGCCCCTAAATCGCCGACTTATTTTTTGTTTTTCCGAACAAGCTCAGTCAGGTCACCTCCCCGCTTTGGAACTTCCTCGCTTTGGAACTTCCCCGCTTTTGTCTTCATGGCCATCATCGAAAAACAAAAGCACCCTTACGCCACGAGAAGTAAGGGTAAAATGCCAGCAATCGAGCTGGAGCAGGGCGAGCAGTCTCGACCAAAGGGACCCAGCAATGCTCAACCTGACCAAACAAACTCGGTTCCTCCACACGTCGAGGAACACATAGTGCCCAAGGCTCCACCCACCTTGGAGGAAAGGTTGTTCAGCTTTATGGACAACATAGAAAGAAGGATGACTAACCTCGAGCAAGCGAGGAGTCAAAGGACCACCACCATCCGTGAAAAAGCAGATGAATCTGGGTCGAATTACTCTCCATCTGTGGAGAAAACCAAACAGAGTTCCCATCTTAAAACGGGACTGATGGGGTGAAACCCGACCAGTACTCCAAGACGCGCAAGCAAGCGCCAAGCGGGGAACTCCGCAGGAAATCGGACTGGAACTCAAGTGCGCAGAGCTCTGCTTCGCTAGGATTCCTTTCGCTCCAAATGACCTCCCTTTAATGAGTGGGGATGCCTCCTATTTATAGGGGTTCTTATAGGGGTAATCTGGTCATTTGGACAGTAACCGCCTAACTGATCAGATCGAGGCTCAAGATCGACTTTCTGGGGATCGACTTTCCTGGTGATCGACTTTATTCAGAAGTCGATCCTTAGGAAAGTCGATCTTCCTAGGATTCGACTTGGGACCTCCCTAACCTTAGAATAGGTACCTTAACTCATCTTAGGCTATTCGGACTTTTAGTTGCTAGTAGGTTGTGACCGGGTTCGGGATACTGTATCACCAGTACTCCCCCCTCCTCTGCGTATTAGATATCATGGTATACGTCTTTTAGTACTATAGTCTGTGTGTTGGACCTTGTACTATCAGTATTCCCCCCCTCTTTGCGTGCTAGGGTGTGGGTTTTTGGTGATGTCCTAGGATGCGAGATCCTCTATCACCAGTTCTCCCCCCTTCTACGCCTGCGAGGTTGTATCTATGTTTCCACGGAGGTTGTCACGCGCTTTTACTAACTATTATCCGGTTTGTCCTAGCTGAAGCTTACTCCTTGCGCACCTTCCTAGCCCGATTTTCGAGCGGAACCCTGCTTGCCCACCTTGACGCCTTGCCTGAGCTATCCCCGAGCAATGTTCGAGTCCCCTTCCCTGTGGCTGGGTTTGAGAGTTGTCTCTTCTACCTATTTTTTATAAGTGAAGTTCTCTCTTTTGAGGTCTCTTGCCTCCCTCAATCTGCTGTTTCCGCGGTTGAGGTTGAGCGTGCTTCCTCGTCTACCTATATTCTTCCATAGGTGAGGTTTATTTTTGTATACTTGCCCTCTCCTTTTGCTCGCTGCTTCTGCGGCTGAGGTTGAGTGTGATCCCTCATCTACCTATGTTCTTCCATAGGTGAGGATTATTTTTTGAATACTTGCCCCCTCCATTTGCTCGTCGTTTCTGCGACTGAGGTTGAGCGTGATCCCTCGTCTACCTACGTTCATCCATAGGTGAGGATTATTTTTTGAATACTTGCCCCCTCCCTTTGCTCGCTGCTTCCGCGACTGAGGTTGAGCGTGATCCCTCGTTTACCTACGTTCATTCGTAGGTGAGGATTATTTTTTGAATACTTGCCCCCTCCTTTTGCTCGCCGTTTCTGCGACTGAGGTTGAACGTGATCCCTCGTCTACCTACGTTCATCCGTAAGTGAGGATTATTTTTTGAATACTTGCCCCCTCCTTTTGCTCGCCGTTTCTGCGACTGAGGTTGAGCGTGATCCCTTGTCTACCTACGTTCATTCGTGTGTAGTTGTGGACCATCTGAGTCGGCGGAGGGGTAAAATGAATCTAACATGT